>JAECWJ010000564.1:2217500-2585000 GCA_018150375.1 Drosophila sturtevanti
GTCCTGCTATTGTAGAATGCTACAATAAGCATATGTGCGGGGTTGATCTTTCAGACATGTTATTAGAACTTTACAAAATTAATCACCGCTCCAAAAAGTGGTACATATATGCGCATTGTATTGTGGTGTATAAATATGGCGGTGGTAAATAGTTGGCTTCTGTATTGTAGAGATTTGAACTGCACCAAAGATAACACAAGTCACATGCCTTTAATACAATTTCAACTGGATATTGCAAATGAACTTCTTCGATCTAGTATGCAAATTCAATCTCGAATAAGGGGTCATCCAGCACAACTTGTGCTCAATATTGACTCGCGCGATTCATCTCCAGCACCTTCTTACCCCGCTTTATCAATTTTAGAATTTATTAAAATTTATTAGAGGTTATGTTATAGAAAAACCTAAGGACATAAGATATGACAAAATCGAACATTGGATTCAATGGCGTTCCCACTGGAGACCCACGTTCAAAGTGTTCCAAGTGTGATTTTCACCTTTGCTCAAATTCTAAAAAGAATTCTTTTGTGTCATACCACACATAAGTTTAAGTAATAAATATATAATATTATAGCAGAATTGTGAAAAGGTAAAAGTTCCACCTTGATATTTTCTTCTAAAAGATGATTCTTGTAATATTATGAATATGATGTTTTAGAACATGCTACAGAAGACCAAAAAGTCTTAGAAAAAATGTCTTGAGTTTAAACGTATTAAAATATTAAGAATAAAAGAGTAAAATAAATAAAATATTAATTCATCAATTACGTATACGTATTATTTTAAGCATCTACTACTCAGGACCAATGTTGCCTATAGACAACATTTCGGTGAGGACGAACCATTATACGTAGGACTAAATTGATTTTGGTTAGTCTTCCCATTTTAATTAAGTCCTGAAAGGGTTAACAAGTCCAAAACGATTTATAGAATATGCGGTTACTGTGTTCATTGAACGATAAACAAACTACATATATAATTTACGAGGAAAGTAATTTAAAATTATAGAAGATGACTGTATTGATATATGAATATGTGTCTAATGTCTATAAGAATCGGTTATCAATTCAAGACGATAAAATCGATATGCCAACTCAGTTTAAATTTTTAAATTAACATTAGAAATCGTTCAGTATTCGACAACGGGGTAAAACGTTTCTGTTATCGATGACAGTCACAGCAGCATCAGCGACTCATTTCTTGCATTTCAGTCTGGGATTTTAAATTTAATATCGATATGCAATAGAAATTAATTAGAATGGTGCTGTTAGAATTTATCGATACTGGAAATTGATTTTGATCAGACATCTAGAATTGATTTTTAAACCTGGAAATGAATTTTCATGAATAATGAGATTCCATCCTTTTAAAGGATTTAAAAAGGATATTATATTTTTCGGTGTTTCGACTTATTAAAACGAAAGTGAACTTAATTTAAAGAAAATAGGCTTTAAGCAGGAAGGCCGCAATAAACTCCATTCAATTTATTTATAGGAAAAATTTCAATTTTTAATTTCTTTTTTTTTTTTTTTTTTTTTTTTTTTTTTTTTTTTGTAGCCCGAAAGAAAACATCAAAAGCTGGTTGATTGGCTTTTTGGTTGCTTGGTTGGTTTGTTGGTTTGTTGGTTGCCTGCTGCCATCTTTATCTCCAATGGTAGCAAAGTGGCCATATGTGTTCAATTAGCAAACTGGAAAAGGAGTTCAATTAATTAAAAAGTTGTTGCTGTTGTCGTTGTTGCCTTGGCTTGGTTTGTTACTCTTTGTTCGGCTTGTGGTTAAATGACTAAATGAACCTCGAGGCATTTGCCGTTGACATGTTTATGCCGGCCACAATACACGCACACGCACACACACACACACACATCTACATGCATAGATATAGCCCATACATGGTATGGAAAAGTGCCACACCCAGTTTTCTATTGGTTGCCGTTGTTGCTGCTGAAAAATGCTTTTTTGATTTAGTCCGTTAATTGCTTTCAAGTTGCCAAGTTCTAGATGATTATTATTACTGGCGCGCAACAGCGAAAAAGTTGGCAAACATTTTCGGGCCAAAAGTTTCTTTTGATTTTCTTTGCACGCACTCCAAGTGTGCGGATGACGAGATGCCAAGGGAATGGTGGAAACTGGGGAGGGGAGCAAATGCGGAGGTGGGGGATTTATAGCATAATGAGACGAGAGTTTCGCGCCTAGCTATCTTAAAGACAGAAACTTTTGTCCCTGCCACATTGCTACTCGTTTTGTCTATGACTTTTACACTTGGTCTAAATGTGTCCGCTATAGAATGTTTTCTATCCCCGCCCCTGCTTGCTGATCCGTAGGAGGGGGGATTAACTATGAGCGCACAATGTTTTTATTGCACAAAAATAGACTTTGCCGTTGTAACCACTTTCTGCGGTTTAAATGTTACGAATACGCCAAGTGGGACAGCCACTTGCTGGAGATGGAGACGTCGTCGTTTTTGGTTGGCGGCTACTCGACAAGTTTGTTAAGCTGTTAAGTTATAGCAACATATGTTGCACTCACACAATTGCACAACCACACACACACACATACACACACACACCCACACACACATTCTGGCTAGGATTCAGGAGAATGCAATAGAACTGTGTGGCTGTGATTGTTGGTTTCATGCTCAAAATGGTTGCATTCAAAACGTTGGTACGAAAAAGAAAAGGGATACAAACTACATACAAACCCTCGCACACACACACCCTCACACACACACACACATACACCCTCACACACACACACACACACACACACACACACACACATACACACATACAGGATCTGCATTCAACAATGGCTGGCAGCAGTGAGCAGGCTATAGAAAAGTCAAAGTCAGATGCGCTCACTAAAATAAACCAACTGGAAAAAGGCCGCGGCTTTTCTCCAGTCAGAGGATGAAAGAGTATGCCGACTGTAGGATGCCACAACCACCGTTGAAAACACACCAACACTCGTACACACACACATACACAGACACACACCCTGCTTTGCAGTGAGTTCGTGTCAGTTGCATTGTTGCCCAGCTATGCCAAGTGCGGGCGGCAAGTTGCAAATCCACATTAGGAATGTTTTCTACGAAATGAAAACAATTTCCATTTTCGGCGAGGGAACAATAAAAAAAAAAATAAAAATAAAAAACAGAACGAAAAAAGCACAAAAAAAAAGCCAACGCCCAAGCGTATTGAGTTAAGTTAAGCAAGGATGTTGGATGAGGGAATAGGTAGGTAGGACAAAGAATGGGCGGCATTATTAGCACCACCCGTGGAGAGTAGCAGACCAAATCAAGCAGCAGAAAGTCAACAAAATGCAAATATCCCTACACTGAGACAAAAACTGGGATACCTCAGTTAACAAAAGGTCCTGAAAATAGATAGCAAAGCGAAACAATTGGAAAATATTCATTAAATGGGGATAACGAAATGCCATAAAGTTGACATCAATTTTGAGAGAAACATTTTCCTTGGAATTTCCCGTCATTACATTCTCATATGTAATAGTTCTTCATTTAAATATCCTTGCTCCATTCCCCTATCCTGTCCCCCTGTCCCTGTCTCTGTACACTTTGAATGGCTCTTGTTTTTGGCTTTGTTCGGTCGAAAACTTTTTGATAGTGATTTGGAGGGGGAATGGGTGGGTGAAAGGATAAAGGATTATTGGGCATGTTACTGTGTGTTGGCATGAGCCTGTTGACCTTGTTTTGTCGCGTTTTATTGCCGCTGACAATTTGATGCTGCTTCTGATGCATGAGTTGCATTCCTTATGCAGATTTCGATTTGTCTAAGCGGAAAACGAATCCAAACCTTCCGACGAAATGGCAAAACGAAAACTTTATTCGCCCCCCCTCTCTCCCCCTCCAAAAACAAATTGAAAAGAAGTCGACAAACACGCAATAAATTATTTGTTCAACTTTACAAAATGTATGGGAAAAGTTCAACTGAAAAACAAAATCAAAATCATGGCTAAGATGCGCAACTGTCAAAAGAGTTGAACTAAAAAAGGGGCTTACAGTAGAACTGGGCTAGGGGGAAAGCTCTATATTCATTCCCACACATACTATCCAGTTCTTTTCCACTGCGCCTTCTTAACTTTGGCAACGACAGCACATTTAAGTACTTAAAAGTTTTCCTCCTTCCCCTGATCCTTTTTTTTTCATTCAATAGCAAGAGTTTTCTCCTTTTTTTCTCTCTACCTCGCTCTCGCTCGCTATCCCTCGCTCTCTCCTGTCTAGGTAGGTGTGGATACGTGAATGTGTGTGTCCCTTTACTCCTGCAGCTTCAGCTTCCTGGCTTTGGTGCTCCGTAAAGAGAAAACTAACAAAAGTGGCCAAGCCAAGAAAACAATTGAAGTTCGTAATTTCGACTTGAATTGATATTGTTTTTCCTGTCTGCCTTTTGTTGCCTTAAATGTTGTTCTTGTTTCCTTCTTTCTTTTTTATTTCTTTTGTTGTCTTTTGTTTTTGTTTGAGCAACAAATAATCGGAAATGCTTAAACACGAGAGTAAAAAGTGAGCAAAACGAATGAATGAAGAACGAAGAAGGAACAAGCAGAGAACCAAGGATAACAATGTATCACAAAACAATAACTTCAATTAGTTTGTTCGCAAGGTGTCTGCTTCGGAAGTGGAACAGGAACAGGAACAGGCGCAGAAACAGGAACTGGAAGAGGAAGAGAAACAGTAACCGAAAGAGAAACAGAGGGCAAAGGACTTACGATAATGATAATATGTCACTAACTTTCTTCCAGCAACAGCAAAAGGATAATGTTTACTTTAAGCATGGGCAATGAAAAACTGATTAAAATGATGATGATGATGATGATGATGATGATGATGATGATGATTATAAAGTTAATCATTCTCAATTTATTTATACAGTTGGTGGAAAAATTATGAGCTAGGGACTTAACACTGGATAAATTGGATGGAAAAATGAGCTTGTTAATTTATGGCCAGATTTGGAGAGAGATGAGATTCTCCATTTAACTCCCTGAGGCCACATTCCAAGCATTTCATATTCGACGAATATAATGAAAACAAACGTTCAACATATGGATACTAAGTGCAATAATGTTCTGTTTATCCGGCCACTCCCCCCACCCCTTCATTATCCCCCTCTCTCTATCTATTGTTCTGTGTGTGCCACTGTTGATCCTGTGCGCAAAAAGTCCTTTGACACAATTTAATTTATTGACATTTGACGTTTACAGTCAAGCACTTTGGCATTTTATTGGTCCCTGGGCCAAGTCCAGGCCAGCTTAGGCCAGGCCAAGCCAAACCCAATTGTTGGATTCAGCTCTTACCTCCCTCTCTAACCCCCCCCCTGCCTACGCCATCTCGCTTCCCCTTCATCCACTCACTCATTCACTTAATTTGTCATGTTGTCTGTACGGTTAATTGTTTATTTGTGTGTGTTTTATTGACAGGCGGCATTTGTTCATTAGATTTGCCAGTTTGTATTTTCAACGCACCACCCACAAACAACCACCCTCCCCCACCCGCTTCGCTTGAGTATTTTTTTTTTTGTTTTTGCTCGTTTCTTTTTCTGGCTTTTAACAAATTACTTTTTCTTGAACAAATGGCTTTGATTTCTTAGTGCTCTAATCAAAGCATTTTTTTCAGAACAGGACAACACACACACACACACACACACATCCGCTCATACTCACACACACACATATGCCAACAAAAACTCTCTTACGTAGCCGGAAAATTATATCTGCATGTGTGTGTGTGTGTGTGTGTGTGTGTGTGGGTGAAAGAAAAAAATGATCAAAGCTAAACTGAAAGATACGACGACTGCATACCCGGTAAGAAAAAATAAAATAATATACAATTGGATATTAATAAGAAAGAATTGTATATACTAGATAGAAGGATATGGACAATACAACAATGAAAATAATCCATCGCTTTTCTTTTTCTTTTTTTTTTTTTTGTTGATTTTATAACCGGAAATGAAATGTTTCTAATCAATGGTAATGGATGTCGAACATTCCAAAAGTCGATATACTTTGATTAATTTGTTTGAAATACTTATTTATCGCTTTCCTTTAGACAAAACTAGCCATAGCTATCCATTACCAGGATAACATAAAATAGGTAGCTGACGGTATTCATTTATTTTTATTTTTTTTTTTTTGTCGTAGAGAAAACTAAAGTCAAACCGAGACCAAAAACCGATACGAAAACCGACAAAAAAGTGAAATGCTTTTTTTTTTTTTTTTTTTTTTTTTGTTGTATCACAAAGACATAAATTCAATGTCTAATGTCTGTAAGAAGCACCATATCGACATAGACATATGCAGGCGGCAGGAGATGGACATGGAGAGCATCTGGTTGCCACATATGCGACTGTTGCTGCAGGAAACTTTCGGTTGGGGCAGAGGTAGAAGCGACGGGAAACTTTGCTACCGCCCCGCCACTCCGATTGGGTGGATTTGTCCTTGAGATTGTCACTTGGTCGGTCAGTTATCCAGATGCGACAATACTGTGAAATCGATGACGAAATCAGGCATGGATACTATGTATAAGCGACAACAACAATAACAACAACAACAACAAGAACAACAACAACGAAAAAGATGATGGAAAATGGGAAAATGGGGCAACAAACTAACTTACGCATAAGCCAAGAAAGAAAAAGCAAATGTATTGCCATAGTTGTGGTTGTTAGAGTATATCAAAGAACTTGGCCCAAAGCCCGCAGCGACTGCCCCAAAAATATGCTACAACTTTTCTTCTTTTTCTTTTCCTTTTTTTCTATTTTTTTTTTTCTTTTTTTGTTATAAAGCGCGCCTGTTTGGCTAAGTAATTGAACTTTTATCAGAGAATAGGGGAATAAACGAAATATTGTGCAAGTTCTTTCCAACAACTATTCGAAAACAAAATGACTAAGAAGTGGAATAACAAAGGTGGCCAAGATATCGAGATGATTGCGTGAATCGAGAGACAAATTTCAGTTCAAATCATAAAGATTGTACTCTGACACATGTGTTGTGTCGTTTTATTTGGAAATAACATCAAAAAGAAAAAAAAAAAAAAAAAAAAAGGAAAAAAAACAATAAGGAAAATTTTATCTTGAATATCTGAATATCCAAATATTTGAAGTTTCCTCGCATGTTCAAAGATGCCAACTGTTAAGCTGCAATCATCAGATGGGGAGATTTTTGATGCAGATGATCTGGCAGCTAAATGTTCAGGTACAATAAAAACTTTGCTCGAGGATTGTAGGATAGAAGACGCCGAAAATCAAATCATTCCCCTGCCCAATGTTAATTCTATGATTTTGAGTAAAGTACTTATCTGGGCCAATTATCATAAGGATGATGAACCGATTGATGACAGTGATGAGAAGCGAACAGATAATATTTGTGCCTGGGATGAAGAGTTCCTGCAAGTGGATCAGGGGACACTCTTTGAAATCATTATGGCTGCCAATTATTTGGATATTCGTGGTCTATTGAATGTTGCCTGCAAGACAGTGGCCAATATGATAGTCGGACGTACACCGGATGAAATCCGCAGGACATTCAATATACGTAATGATTTCACTCCCTCCGAAGAGGAATTGGTGCGCAAGGAGAATGAGTGGACAGAGGAATAGACTGATTATACTATCTCTAGTAGTACATCTAGTCTGAAATAAAATATTCAAAGGTATCACGCTCCCATCGCTATTTAGCTTTTCTCTTGGCCATTTTTGGTCAACTTTCGATTGGAAAAGTTTCTTCACATTCATTTGGCATATGCATGAAAAGTTTTTGTGATTCACCCACTCACCTGGTCAGCATATTGGCGCGATTGACTGCCACCTCGGCTTCCACACGAAAGCGATCCTGAGCATACCGGTCGACCACGCCCTCGCCCAAGTTCAGTGATGTCCCAGCCACACAGTTGGAACCCATTAGATGCTGTTGCTCAATGTATTGTAAAAATTTCGATACCAAATCAATTTTACTGTCCCTGGCATTGATCACATCGGCTGTTATCTTATTCGACTCCATGTTATCTGCATCCAAATCGTCGCCTTCGACGTCTCCAATCACCAACTGCTTAGTGTTGTCATCAATTAAAACTTCTGGCGGATAGCCATCGTCCATTGTTACCTCAGAGGTATCCATCACAGATTCAGATTCACCTTCAGCCTCAAAATTGATCTGTTTAACCTCCATACTGGCCTGTGAGCGTGCTTCGGCCTCGGGTTCATTTGCATTGTTGTGCTGTTGCTCCTCCAGCAAGTCCCAGTCGCTGGTGGTGGTGGTGATGCCAACGGTACTGCCACCGCTATTGCTGTTGTTAAGCTGTTGCAGTTCTCCAACCGGCAGCTTTGCCTCCTCATGCTCCCCATTTTCATTATCATCATCGACATCGCTCTCGGCATTGTCATCATCATTGTCTTCTTCATTGTTCTCTGCATTGTTTTCGATGCGAGCACGCGGCTCTTCTAGGTGGTAATCGGATTCCGTAGAGTCCTCAGTACTGAGGGCGCTTATTGGGCGGACTTCTCTACCTTTACCATTTCCTCTCACCCAATTGATACTGCCGTTTACTGGCAACAGGCGCGTTCTTGCCCCATTTACGATGCCATCATGAGGCGCAAATGTCGCTGTTCTCATTGTGGAAGTGGTCGTCGACAGCATCAGCTCATCGTCATTGTCATCGTCGTCGACGGCGTCGTCATCATCATCATCAGCAGCACCATCATCATCATCATCATCATCGTCATTATTATCGTTGTCGCCATCGTCTTCGTCCTTATCGGGAGCCAGGTCCTCTTCATAATTGGCATCATCAATATTGGCACGCACAAATTGCCGGCCTGAATTTATACCTAAAGCTTTATCATCAGCTGCACCTGTGTCCTGTCGCATTGTTGATATGGCAACCACTGAGGGAATTGGAGCGATAGTTGTGTCTCCCTCCACTGGCAAAGCTGGTGTAGTTTCTAACTCTGGTTGTGGCTCATCGGCGACCAAGTAAGCCGACTCTAATGAGTTTTCCAAATCAATCTCATCCGCCAATTGCATGACCTCACTTAGAGCTGCTGCCTCCCTGTCTTCCCCATTGGTATCGTAGTCACTAGGTCGACCCTGCAGATGTTCAGCCTCAGCCAGGCTACGATGATTCTTAGCCGGACGCATCACCCCCAGACTTTTGTCCACACTTTTGCGAATGCTTTCGTTGATTTTCTTTTTATGCAATTTGCGTATTTTATGCGTAACTGGAGGACTAGAGCTTGTTGTGGCGTCTAAAAATGGTGAAAGGGTGGGTGGGTTCAAAGTGCTGTTGGTGTTATTGCTGCTGCTACTGCTGCTGCTATAGAGCAACATGTGGGAGCGAGAGCGCCCATGGCGAATGTTAAAACTGTCACCAGCCATCATGGTTTCCGTTTCCGCTTTGATGCGAGCTCTAGCTGGTTGAGGGACCCCTCCAGCAGATGCTGTTTCTGCTCCTGTTGCTGCCAGATCCGCTTCCCCTTGCACCGATTGCAACTGCATCGCCAGCATCATTGTTATCATCACCACCACCACCACTAGCAGCAGCTGCCGATAGGCTTGCGGCCTCAACATCCTTTTACGCCTCTTCCTCCTCCTCCTCCTCCTCTTTTTCTTCCTTCCCCTTGTGGGCTCGGGATAGGCTCTTCCCTCGATTTGCCACTAGTGGATTGGATTCACTTAAAGAAGAGTACTTTCACTTGCAATTACAATGTAAACCCCTATCTCCTCCAGTACCCTTGTGCCCGTGTCCTTCGCGATTTGGTTGATTGCCCGATCAGAGGAGCTTTGTTCGTCTATTTTTCTGGTCTCTATGAATGTGGTGGGAGTATGTGTTCGTGTTGGTGATTGGATCGCTGTGGTTATCGATTTGTGACCCGCCTGCTCCTACCGTTGATTTTCAATCATCAAAGGCCATCGTCAATCATTTCCCCCCCGAACCAGGCCGCATAAAGCGGAAGGCCAGGGGCTTCTGAGTCACGGCATTGACGCCCATCGTCATCCTCTCTTCCAACTTTAATTTTATGCTTGTGCGCTGCCAAAAAACTGGGAAGAGAAACAGAAAAAAAAACAGAAATCCAATGATTAGCCTTCGAAGGATTTTTCAATGCGAAATACCAGATAACAGAGTGAGAAACGAAAAGGAATGCCGTTCATAAAGGGAAGGGACAAGTACACGTCAGCTATAACTAGAGGTGAGCCAACACGTCATTAAAGAAAAAAAGGAAATTGCTTTAAAACAAATTAAAAATATAAAAAACTATTATCGATATATGTACATAATATAGATCGAAAAGGAAAAAGATTGCCTTAATTTACTGGTAATCAAATAACTTCATCAATTCGATAATAGAATGAAAAAGTTATATGTTTTTCAAATTCTAATTTTTCTATCTGAACCCTCGTTGACTCCTAAGGGAACAGGCTTATCCCCAGTGATTGCCAAGTATATTATGCGTTATTTTGTGTTTATACATAATTAAATATGTTCCCTGTCAGGTCTTAAAGCAACTAACAGCCCATCTCTAGGCTTTGCTCTTGTTTCTGTTACTTTCATTTTCGTCCTTTTTGTTGGTTTTGAAAAACGTAAGCAAAATATTTGCTTTGATTTATGCGAATTTTTCTGTTATTTACTTGCCATAAAGGACGACCCGTTCAAGGACATTTCACAATATTTGTAAATGTGCTAGTGTTAGTGTTAGTGGTGTGTGTGTGAGTGGGTGGGTGTGTTTGCTTAAGGTAAGGCAAATGAATGAAAAGGAAAATGTATGTATTTGCCAAGACAGTGAAAGACTTCAACATGGGCCACTTCACAGTGTTAGCGGCATTTAGTTACAAAAGGCGGAAGGAACAATAACAAAAAATAAAAGAAAAACAAAGAATAAATAAAAAGAACAAGCCAGATTTCAACAATTTTTATGTTAAAGCAGCAATTAAAAATTTCCGCACCTTCCCAGAAACAAACAACAACGACAGTGGCAGTCCGGCAAATAAGCAATTGTTGTTGTTGTTGCTGCTGCTGTTTCCCCCGTGAGTATCGTTTGATGCCAACGAAAGGGGGTCGAGGGAAACATTGCGCATTGCCCCTCCCCCCCGCGCGCGCATGCATTGTGCATAGGATGGAACTGTTGCTAAGAGGGATGGGTAGAGGACACTAAGCGAGCGGTGGCGAATGGCCGAACCAAGGACAAGAATATAAATTAAATGCCATTTCTTTGGCACTGCCGTGTGATTTTCAGCTTGGGGACTTTGTGGCAGCTTCAACAAAAGTCACGGTGGTTATGAAAAGCTCTAAGAAATGAGAGACTGGGCGGCACAGTCAAGCCAAGTGAGCATAAATAAATTTGCCAGCCAGCACACTGAATCCACATAAATATTATGGTGCAAACAAATTATATGCCATTTAAATGTAATACTAATTCTGAAAAGAAAATCCACTTCGCGGCTTCTGTTTTGGGATTTATTCGTCTTATTCTACTTCAGCTTCTGCTTTCTTGCTCTTTTCGTTGCGATGAACACAGCATAAAAATTGTTTATGTACGAGTACATACATATGTATATATGTATGTATGTACGTATATATGTACATATGTATGTATATGTATGTATGTATGTGCGTGTACGCAAGAGGCTGCTGTACAGTAAGAATAACAAAAACAGCAGCAGCGGAGTTTCCACTTCTAATTTCGAATTTTATGAGCCATAAAAATTGCTCCAAGGCGAGACAAACATCAACACAGACAAAGTAGACGACAGAAGTAACATGGCAAACGGCAAAAACGACAAAAGGCAAAACGGGAAACACACATAAGCAACAACAACAAAAATGAGAACAACAGCGGCAGAAGCAGCGGCAGCAGCAAGAGTAATTGACACCCACTTTTAGTGATACAGAAGGACATGGATAGACAGTGTGAGAAAGGGCGGGGGGAGAGTGGACAATGGAGTGGAATGATATATTTAAGTGAAACTTGTACTATGTTTATACGTTTGCAATGTTATGATATCGTTTAAAAGTTTCATTCTCTCTTAGTGCATACGTACATATATACATACATATGTACATACATACATATGTATGTACGTATGTACATAAATATGTACATATGTATGTATGTATGTATGTACATAAATATGTACAATATCCAGATTTAAAAAATTAAAGCGTATGAATATCAAAATGTATCTCATTAAAAATGTAACGAACCTTTTTCTTTATTTAAAATGAAACGAAATTTTTGCACTGATTCTTTGAGCGGGTTGGCATCTCTTTGAAAATAAACTGTCTTTGGTCCCTCTAAATATGAGAAGGACGAAAAGTGTAATAAACAATAATCTACAGAGTATCAGATAAACTTCATTCAATTGAATTGCACAAAAATATGTTTATTAAATAATTATTTCACATTATTGGAATCCCACCGTTTGATCGAGGAGTAAACAATATAAAATTTAGCCATTATAATATTAATCTATGAATGTTTTTCATTAGAGTCCCTTAAACTTAATTCGAATTTTACGAAATATAATATTTAACCAAATTTTAAAAATCTGATATTTCCTGATGTTAAGTCCCAAGATCGAATTTTGTAAGCTAATGGAATTCTTTGAATTGCTTTCGTTGTTAAAATAATTTTCAAAATTGCTTCCGATTGACCACATAGCCATTATCATTCTTGTCAAAATTAAAATGCAGAATCTGATTAATTTTATATATGTTTATGTATGTATGTATGTATATGTATGCATTATGTATGTTTGTACAAATATGTATATACATATATGTATGTATATGAATATACTTATATGTTTGTATGTATGCATGCAACAGCCAAACAAATGAGGCAAAGACAACAGGGTTTAAAGTGTATTTTCTCTTAGTTGAATTCCTTGGGGTTTTGCAGTGGAAAACGAGGAAAACAAATCAAATATATTTACAATTGCTTGATTGTGAATTCATGATTCCCCTTTCGAAGCATATAAATTTTAGGACTTAAGTCAAAAGTCAAATGCAGAGCCCCTCATCAGTTTACCAGTTACCTTTAGATTTGCCTAAAATAAGTTGAGCACTTCCAGGGAGCAAGAGTTAATCAGAATCATTGGCAAAGGCATTGCCACTAGGCTATGTCTCCGGGGCGTAAAAAGTTTTGGAATGGTGGTTAACTCTACCACCTGACATGGCTAATGCATTACGGCAAAACGACAAACAAATAAACATAGAAATGAAGCAAGCAAGTCTCAAAGTCCATTTCGACTTGGAGTATACCCTGTACCAAGAAATTATACCCTAAAAATCAGGTTCCCTCCAAAATTAAATAAAAAATTTAAATGAAATGAAAATGTATGCTGTCTCGCTCACTCCTTTGAGTGATCGAAACATGCTCGAGCTCAAATAGTCTCCGAGTCTCTAGCTCAATTAGTCTCTAGCTCAAATAGTCTCTAGGTGTTCATAAGGACGGACAGATGTGCATGTCTTAATCGATTCATACAAAAACATACATACTACACACATTTTGGTGACTTTAATATACCCTTTTACCCCATGAGTACAGGGTATAAAAAGAGAAATGTAAGAAGGAAAAAGCATCGTAGGGGGCAACACGTGGGCCAGGTCAATTTGGCTGGTTAGACGGAAGACAGGTGTGCGAAGGATGCGGTGGGCGTATAGGTTGCCAAGTAACATCCCCATGCACTTAACCCTTGACAAACACACATACACACACACACACAAATACATACATAGATACATACATATACAAGTATGAGTGTATGTATGTGTGGCTCCCGCTGCTTCTGCAGGTTGACAGCGGAAATTTTCCTCACTTTTTTACATTTCATTTTAGAGTAAAAGCGTCACGGTTGAGTGGCTGGTAATGCAGGTAGCAAGTGGCAGAGGTCTTCTCCTGCCTCTGAGACTCACTGGCTGTTGGATGTTTTAAAACTAACAATCCAATTTCAACTCAAAAAGCAATGCCATTGGTGCCTGGGTCCTTATCCTGATTAATGCTCACCCAGGCAAAGGTGCCACCGCCTTGAGGGGTCAACACTATGGCCATAGAGTGAACAAGCTGCAGCATTTCGAACAAATTGAATCATAAAACTTGCACCAGCAATTCATGGCCTAGGTTAGAGTGATTTTTGTTTTCTTTTTGTATATGCAAAAGGTTGTTTTACAAAAAAGAACAAACAAACAAACAAACTCACATATAGTATATACACTGAGAGAAGAGAAGTAAGGAGAAAAGAAACTACAACAAATATCCTAAGGGTTACCCTGAAATTAATTAGAGTTAACTAAAAGAGTTTTAAACTTCATTTAGCGACACTTTGCCTTATGTTTTTGCCACACACACAACACACACACATACACACACAACACATGAATGTATTAGTTGTTTGGCAAATGCTTGCCAAGTTTTCCGCTTGTCTTATTGTTGTATGTAAGTTCCGCTGTCGTCTGGGAAATTTATGCAAACACATTAACAAACTCAACGCATTTGCTTGCCGTAGGTCGATGTTTGTTGTTGTTGCTGTTGTTGTCCTTGTTGCCTGCCCCAGTGACAAAGTTGCCTGCGTTAAATGAAATTCGAGTAATTTTTCTGCCGCTTCAAAATGAAATGTCTATGCTCTTTGAAAGAAATGGAAACGGAACAAAAACTGAATGCCAAAATGGCAGCCGCAACAGAAACGGCAGGAACATCTCGTCAACTCATCACCATCATGCCATCATCGGCGTCGACATCAGCATCAGCATCAGCATCAACATCATTCAGAGCCATTACTAGAGACCAGGGCAAGGGCCAAGACGAGAAGCGAGAGGGGGCAAAGGCATCACCTTTTGTTAGGTAACTCACATTATGTGATGGCGGGGCAAACAAAAAATGACATTTGACTTTTAAATTGGATAATTTTTTTCTTGCTCTTTCTCTAGTTCTGCCAATCAGTAGCAAATGAAGGAAAGAGGAAAAAAGAGAATGCTTAATAATAATTTAATATTGCCAAAATTATAATTTGTTGTTTCATTTATCAATTTCCTGACAAATAGCATTGATTTGAATTTAAGAATTTTTTAATTTTGGTTTTCTATTCTTTAATATTTGTTGCCTCTTTGATATTTTTCTTATGAATTGGTTACTCTGTTATGTATGAATTCACTTCAACAAGATGCTTTCAATTTGCATACAAATGTTGCATACACACACCCATACTCACATCCACACTCACACTTTTTGGGTGTGTTTAGTGTTTGTGTGTGTTTGTTTACTTTACAGCCACTAATACTGGCTACAAAAATCACATAAAACGCAAGCAAATTGCTCAGATTATGTGCCACTTGGGTTGCCTTTTATATGAAGGCTGCGTCTTCATTTTTCTCCCACCTCCACCTGCTCTCCCTTATATTCCTCCTGTTGTTCCCTCTTATTTTATCACCATGTTGTGCTAGTACATATGTATGTATGTATGTATTGTATGTATGAATATACTATATACATACATATGTATGTATGTATGTATACTTTGAAAATTTATGAAAATAAGAATTGCACAACTCAAAATGGTTGAAGGAATAAGAGATCATGGGGAAGTCTATGTCGTCGTCCTTTTTGAAAATTTCTCTATCAAAGAAAATGTTCGTTCATTAGCTTTCATTTCTGGGTTTATCAGTTGCTGTCGCTTCTGTTGCCATGATGGGAATGAGTCTGTCTGGATATTTATTTATTTATTTATTTTTGTGTTTGTATGTTCTCTCTCTCTCCCCATTCTCCCACGCTTGCCTTTCTCTTTGATGCAGGGGAGGTGAGTCATTTATGTAGTACATTGTTTATTTGGCTAGAGCTCTACCAACGCAAAATGCATACTTAATGTAATGCTCACTTCCATTCATAATCTGCCATCATTTCCTTTTTGTTTTTCTCTTATTTTCGAGAATTTAAAAGAATTTAAATTCCGTGTTCTCACGCATTTCATTTTTCAAATTTTCTTTACCTTTGAGTTATATTCATATGTACATATCATATGTGTACGTTCACAAGGATTACTTATTATTATTTGCTACTAAAGTTGTTTTGTCTATATAAATATGTGCAATACCCTACAAAAGAAAGTCGAGCTTTTGGATACCCATGTAAATCAAAGGTATGTATATCACAATCATCACTGTACGCTGTTCCAGTAACAAATATGTATTTTGAAAATTTCAACCGACACTTGGTAAATGAATCATCCTGCCAGCGGGACTTTTTCAAAGTTTGTATTAATCTCATTATCTTAATTAATTAGCGACAAAATGTCAATTAGCAACGTATAAATATTTTAAGAAAAACATGAAAGAGATTCAAACTGAATTCGATGGGTAAATTTAAAGCAACATGAATATCGATATTCGTAAGAAAACTCTGTTACGAAATTAAGCTTTACACATCTCTAACTTTCGAATATACACACGTATTTACATATCTGCATCATCAAAGTATAGTTTCTTAACTTCTACTAAATAAATACATAAACATGTACATAGTTAAAATCTAGAGTTTTTAATTACGCCCTATTTATAAAGTAGATACACAAATACATATTATTTACATATGTATGTAATAAGTTCATGGAAACTGGAATTATGTACATACATACATATGTACATACTTAGATGTGCTAGAATTACATTCGGTGATACTGTTTTACATATGTATGTATGTACATATGTACATATGTATATTTATTGACTGATGGGATGATTGATAGAGAAAATTGTGAGGGTATTATAAAATTCGGTGATCCAATGCTAGTTATTCCTATGAATTCATTTCTCTAGCCTGTTTGTGGGCAGAATTGATTCAACGCTTATTTCTTCTACATACATACGTGGATATGTACATAATTGCTTTTCTCACCGCGTTAACATACATACATACATACATACATATGGCATACTTTTGATTGTCTTCCGCCTACATGCTTGTATCTGTGCGAGTGTCCCACAATGTGTGTGTGTGTGTCTGTCATATAATGGAATCTTTACGAAAATGGATTTGGATTTACGCAGAGCTTAAAGGCGCTGTGATAAGGATATATGTACATGTGTGTCTGTGTTTGTTCTGTATATACATACATACATCCATATGTATGTACATTCATAAAAGACTCGTATGTAGTCGGTACGTGATTTGACAGGAAGCGAGTGCCAAATGGCAGATTATGTCGCCAGCCATTAAATCACTGGCATCAGGTAAAATATGCGATGCTTAAGCAAAATCAATTCTATTTATACGTGGGCGCATAAATTACACAGTGAAAAGCAAACAGGAGCAGAATCAGAAACAGAAACATAGGCAGAATGGAGCCAGAACCAGATTTAGAGCCAGAGCCAAAGCCAGATTCAGAGTCGAAGCTGTAGATGGAGACGGAGACGTGCCACATGTTAAACGCGTCATGGTAATAAAATGAAGCTGTAGCCTTAATCCTAAACCCAAAGCAAGACGACTGGCAAAATCGTTTGCCGTTTGGTAAACTGTTTATTTCAAGTGAAATTTATAAATGGAATTACCAACAAAAGCAACAACAGTAGCAACAAAAACTTTTCATATAGGACGAGGACGAGGGCGTTTATTTGGTTGTGTGGGCGTTGGCATTGGCAACCCTTTTTCAGGCTGTGGCTGTATGCCGCCACGTGTGGCAGATTGTCTCTATTAGTTGCTACTTTTATTTGGACACATTTATAAAACCAACAAATTCAATAGCTTAAAGTTAATGCAAAACGAATTCAATATTTTATTTTACCAAAATTTGAATAATCCGTATTCAATTCGCCATTCATTTCGTGATGCATTCGTAATGTATCTAAATTCAATAATCCTGAAAACCGTCTGCGGAATACGAACTAAAGCCAAAATCAACCGATGGCTATTTATTATGGTCATAATTTGTCCTCTCTTATAATCTGTTTCAATTTGTTTGTCTGTGTCTGTCAAACTGTTTTTTTTTTGTCTGGCAGATGCCATATGCAATATTCCAATGTCTCATTATGATTAGCTCTATCCATATATAGAGCAGATGGAATAAAAGAGGAATATTCGAGTGGACAGTCGGCTGCAACTGTCAAAGTCAATTAGAAGTTTGATCTGTGGGCAGGCAAAAAAGTTTCTCTATTTGTTGTTTTAATAAGCCAAATCTATAGACATATCTGGCAGGTCAATAAATTCCTTAGCCAGAAAAATGTCTAGCCAGTCAGAGAACAAAACAACAGTCAAATGCCTTCATTTTGCTTTGACAATGGCCCAAACAATGCTAACGTTTTCAATACAAATTCAAAAAAAATGAAAAAGGAAAGAACAAAGAAAAGAAAAACAGAATTACGCACAATAACTCATACGCCCAGTGGGCCAGTGGCCGCTCCCCTAAACTTAAACTTTGCTTTTATTTTTCGGTTTCTTTTAGTGCCTTTGTAATGGTCAAAGTGTTATCAAAAAAGTTTTACAAAATGGCATATAAAATAAAACCAAAAATCGAAACTTGAATTTGGCTTAGTTAACGTTCAACCACCACATGACGTCGCAGTTTATTGACCAGCCTTAGGCTAAATTATTAGGCCTCGTCAACGAGAAGCGGCAACAGAAACATGCAAAAAAAAAAAGAAGAAAAGTATCCAAAATGGAAAAGAGGCTCGCGTAAGCATAAACTGAAATTGTAGTAAAACTATTAAGTAAATTGTCGGACGACTGCCAATCGTAAAAACTAAAACTAAAGCAAATCCCCGGCTTAAGCCTATACATATGTACATATGTATATACATGAATATATGTATGTACTACAATATATAGTAAGATATTGAAGTTGTCCGATGACGCAAGCAGAAATAATCAAAGTGAAAATAGCGAATCATTTCCCTTTACATTTTTGCCAATTTTCTGGTTTGGGAAAACTTTAAACCCAAAAGAGATATTAGGGAAAGGGGTAAAATAACAAAACAAAAGTTAAATGCCCATCAATAACACTTTCCTTACAGCTTCTCACTAAACCCCTTCTCCAGCCCACCATCTCTTCACATCTCTGTTCCCAACTCACACGATTTCGACAGAGTGGCTACCAGTGTGATTTATGACATTGACTGAGGATGCCCTTTTCTCTATATTTCTCTGTTGTAAAAACGTTGAAAGTTGGTTATGTTTTTTTACTCTTTTTCCTCATTCTTTCCTCCTTTTGGTTTTTTTGTTTGATATTTTTGTGGGTTGTCATGTATAAATAATCAAATCCAATTTGGTTAATGGCATTGATTCGATTTTGTCTATATATATGCATTTAATATACACAAATTTACATACATTTTCAGCTGTTGGTTGGGACATGAAATTTAAAACAGCGAACAAATTTTTGTGCGCGCATGCAAAATGTCTGATTTTTAATTTCCTGCCCATGTCAATCAATGTGGGCTAAAAAGGCCTTGAACATGAAATGTGTACGCGTGTGTGCGTGTGTGAAGGGCATCAGGCTGTCTTTCAGGTAACGGGTAACTGGTAACTGGTAACTGGTAACTGGTAACCGGTAACCGGTAACTGGTAAACTTTACTCACTCACTCACTCTCTCACCCACCCTCTCCCACTCTATTAATCAGAGTGTAACTATGTGGTCAAACTTCCAGGGCAAGGGTCATTCTCATTTCTCGTTTCACTTTTATTGCAGATCGTAAATTAATATAAGCGTAAGTAAACGAACAATCTACACATAAAACAGAATGAATATGGCCCTAACAAAATGACGGCTAGTGACGAATATCAAGCGGCGAGTAGCGAGTGACGAGTGGTAATGTAGTTCTTGACAATGGGGGGGGTAGGCAATAACTATCAAACATATACATATGTACATATATACAACTTGGTTATCTAATGTCTGGTTTGGGGATTTGACATATGTATGTATGTACATATTCTTACCCTGAACTAACATGCCCCTGCTGCATTGTTGTCCCACTACACTCGCTGCTAAATGGGGTAAGAAGTTTACCTTTTCAAAAAAGGAAAGAAAAAAAGAAAGAGAAATGACAAAAAAGTTCCTCGTTCACACATACTCTTTCGCTTTCTCGAGCTTTGGTCACATACACGCACGAATTGTCAGTCAAGTGACGGTGAAATGCTTGTGAATTGTGCCCTTTGTGTGAATCAGTATGGCCACCCTCACCCACACCCACACACACACATGCATATACAAATACAAATGAAAATTTAAGATGACAATTTTCGCGCGCGCGTGTCTTCGCGTTCTCAACCTTGACACATGAAGCTCTTAGCCATTGTCGTAGGCCTTAAGGTGGCAACGGGCATGTCATGTGGATAAATGATATGCTTGGCAGGCAAAAACTTTCCTCGGTTTTTATTATTGTTTTACTTCTCACTTTTCTTCCTTATATTTTTTCTTTTTCCTTTTTTTTTTTATTTTTTTTTTTGAAGTTGCACTCAGCTTAAAAAGTTGTGCCCACCGACAACTGTCGCCATAATTCACTTTTACAGGACAAGCGAGTCGAAGACGCCGTGCAACAGCCAGGAAGAAAGTTCGTAACGACACTTGGCCAAACAAGTTTCAGACACAGACAGAGACCAGAGATACACGGGCGAACAGAAACTACACACAAAGTCAGTCCCAAGTCAGTACCAGTTGGCCGTTTGGGGAAAGAATGGTAATAAAACTTCAGCCACACCTCGCAAGCATTTCCCCCATTTGTACATTTGTTTTTCACAGAACCGCAGCAATTGTTGCCATTTGCAACCGGTTCAATCACGGCTAGAAACAAGGTAAAGAGGAAACTTCAACGCAACTCAAATCACCTGCCAGGACCTGCAGAGAAAGGGGATGACAAGAGCAAAGACAAAAGGCGGCTGGGCAAACACACAATCTTGTGCAAGAATGAAAAGTGCCTGAGTAGAGCAGACAAAAAAAAGATGGAAACAAAGGACGAATGGCCTTGTCCAACGGCATCGAAAGGCAATCCAAGAAATGGCAAAGAATGAGAGAGAGAGAGAGAGAGAGAGAGACAGGGGAAGCAAATTCCATGACAGACATTCAAATAACTTGTAACTCAACTTTTCCTAACAGGATTCCCATTTTTTTCTTCTTCTTTATCACAAATGGGTTTTCCATTCCTTCTGACCGGAAAGTATCTAGTGGATTGCCATTGGGATATAATTTAGATGCAGATACTTATTAAATGCTAAATGCTTTGATTATGACTAAGGTACTCTAAAATCAAGTAAAAGTATTTAAACAATATTTATTGGGATGAAGTAAAGGTCATTCCCCCCCAATGGAGAAGACAATTTGAACTGTTTATGGGTAAGGTAATTTCCATTTAATTGACGCTTCCCTTTAATGTCTATTTATGTTCTAGATCAAAGGAAAAGCCACATCTCATAATTAGAAGTCCATATAATTAGTAGTCTATGAGTGTTCTGGCCCCGCCCACATTTCAGCACTTTGGCTTGTCAATCAGGTTGCCCAACAAGCGAACAATTTAAAAACGCTTAAATAATTGATATGTTTGCCGGACCGCAATCAAGCCAAGTTAATTAATGATTAACACGCAACAATCATAACTAATTTACTGTGAAATCGGGGCGTAGTTAATGGCCTCTTCTGTGATGACGGCCCAAGACGGATGACCAGAGGTTGAACATGAAGTAAATCCAGGGGATGGTCAATTGCGTGTGGGGAAGGTAGAATCCGACATATCCATATACATACATATATGATTTTTAATTGGCTATTAAAGAAGTCCAACAATTAGGTGACTTAACTGATTGATTCTACATTGTGTTGGCCTCGACAAATGGTCCAATTATTTTACCCCGATAATTGGTCGCTCTATAATTAATTTCTAAATGAAAAATATTATTTATTTTTTTGAAAAGTTTAGTAAACTTTTAACTATCCAATAAATTTATTTTTTTGTTTTTCTACATTTTGCCATTTAATTTTAATATAGTTTAGTTAAATGAGTTTTAGTTTTTGTTCGCTTTCATTCTCCATTTATTATTTTCATTTAATTAACAGAGCACACAGACACGCACACACACACACACACACATATTTTTATATAAACGTGCACACGTATTGAAGAGTCCTTCAAGCGGAATTAGTGAGTTGAGTTTTCTGTTTGTTTGGCTGATTATTAAGTAATCTCAACACACACACACATATATTTACACAGAAGCACAATTATATACAAAGAGAAAGAGAGAGAGAGAGAGACAGTGAGAGATAAAGATATATTATATTTTGGGCAAGTAGAAACAAAAAACCGAAACCGAAACTAAAGTGCAGCCATCTAATCCGATTTGTAAAACCACGAAATGGAAAATACAGAGAAGCAAACAGAAATTAAATGCTCTTTAACAAAATGAAAGCAAAGTCAGTCCCATCCTCTCCTCCCCTCGCCCCCCACCTAAACAACCATCTACCACCTACCACTAACTGTTCCAAATCAACAGAAGTTGAATATATCCAAAAGTCGTAAAGCTAATTGCAAACTGTCCGGTAAACAGGTAAATGCAATCAAATAATTGTCTGGCTTTTTCTTTTTTTTTTTTTTTTATATTTTTGATCTGCAAACATTTAATTCATTTTTTTATTTTGTTGTATTATTCTTCATTTTCATTTCTCTTTTTTTTTTTTTTTTTGTGGTTTTTCTTTTTATTTTTTTTAATTACATTTTGGTTGTGTAAACAATTTTGACGCATTAAGCGCTTACATAAAATAATAATTAAATAGAATACAAACAATCCGACGGATGTCGGACGAACATATTTTATACATAATTATTATATTGTTGGCGTGGAGAGGGGAGGTAATGGGCAAATGGGGGGTATTAAGTAGTTATAAAATTATGCAAATAATTTTGACCCTGACAAAAAATACAGACAAGTTTGTTTGGTTTCCGAGGAGTAGGGGGGCAGGGGGCAGGGGAAAACCTGCCAAAGCCTCCTGAAATACCCAAAGCAAGATAATTTCAGAAAGCAATATATGGAAGTATATGTGAATGGAATTTGAATCCGAACACGTGTACTCAGCGTTCAGTTGTTTGTATCCTTGAATCCTTGTCGCCTGGTGGAACGTTTTTAAACAAAATCCTTAAGTTGAAGAAAAATGTCCAGAATATCAGGCAGGCTTAGGCCTAAGCACAAGGGAAACCTTAAAACAACGAAAACAACAAAATGAATAAAGAGAAAACAAGGAAAAAGAAAAAAAGATGGAAAATAAAGGAAAAACAGCTGCCAAATGCCAGCGGCCAGTTTATGGAATTTCCCGCCGACTTCTCTTTAACCGCTGTTCTATCTAAGAGCAGGGGAAAACTCTATGTACACTTGGGGAAAACTTTTAAAATGGAAGGAACTTGTTATTTGGTTTTAAAGATTCTAGAGAAGCAATTTTAAATGAGGCAAAAATCCTAAATATATGTATGTATGTATGTGTGTATATACTCTACTAAATTAGCAAACCCTGTTCACGTTGTAGATCCAACAAATCACCAAGGATTTAGAATAATTATTATCATTTCCTTAAAAGCAAAACCAAGAACAAAATCAATTTTAAATACACTTTTCATAGAACTAACTTTTAGAAATTATATGTATATCTCTTAATTCTAAAACAAATAACTTAATTATTAATTAATATATTTACATTAATGAAAATGAAATTATTTAGTGTGGATTTTAATTGTAATTTAATTTTCTGATTTGTCGAGTTCTCATTGTCATGTGATTTCGTGACAGTAAATTTAATTAATTAACTTTAACAATTTTACGCACTAAAGACACTTTGAAATTGAAATTTATTGTTTCGATTCAATAAAAGCAATTTCAAAGAAACAAATGCAAGTTAATAATTCGATACTCAAACATAAAAAAATTGTCTTTGAAAAGTGTTTTTCTGTTTGTGGATTTCCTTTTTTGCATTTGCTATGAAGATTGATGAAACGAAAAAGAAAAAATTGTGGCAGGAATATTGGTCGAAACTGTAACGATCATTAGAGAAAAGCCTATTTACTTGTTTACTAACACTAGAACTTAACAGAATTAAGATCTTAACAGATTGTAGCAAGTTAACATAGAGATAGTGAATCAAGACTAACTCAAGACCACAAGCGACCGACCATCACTGATGGTCCATCAGGGAAATGAGATGTACATATTAAGTATATATGTATGTATATATATGTATACATATACTTAACGAAAGAGACTAACTATTACAAAATACTATTCAATGGAAAAATAGTTTAACAAAAACTGGAATTAATTAGCTTAATGCAATATTCAATTTAATATACAAAATGTGTACAAACAAATATACATACATATGTCAAATGCTTGTGCGTCCCTTTTTTCGAAATTATTTTTGTAGACTTTTTGCTGAGTTGTTAAAATAAACATTATGTTATTAATTAAATCTATGGATTAATGTTTCATTTTTCAAAACATTCTTAATCTGTCGATGTAGATTAGTGTATCAGTCTGTTCATTATTGCAACTGGATGGATGGACTTGGGTAATTAGTATCACACTTAATTATAATTTCGATCTGTTTATACCTGTTCTGTGAATGAGAAAGTTTGTAGATCTCTGAAGATATTACAGATCGCATTACCAAATTTGAGTTAGGAGTTAAAAATTTTCTATTCCTACTCGTAGTTTTAAAACAACATACATACACTTTTAAGCAGTTTTTTTTTAAATAAAAGTTATTCATTTATCGCTGAAAGTAAAATGTCCTTAGAGCAACCTGGGAATCCCCATATTTTGAAATTGTTATTGAAAATTCTGATAACGTTGTTGTGAGTCTAATTAAACAGCAATCTGGCTAGGCAACAAAGATTCCGTATTAATTTTGTCAAATAGATTGTTTTGATTTTCGATTGATTACAAAAGTGAAGGATCCTTGAAAAATATATATGAATCTTCTTGAGAAACGACTATATAAGCAAAAACAAAACAAAATTAGCATGATTTGTATAAAATTTATAATATTCATTGTTCCATATCAGATCATATCTATGTATATCTAAAGCTAATGACACTTTTTAGAATAGATGAGATTAGATAAACAAATGGAAATTCGATATTCATTCATTTACCGAGAAAACTTGATGATTTTGCATTTTTAAAGTAATTTGTTAAATGGTTCAGATAAAAATATTATTTTTTCGATGACTTTTATGAAATAAAAATATTAAATTGATACACTATGAAAAAGGATTGTTAACGATTATCTGGATCGACTTGAGATTATTATTCTTAGCATCCATTTGTCACAATGGTCGAATTATTCATTTTGTTTTCTTAAAGTGTATGCAAATTTATGGCTGAAACTGACTTGGCCTGGCTTACTTGCTGAATGGATAAATGGCTCACTGGCTGCCTGAGTAACCCTCTGTTCCGTTCCACACGGATCAGCCCAGCATGGGTCAGCACGATAGTGACTGACTAAAACAAAAAAAAAAAAAACTGCAGGCATCAGCATGATGCTGAGTAAATTTGCATTCATAAAGCAGAATCGCGCATTGAAGCCATTTGTATGCAAAAACGAAAAAAAAAAAAATAGCGAAAAATGGTAAAATTCAAGCAAAACTGTTTTCTCTGTTACCCTAACCCACAATAACCTGGACACCTGTAATGTGGGGAAATGAGTGCGGCAAGTGCGTGCAGGTAAACGATTCAAATTAAAACAATCATCAGAATCAGCAAAATCAGCAGCAGCGGCAGTTGCTAAAGTCGCTTCAACTGTAAGCAATTAAGTTGAATGAAGCATCTAATAACGTTGACTATTAGTGGACTCTTGGATTCTAAGATTGTTTGATGGTTGGATGGTTGGATGGTTATTCACATGCTCTAGACAAATCCGCTTAATGACATTTAAGATGTCCATTTCCGTTTCCATTTCCATTTCCACCACCACTTCAACTTCCTTGCTTTTTGGCCCTAACTCTGACATAATTTTTCTTTTGCAGGACTAAAGAAGGACTTTTTGTTGTGCGCGAAAAGAAATGTACGGAATTAATTAGGCGTTAATTGTAATTTTGACTAAAACAAAAGAGTTTAATTAATTTACCTAGCCAATGTTAGGGAATTCTGTTTGTGTTCGTTTTGCTGTTGCCATTGCCACGGTGAGAAAGTTTGCTGAAATACAATTTCACACTTCGTCTGTTGCCCATTGTGCTGCGCACGGAAAGAACCCAATTCAGGCGGCATCCGTGGCGTATGAGCGATATTTATACCCCCTCTTATTTCCCTTTTAATGGTTGCCTGCGCCTTTTGCCCTTCCTCTCCCTAATTAATTGACTTGCTACGCTTGAGCTGCTCTTTCTCCTCTATGAACATTAACTCTCTCTCTCTCCCACCCTCTTTCTCTCCTTTCCTCCGTTGGTACTGACTGGCTGATAAAAGGGGCGTGGCTCAGTGCTGCATTGCCAAGCCTTTTTTGACACGTTGTTTTTTCTCTTCCCTTTTCCTCTCTTCTCTTTTTTACTGCATTCACAAATATTGTCAAATAATGGAATTTATTTTTTTCCATCGACTATATGTGAATGAGTGTGTGAGTGTGTGTATGTGTGTGTGATTGTCCTTTGTAAACCGAACAAGCTTTCAATGTAATTGAATTGAAACTGGGTTTTGGGACACCTCCATCCTCACTTTTGAACCGGCGGCACATTTGCACGCCACGAAAAAAGATATATATATCCTTAAAAAAACACGGATCAGGGACAATACGATGGATATTAGATGTGAGGGGTGTAGGGGCACAAATATGATTTTATTATGTATCGTTTTTTGTTTCGATATATTTCCCTTTTTTTTCTGTGTCATTTGCCCGTCTGGGCATTTAAACGTTTTACCATATGGAAAATTGCACAATCGAATTGTCATAAGCTGCTTATCGAGACAATTGCATTAAGGATCGAGTCTCGCTATAGCCAACAGTTGACTTGTTTTACAAATTCGCGTTACAATTTATAGCCACTTTTCGATATCTGCATTCGAATGGAGTAATATATTTACTTATGCAAATCGCTTTCAATCAATTGCTATGGCATTTAATGAGGCCAAAGAACAAAAAATGGCATTAAGTTATTCACTTTGATTCACTTTCTTATGCAGATATCATTAAGTGGCGGCGCCTTCAGGTATGCAATAAAAACTTTTAAATAATTTATCAGTTGGCTGACAACAACAAAGAAGAAAACGAATTTCAGCTGCAGCAACAAAAGAAGAACAAAAACAAAAAAGTGGCAAAGTTTTTAAATAAATGGAAAAATAATTATATTTTGATTAAAGTTCATATGCAGATATTAAATTTATATAAGAAGAATAAATCTCTATTTAATAAATTTATATTAAATAATTTAGCTTACCGTTTAATAAATTAAAATTGAATAAATGGAATTGATGATTTCTTTATTATATACATACATAGATATTAATTTATTTATATTTAAATTAAATTATTTGTAATTTCTCTATTCTTATTTTTAACTAATAAGCTCGATTTGTCTTAATCTGGCACTTTCACTACACAATCACTGGGATGGCAAACAGTTGTCCCATAGCTTGGATTGCTTGGATCTCCGACTTGGACGTGTTCTCACACAGTTTGATCTGAACGGATTTAGTTTGTTCGTCTATTAACAAAGACAACCACATCGCGACGCGTTTAAAAACGAACTGCAAATCACATTAGCCATCATCCAAATCAGAGATTCCTCTGGCTCGGCACATAAAAGAAATTCACCTCGAACCGACGACAAAGACAACGACACCGAGAACGGCAATCTCTATGGTTGAAGCCCGAGGCAATCCAATTGGTTCGGTCCACGATACGAGTTAAAACGACACGATTCAAGTCGACATGACCCTCCCTCCTCTGCTCAGTCCCTACCCATCCATGTGGGTCTGTGGGACACAGCACAGAAACGCGTGTAAAAGTGAAAGCCTTTCCCATTGCCATTGAGGCAGGTTAGTAAGTTTGTGGGAGGCGATATTTCGGCGATGTTTCTTTGATTACACTGGAAGTGCCACCGACAGTAAGAGATGTTGATAAAGATTCCAATTGTTAAACTGTTGCATGCAACATTTACAATACACGTTTAAGACAACAAACATACTTGCAACGAGTGAAAGTATTCATTGAAAATAATATGCATTTCCTTCATTCGATTCAGCATCGTTTTTGAAAGTGATAATAATTAAGACATAGACGTATATACATAAGTATAATAACTACAACATTTTAGTCAACTTTTAATTGCTCTATTAGACAATCAATTCAAACATTGACAAAATATTAAATTTCAATCATTTTAAAAGGATTGAAATTGATTGTAAAACAAAAATTTAAATCCAATCCGTTTTATTATCCGATCTGATTCAAAATGATTTACTGGTGTTTTTCTTTTTCTACTTTTTCTTTACCATATATTTGTCCGATCTGACAAATTCTTAAAGACCTAATTTACCAAGTTTAATTCACATAGCTCAAAATTGGAGTACCAAAAGCTGCGAAGAAATGGACAGAGGGGCATGTCTTAATCGACTCGGCTGTTGATGCTGATCAAGAATGTATATACTACTTTATAGGAAATTTATTATATCCATTTTAACGACTTTAATATACCCGTTTACCTCATGGATACAGAGTATAAATATAAGCAAAAAGATTTGTCTATCCAACTACAATTATTACTTTCTGTTACTTAAATATCTTTATATATATATAGATATTCTTATATATGTACATATATGAATGTAATGTGTCATTTAACAATAATTTCAATCAAATGCTACCAACAGTTGTGCGTTTGAAAACACTTTCGATGTTTTTCCATTAACTGTTATCCTTTTCCAGGACATGCGCAATGTCACAGTCTCAGCTGTTGAGCTCCGAATATCCGGCGTTTTTTTTCCGTATGGTGAATTTGAAAAACAACTGATAAGGGCAACTGATAAGAAATGCATTACAGATGCAATAACAACAACAACAACAACAACAACAACAACAACAACAACAATAAAAGCTTCTATAGAAGAATAAGTACTTGATAATTTCCTCTAAATGAAAGAGTGAGACACCGTGTAAGGTGGTGATGATGAGAGGAGAGCGGTGAGCGGGGACGGACCTGTTAAATGCAATTAATGTGCGAGATTTTACAATTAGTGAATCGCCCCAATCAAAATAATGCAATAATTTTTCAGACAGGGCCAAACAATGCGGCACTTGTGGTTGCATATGTATGTGTTACCTACCTCCCCCTTTTCTACCTCTTCTTATTCCATTTTCACCCTTGACCTTCATTCCCATTGTTGTCGTTGGCTGCTACTTTTAATAGAAAATACGCGGTAACACACACAGAGGGTATAATTAAATTGGAAACATGTTTGTAACGCATAGAAATAAGCCTATACAACTCCATATAGAATATATGTACGTATGTACATATACATATGTATGTATTCTTAATCAGCATCAACAGTGGAGTTGATATAGTCATATCTCGTTTGATCTTCCTTCTGTGTGTTCAGTTCTTTGACCTAAAATATTGAGGTATGTGGAGGAAAGTCGTTAAATCAGCTCTTTGAAGATGAATGTTAGTGAAGTTTCGTCGGATCGGACAACTATAAGGTATAGAGAGAGAGAAAGAGACAAAGACCCTTTGAATTGTTTTATTTAATTGCATTGGAAGGGTATACAAAATTCAGCACTACTGAAGTTAGCTCGCTGTTTGATGTTTTTTTTTTTAATTTTTTTTTTGATGAAGGGGTAGACTTTTAATTAGAATAATTAACATAGTTCTACCCATGCAGTTTTTTTTCCCAACAGTGAAATGGGTATTCAGCGGAAAGGGGATACACATTTTGCAATTCCAAATTAGTATAAATGAAACTTAATTAGCTTAAAAATATATTAAGAGCAAGCTATCTTATGCGAACTTTTCTAATGTGAAATTTGAATTATAATACTCACATAAATGTTATGAATATTTATTACTATGTACATATGTATATAGACTAAAAATCAAAGGCAAGCACATATGCATGTATGTATGTACATAAGTATTCCAATACAATTAAAACTTGGCAGATAAAGCAGTTTATGATATGATCAAACAGTTATGACCGATTTGGGTCATAACTTCGGTAGAAAGGATAAAACGGTTTAAGTATTTCTGATAGATATTAATTTATGAATCCATTTTTTTAAGCTACCAGTTAGGCCTATTTATTGTTTTAGCTATCTGAATATATCGTAAGGAATTTGGAATTCTCAGCGCCAAATAATAAATAATAGAAGAATATTACTTTTAACATTTTCTTTCAAATTATAATCAATATAATAATTACTAAACCATAAATCGAATTTATGTTTAGAAATGTTTTTACAGAATTGCTACCAAATTTATAATTTTCATTATTAGCTGGAAAGGTGAAACTATTTGATAATATGTACATACATACATACATACGTACATACATACATACGTATGTATATATGTACATATGTATGTATGTACATATACATACATACATATATTCTTGTTCAGTAGAGTAAAAATGCTTTTAGGAATTAGTTGTGCTTAGCTAGCCGCATATGTTCCTTTTACATATGTATGTGCCTTATAATCATTTCAATTCCAGAGCGATTTATGGTTTTATATAAACATTGAAATACTAACAATTAATGAATGATTATAATTCACTCCAATTATTCTGCTGTTTCATCTAATTTAATCCAAATTAATTAAATAAATTAATTTTTCAGCAATTTCTTTTCCCTATTCTGAGTGCACTGTGTAAGAAGATTTCCATTTTCATTGTTTAAAAAGCTATGTAACTATAATCCATAATCTAAGGAATAGCTTATGCGTAATAATCAACCGAAAACAAAAACATAATGTATGTACATATGTATACATTATTACATACAACATGTACATATGTACATACATGCAGGCCTCGGTAGATGAGTTGTCTAAGCGGCCCAGTCATTTAGGCAACTGAACAACGAGGACCCGGGTTCGAATCCCAGGCTAGTGCATGGATGTAGTATTCGTCTAAGCCGAAGGCCTTAGTTGCCAGTGCTTGTAAAATATAGTTAGGTTGATAGTTTACAACTATATCCTATACTTTAATAATAATAATAATAATACATATGTACATACAGATATTGTAACGTCGGCAGCCTGTGTGGCATCCCGAACCCGACGTAGACTTCCCTCCACGCGCCTCTGGCAACTCTGAGAGTAAAAAGCTCTCAACGGCAACGCTAGAAAAATACAGGCGCAGCCAACTTAATTAATTTTTTCCTGCTTGTTTCTCGAATTGTCAAATAAAGTCTTTGGATTTCGCAGCATCTTTTGACCCTCTTCACAAAGCCATCAGCAGCTAAAACCCCCTCCCCAAGCTTCATCACCCGAAATAACCGTTCGGCCACTGGTGCCTACAAGAGGTGAAATTGTGTTACAATATACATACATACATACATATGCACACACATATGTACATTAATAAATAAATATGTATGTATGTCCTGTACATATGAATGCAAAAATTTATTCCTCTGTAGCTTATGAATTGCAATTAGTATGTGAAAATTCCCAATGACTTTTATTTTTTGAATAATCAAGAATTACTTTTGTTTTCCAAAAAAAATATTGCTAAACCCCTATTCTAAAATAACGATTAAAAGGTGAATTTCCGAAAAAAGCTAATAAGAGTTTTATCTATGTACATACATACATACATAAGTACACATTACTTTTAAATAAGTAATTAAAATTAATTAATAATTGTTAAACTATTAACAATTCCTTTCATAATTCTGACCTGTTGGTCGGAAAAGTGTCTTTTTTGTGCGTTCGTTGTTTGTTTCCTAATTGTCGGTTATCGTTATAGTGCTAAAATGACAATGGGGTCCACTTTATGATAGACCCTTTTATAACGCAAATCCGCTCCACATACATATTTGAATGATATTTATTGTAAACTGGATGCTGGTTGCTATTTCCAGTAATTGGGCTATGGTTTCAATAGTCTGCCACTCAGTTGGTCCACTGAATGACATATTGCGAGTTGCACAGCACAGAGAACACATAAAATTTATAATTGCAACAAAAACTCCAACAATTATTTCCATGCAAATAAAGTCAAAAACAAAAAATAAAATCGTGGAAAAGTAGAAAAATAGCGATTTAAAAAAGAAATAAAAGAGCGACAAATTAAGACTGCAGATTGGACTAGAGATGAGAACTACATACATATGTACATCTATATACATATACATATGTACATGTATATGTTTTGTTTTCCCACAATGTTTTGTTTCATTTTTTGTTTCTTTTTTGTTGTTGCTGCTGCTGCTGCTGCTGCTGCTGTTGTAGTTGTTGGTGTTATTTTTATTTGGTTTTTCGACATGCATGCAACAATTTATGGTGCTGTCAGCAATATGGTAGCTTGGGGGATGAAAAAGGCGGGGAGGGGTAGGGTATTTTTGGTTTTTTTTTTTTTTTTGTGCTTGCTGCCCATGGACATGCTAATTGCAAGTGAACATTTTTGAACCATTCGCCATGATTTAATGCGCCATAACTTGGCTGGCCAAATTGACAGCGAATGTACCATAAATTGTGTAGCATACTTTTTAGCGTCGCAAAATTTGAATCACACACACACATGGCAACCGCTGACAGGAGCAGATAGCCGCCATAAAACGAACTAAACGAAACATTTACATTTTCTGTCAGTTTCATTAATTATGAAAATCATTTTTCCAACCACTTGTCCAAAAAAAAAAGTAGGAAAAAACAGAAAAAAAAAAGGAAAAGAAAATAACAAATGGAAACAAAAATGGTTAAAAAATAATAAACAACAAAATAAAAAAGTTTCCATGTTGAAAAGTAACCTGAAACTATGTAATATTATTTCACATTTACCCATTTTGCATATGTATGTATATGCAAATTTTTGTGCAACTTTTCACATGTAATGAGAAACTTTATATCCGTTTTTCCATTCTCCCATTCTCCCATTTCCCCTTTTCATTCCATTCTCTTTTAATTGCAAGCGAGTTCAGTTCAGTAGAATTCTCCAGTCCAAAGGCCAAACGAATTCTCAAAATATGAATATGAAAAAAAAAACACACTTAAGGGAGACCAAACAGGTGTATAACTTTCGATAATTGGTATAATCACGCAATGTTAATTATATAATTACAAGACAATCAATTAGTCGTAGCCGATATATGTATGTATGTACATATATATAAAAGACAATGACACTTAATGTGAAACCCAATCAGTTAAGAAATATCATCATGGACATCAATAGTTTGAGCTTCTTCAAGAGCCATTGGACAGCGTGGAAAATTTTGGGTTCTGCCCACCAGCATATAGAATGGCGTATCTTATACCGAACGGCTACCATTCTGGCTAATCTGCTGGTTACCATAGCCTATCCATTGCATTTGGGGTTGGCATTATTTCAAAATCGGACGCTAACCGAGGATATTCTAAATCTGACCACGTTTGTCACATGCCTGGCCTGTTCGCTTAAGTTCCTCATCTATGCCTATAACTTTACGATGGTAACTCGGATAGAGGAACTATTGCATAAACTTGATCAGCGTGTAAGTGGACTCAAACAGCAGAGCATCTATAGTCAGTTGAGGCACCAGCAACGGTTAATACTCTACATCTTCATTGGCATTTATCTGCCTTGTGCCGTATTCGCTGAATTATCGTTTCTATTTCAAGAGGAAAGAGCTCTAATGTATCCAGCTTGGTTTCCCTTTGATTGGACAACATCAACAAGAAATTTTTATATAGCCAATGTCTATCAGATTGTTGGCATTTCATTCCAACTCTTACAGAACTATGTGAGCGATTGTTTTCCCGCTGTTGTCCTATGTCTGATCTCTGCTCACACTAAAATGCTGTGTCAGCGTTTCGCGGAAATCGCGGAAGAGAGGGATCTGGAGGAGTGTATAACCGATCATAAAAATTTACTAGAGTAAGTCACTCAATTGAAAATAGTTTATTTTATTAACTATAACTATTTGCTATCAAAATTTCATTTTTTTATCTTTAGACTATTTAAAACTATTGAAGCCTTCATGTCGCTGCCCATGTTCATCCAGTTTGCTGTCACTGCCCTCAATGTCTGCATTGGGATTGCGGCTTTGCTCTTCTTTGTAACCGAACCGATGTCCCGCATGTATTTCCTTTTCTATGCCATGGCCATGCCATTACAGATCTTTCCCAGCTGCTATTTTGGTACGGATAATGAGTTTTGGTTCGGTCGTCTCCACTATGCCGCCTTCAGTTGCAATTGGCTGGACCAGAGTAAGACATTCAAGAGGAAACTAATGCTATTTGTGGAACGTTCACTGAAACGGAGTACAGCCATGGCAGGAGGAATGCTACGCATTCATGTGGATACATTTTTTTCAACTTTAAAATTTGCCTACTCCCTATTCACTATCATACTCCGCATGAGAAAATGAGATCAATCCAGATGAAGATATCCAACCAGAATCTGTAGTTCCATCCACAAAGGAAGTACAAGAAATACGAGTAGAAACGTTTCCGTTTCACCATCCGGGAATAGAGAATAAAAAGGATTCCAATTGATGCGGTAGATGATAATTGATTTTCTGCCATTTCCCATATGTGGGACAGTAGCTAATTGGAATCTCTGGTTAGAAATTTGCATTGATTGTTCTCTCTCTCTGTCTATCTCTCGGTCGCTCTTTCTGTGTGAAATGGAAGGGGGTAAAGGTTGGGCGGCTAACAAATCAATTGGTCCAACTAGGATAACAAGAATCCTATAGCCGTTTTATTGTTGTTACTGTTGTTGGCTCTCGCTTATTTATTTGCACAACGATAAGACATTAAAAAGACTTTCAGAGCTTTGTGTTTGGTGGGATGGTGGAGGGTGGGGGGGGGGTAGGTGGGGCAAAGTCCGTAATGCGCTTAAGTCCGGCACTAAGTCATGTTGAATCTGCAAAGTTAACATTGTAAAATGTGGAGCCGGATGATCAGGAGCAGAAATAGAAATAGCACCAATGCCAGCAGGATGGGGGGGGTGGGGGGGAAGAGGGAGAAAAAGGTTAGCAAATAACGAAACGAAGCAACAATTTATATCCAGGCTGGCCAGCTTTGGGATTGCCATCGATTTGAGAGTTCATGTTCATGTTGATGTTGATGTTGATGTTGATGTTGATGTGTTTCGGGTTGGAGCTTGGAGTTGCTTTGCCAGCCAAAAGTTGATTTGAATTTATTACAAAACGCATTTAGTTCACTTTCATTTTCCCAGTTTTTCCCATTTTCTTTTTGCTTCGTTGCTGTTGATTCCCCAAGCAGGGCACGTAGCCATTCAGTCAGCCTGTCGGTGTTCACCCAGTCACGCCTTAAATTACTCTCCACACGAAATATGCTCGGGCAGTGGTTAATTTTTAATCAAAATAATATCACACAGAAAGAAAAAAAAACGAGAAACGAGAGACGAAACGACAAAAAGGAAAAGCAAGAGGAGGACAGAGGGAAAGGATCTCCATTCACCTCACAAATTGGCAAACAAACTACTTTCGTGCTACTCTTAAAGCTTTCCTGGACACTTCTCAAAACATTTAGCAGACTCAGCTGTTTCTTCTTTAGTGAAAATTGTATTTTACCACTTGGCTCATTTACTTATTTGAGTCTGGCAAACAGGGCCAAAGTACTGACAGTGTCGCCATTTTGTGAAGGCCATCATCATCATCATCATCATCTTCATGGCTATAATCATCGTCTTGGCCAAACTCTGTAAGTCATGCAAACTGTTACTTGAAAAGTCCATTGCATTTGATGGTTGCGACGGCAACTTAAGTTAGTTGGCAAACTTTGTGCACTGAAAAAAAAATAGAAATAAAAATAAAATAGATAGATGGGAGGAAAACGAGATGAGGGAACTAACTTAAATAGGTCGTTAAATAGGAATTGCCAGAGCTGTATTTCAATTTTGGTCAAGAAGCATCACTAACTAGTTAACAAAACTGACTGACGAAAAAACAAGAAAAGAAAGAGAGAAAGTTTATCCAAACTTAGAGTTGGACTCTAGTTTGTGCAGGAAATCCTTGCAAGAGATTTCCTCATCCTGTTTTTCCCTTTTGATTTATATAGAAGCTATACTCGATTGAAATAATCAGTTGGATTGACCAAAATAAATACCCTTTCCTATCCAATCCAATCCTATCCCATTCCTATACCATTATACAGTCAATTAACTGAATATTCAGTTATAATTAATATTGATTCTCAAGTATCCCATTGAATGATTGATTGAATTAAGACCAGATTCTGTTAAGATTGAAATTCAATGTCAGGCCAAATTAAAAGATGATTGAAAATTTTGTTTAATTATTGATTATTTTCATTTTAGTCATAACAAAGAAGAATATATCAGTATGTAATACTAATTACAGTTGGGCCCAATCTAAAAATAGTTAACTAAGTTAACGAATCTTTGGATAAATATGAATAGTTTTGTTTTCTTTGTTTTTTTTTCTTTTTTCTATTTCTTACAGTGTCCTCTCAATTAAAGTGGCCCCATTGGCTTTGGCCATTTCAGTAATTTGTTGTTAAGCGAAATGTTAATACAATTGCCGTGCAAGTGGATGATGCTATTGCTGTTGTTGTTGTTGTTGTTGTTGTTGTTGTTGTTGTTGTTGCTGCTGCTGGTGTTTCTATGGCAGCCACAAGTGGCCAAAGGATATGTGGCAAGTGAGTTTGTCTTCATCAGCGTATATAGGAGGGACCACTTCAAGTTTCCAACTGTAAACTCAAACACTTAAGCTTATTACGCGGCAACAGGTATAACGGGAGCAACAGCAGCAACAGCAGCAACAGCAGCAACAGGAACAGCAGCAACATCATCGACATCAGCAACAATTACGGTAGCAACAACACAGAACAAATAGTAACAATATTAGTCGGTTAAATCAATTTTTCAATAGGCTAAATTATATTGTTTGCGTAACTTTGCATTAAAATTAGTTAGTAATTATCGTAAAGAGAAAAATGAAAATGAAATAAAAACAAAGTGAAAGTAATTTCAAATAGCAAATTAAATTTCCACACAAACACATTTACACACACAAACACACACACATATATTTCAACAGGATCAGCGAATACCAAAGAGAGGAGAATGAAAAGGAATAGGAAAGTTTTCACACACACATACACACACACACACACACGCACAATATACACATTTTCAAATTTGAGGCAAATCAAAAAATACGCAAACTATGCCTACATCAAAACTTTTGTCAATGGCTTAACTTTGATGACTAAAGGAGAGGCAAGAGGCCTGAAAAGAAAATGTGTGAGGGGAAGGGGGGGAGGGGCGAGGGGCGAGGATAAAGGATACTCAAGTAAATTACAGACTTTCATAGTCTTTTGGAATATTTAACCGCAGCTATGCCCAAGTAAGTGTGTGTTTCTGTAGCGTGAGAGAGTAGGAGAGAGAGAGAGTGAGAGGGGGGGGGGAGAGAAGGTGGTTAACAGTTTATCTCTACATACATGCACATGAACAGCGAGCACCATATGCTCATCCAACAACTACAACTACATATGTACATATATACAGATATATATATATATATATGTACATTATATATAAATAAAGTGAAGAATTTTACAACCGGCATAAGAAAGTCACTTAACGTGTGGTCTATGAGAGAGTAAGAGAGAGTGGGAGTAGGGGTATGGCTATATGGGAGTGTGGGGGTGGATTGAGGTGATGCGGCAATGGCACATTATGCGGTTAGATGTGGCCGAGTGAAAGTTAATTTCGTTGGGAAAATACAAGTAACGAGAATTCCAAAAGGCAGCAAAAGAAAAAAAAAAAAAAGGAACAGAAGGCGTAGGAGGATTGCCAAAGAGCATGAGGAGAAGTGGCAAGGAGGAGGGGGAGTGTCAGTAAAAACATTTGCCTAAACTATGCCATTAACATGCAAAACTTTCATAGCAACCAGCCTAAGTCTGAGCTCGATGTTACTCCCCCCACTCGTCACCACCCCCTTTCCATATCTGCCTCTTACCCTTTTTCCTAGTTCATCCATCTGTTTCTCTGTCTTTGGCGAGGCACGTAAATACTTCCCAGAAACTTGCACGAATTAACAACAAAAGTTGTCTGTGTGTGTGTGAGTGTGTGTGTGTGTGTGTGTGTGTGTGTGTATGTTTGTGTTTCTGTGTGTGAGATGGAAAACTTTGGTATACAATAACAGAAAGTGCCACTGGCAAGTGACAATAACACAGTTTTACAGCTCCTAGTTTCGAGTTGTTGAAAGGATTGCGCCAGGACTTTGCAGTTTGACAAGCCAGTGTGCCAGTGCCAAATGTCAAACAATTTGTGGTATCCTAATCTCTGCTGCTCCATCAACAGTAACTATATCAGGACTTTGGCTCTACTAAAGTGTTTCGGCCACTCGATTTGTGCCCACGATTTAAAGCCTTTTACCGCTTAAGGACAAAAAATATTTATATATTTATAGCCCAAAAACTTTATGACAAACTCGAAACACAGGCTAGACTGGGCCGTGATGCCCATAAAAAGTCAAAAGAAAACACCACCATTCGTATAATGGCTACTAAATACTCTAGTTCCCCCCCATATCTCCCTCTCTCTCTCTCTCTCACTCACTCTATCTCAGTCTCAATAAGTATGTATTTGCCTTGCCTGTTATGGGAGACGAAGAGAGACCATGGGACCAACTATAACTCATTATGGCTAATGAGCGGTATTTGTGCCTGGATGGAGACGCCTTCGTCTCAAAAGGTCGAAATTAGTTTGACTTGTCGGCGACAGACAACAACTTCTTCGCACACACACACACACACACATACACATACACACACAGCGAGAGAGAGAGAGACAGAAGTGAGAGAGTGATGGACGGAAAGGGGGGACAAATAAATGTCAACTTTGACTTTGCCACCGGATTACGATTACTGACAGCAACCAAAAACTCAAAACCAGAACCAGGACAAAGTGAAAGTGAACGAATGTGGGCGGACATTAAAACTTGGGCTAATACTTGACATCTTTTATCTGAAATTGAATACTTAAAGTACCCACAGAAAAAAAAAAAAAGAAATAAAAATAATTATGAATTAAAAAAAAAAGAAGAAAATATGTCATAATGAATGTAAGCCGGAAGGGAAATTTTTAATGATATGGAAAGGAAACCGAATAACTTGAATATCGAACTGATAAGCAAGAATATCTGTACATATATATACAGAATAATAATTATAATTTGGTTAATATCCAAATAACAAAATCTTTAACCAAATAAGAATAAATAATAAATGTCATAGAAGGTGGATCTGTACTCGTGAATGTTTTACGTTAATATTTAATATACTGAAAAATTGCTCCATTTAAACAATAATTGGCCATCATATCATTTAGCTTTTGTTTAAATTCTTTGCAAACAGATTTACACAGTATTTATGTATGTATATATATGTATGCGTAACTATATATACATACATATATATGTATGTTCCATTTAAATGAAAGTAATAAATTGGAGACCTGGGCTTTGGCTTGAATGTGGTGATTACGGACTCCTGTTAGCCTCCTTCTTCTCCTTTACAGTTGACTTTAATCACATGTTTAACAAGCTGCCTCATAAATGCTAATGTCCCAGAGGGTAGAAAGCGTAGGAGGGCGTACAAAATGTGAACGTGGCCAAAGGACATACATACATACATACATACATACATACATATATGCAAATGTCAATAACAAATATTCACAATAACAAAAACAAAAAGAAAACACAAGTAAATATTTAAAAGTAAAAAAAAAATCACCTTAAATAAGCTTGCTTTCCCGCATGGGGCAATTATAACACGTTTCTCTCCCTCTCTCTCTCTCTCTCTCTCTCTCTCTCGCACTCTCTGTCTTAACGGGATCTGTGCCTGGTGGCCTCAATAATCTTGAAATGTTAAATAATTCCATTGCGGGTAGGATCCGAGGTGGAGCTGCGTGCATGTTTCAAATGGAGGATTTGCTTAAGGTAAATGTTACAATTGAAATTTTAAATGCCAAGATGCGATGATGCCAATGATGATACCAATGATATTGAGAACGATGGGGAATGGTGACAGTGTACATATGTATGTATGTATTTTTATGACGTAGACATAGGTGGCTTTAGTTGATTGTTCCTCAGACTCAGAGGGTACGTGTACATTGAAAAGGAAATCGAAAGGATCGAAGGGAGTGGAAATTTTTACTGCCTCGCTTGTTATGGGTTCATGGAATTGATAACGTGTGATTTAATGTCTTTTTAACGGGTTTTAATGCGATTTTCAGTTAAATGAGCCGTATCATTCTATGGACCCCCCCCCACACACACACACCATTTCGGCATTGATTTGTGGCACACTGTATCGAAGTGCCATGGGATGGCAGTCGTCTCCAACAATGCCCCTTTTATGGAAGCCAGCTGGTTAGAGGTGTAAATTACTTTTTAATTTGATTGCACAAGCTTAAAAAATGAAGCGTAAGGAGCTGACAAATAAAACTATATGCCTGAAAGTAGGCAACACACTTACACACATGTAAGCGCAGCTGTTGTTGCCACTTATTGGCAAATTCATTTAAAACAATTGGAAGAAAAAAAAGACAAAAAAAACAAAAAAAATGCACATCGTTCAAGTGCTTGTATATTGAAAAAATCCATTTTTTCCGCATATTTTTTTGTTAGCCAACATTTGATGTTGAAATATTGGCAAAACCGCAATGAAATGAATGCCATCAATAAATAAATGAATTTTCATTGATCTGTTGCCCATAAAACAAAAAGAAAGCCACGCCGCAAAGTATGCAAAACAAAAAAGAAATGTGCACTCAGTTCGAAAAGCAATTGAGAAATGATTTTGTATGGGGGCAATCTCGGGCAATATTGCGAAAGCACTAATTGTTGCTGCCAAATACATATATACATATGTATGTATATATATGTTTATATATGTATAACACGTCGGTGACCAAACACCTTTTAATTTGACAGTACTTAAATGAGTAAAATCAGCAAACTCAATACAAACTTGGATCTTATCATTACTATTTTTTAGTCAACGACAGTCAAGAGATTTAATAAGTATAAATAATTTTAATTTAAAAAGAATCGTTAAACCCTGTCCATGTCATTTACTTGACTAGTTTTGCTACTTATGTATGTATGTATACACATATATATATGGTATATCTTCAAAATGAACAAATAATATAAACTTTTATAAGATTCAGTTAGCTTTGAACTAATTCAGCGGGAAAACTGCATTTTAATTGCCACTATTTGCTATATTTTTCTTTCAACCTTGACATGTTTGTTGGACTTTAGATAAGTATTTTGTTAAAATGACATTAAATTAGTTCAATGTCAGCTAGTCGAGAGCAATTTAAAAGTAATTTCGCGATCTTCAAATGCCGCAAAGCAGAAGCCAAATCAAGAGAGAGAGAGAGAGAGTAAAAGAGAGAAAGAGAGAAAGAGAGAGAGGGAGAGAGAGAGTGGAATGGAAATGCAGCATTCCCACTTGACCGCATTCAGATTTAACACTAAAAGTCAATTAATCGTATTTTATTCAAATATATGCAAATATATTTCTGTTTGCATATTTGTTTAATGCCAGTCAACGCTCTCTATTAAATTCAATCAATTTATATTTTAATTATGCAAAAAAAAAAAAAACTAATAATCATATTTCTACACACACACACACACACACACACACAGAAACCTTCAATTTTGTTATAACATTAAAACAAACATTCGATTCGATTTAATGTGAAACAAATTAAAGTTTCAATAACAATTGAACTGCAATGAATGCATTTCGTTTTGGGTGATTCGAAATTTATTCCTGTAGCATTCGCATTTGCCATCATCATTATTCAGAGAGAATAAGGCCTAGTTGAAGATACTTTAGATGCCAACAGATCCTTGTCATCCTTGCCTGTTGTGGCATACAAGTAAACATAATTGAGTTGCTGGTGGCAAAATGGATTCACGTGTCTCGGTTTTCATCAACTACGATTGCTGCATCAACACTCCATATATAGAATTATCCACCCCCCCCCTTTCCATCCGCATTTCCACGCTCTTCTTGCGATTTTCTCATTCATTTGAGGGTGTTGAAGGAAATCTTTCGTTTATTCATACATTTCCTGGATACCAAAATAGTATCACGTACGCCATCCACCAATTATTGTCTTTCCTTTTCGTTTTATTTTTGTTTTTGTTTTTCTTATTTTTATTTTGTTCATCAAACGAATCATTTATTATGCAGGCAAAAGGGAATTTGATTTTCCTCTTAGACTGGCCATCCTTCTGAATTTAGCATCATTTGACTTTAATCATTAGGGATTGGTTTTGTTTTTTTCGATTTTTTTGTTTTTGTTTACTTTTTTTTCGTTTTTGGAGTGAACGTCATGCACTGAATCACATTTGGTTTATTTGAATTTTAAAATGGTCAAGCAATTAAATTTTGTTCAATAATTTAGTATAATATAGAGAAATGCGTTACCAATAAATAACAATTGCGTTTAGGGATTCTGTTGTCAGTTCAGCAAAGTTTTTAGACCAGTGCACAGGTCAATGGTGATCAAAAGTGGAAACTCAATAATCTAACGAATTGTACACTCATTTCTGTTTAAAAATCGAATCGAATCGAAATACATTCATACAACATAGTACATATGTATATGTTTGTTTTGTATGTACCTAACTATTAACAATTGCCAACAAACAATTCAAGTGTGAACTAATTGCTAACAAGGTAAACTTAGAACATCGACTACCATCCATTCATCCATACATGCATGCATACATACATACATACATACATACATACATATGTACATATGTATCTCTATATATCTTTGTGTAAATATTTGCATCACACGTGGCGTATGTGTGATGGGTGATGATGCAGTTGGACCCGGGGAGGTGGACGGTGTTTGGAAGGGTAACTTCAATGACTCACCACAAATGTCAAATCAAACTAAACTCAATTTTTACTATTTTTCCAATTTGTTTTGTTGTTTGTCCCGTTCAGATTGTGTGAAAATTTGCCCCATAGCAGCCCAAGTGAAAGTTGCTAATTGTTGATCAGGTAGCCCACACTCCTTGAGTAAAGCCGGTTTCGGGGTTTTCGGGTTGCAATTTGTTGTTGTTGTTATTTCTGTATGTGTTGCAATTGCCAAATGCGGAAAAGAAAGTCAAAAAACGTCAATGGCCGGCCCCATACCAATTGGTTATAAGTATATATACATACATACATACATACACACATACACACATAACTACTTACTGACTTACTACACTTGGATACTTTTGATACACTCGAAAAAATTAATAACCAAAATACTACGTTTATAAGTGTTATCTACGTCCAACGGTATTCGATATTAGTTTACCTTTTCGGTTTCATTCTTTTGGTTAAATGCTTTCATTATATACAGTTTTTCTCACAGTGTAGTCGACTAATCAAGACCCGCTCATGCGTTGGCTGCTGTTGCCTTTTCGCACCGTCTAAAAGAGCACTTGAAGTTGTTGAAGCCTTTGCTCGATCAGTTCATAATCTACACGGTGCGAACTGATGATTGCGAAAAAGAAAAACAAAAACAAAATTTGAAATTGCGCACGCGCACCAGCCTAAAGTATGTATCGCTCCCTCTTTTTACCCCTCCCCGCTCCCTTTATATCACTCTCTTTCGTTATCTGTATTACTGTTTCTGTCTACGTCTTTCTCTCTTTATCTGTTTCTGTTAACGCATACCCTATAGCAAACACGTTAGGCGCCAAAAACCCACCTAGCAACCATCTACCCTGTCCCCTTTGCCAACCACACCACTTCCCATTCACCCATTATCCACCACCACCGAAAAAAAAAAAGAAAAAACATATAAACAAATAAAAAACGGAGAAGCACAACAAAAAAAAGAATGGAAAAGAAACAACAACAGAAAAACGTGAGACGCTTCGTTGCCGGCTTGAATCGTAGTGACGGAATGGAACGGAACGAAGCGGAGCCCCAGGGCCCAGGCTTATTTGAGTATCTGTAAGAGACTCTCAAGTATTCAGTTGCAAATTTCATACAAAACGAGACGGTTGACGACTTTGCTTGAGTTCCCTAATAGAATTTGTCGTACCGCTGTCTGACTAACTTTAATGCAAAAAAAAAAAAAAAAAATAATAATAAAAAAAATTAAAATATAAAAAAAGCCATTAAAGAGGAAAAATAGAAGGAAACCACGAAGTAACTCTATTAATTGACAAAAGCATAAAAGCTACATACATATGTACATACATAGTAAAAAAGATCAAAATTAGTCAAGTAAATAAGAGTAAAATAAAACTACAACAAAGTAGTCAGTGGAAGTGATTTAAAGTGATTGGTTAACTAGTGCAAAATACACAAAGTTGCAACAATGATCGAGAGACGTAGTCAATTGGATAAGGTAATTCGTAAAGGGGATTTGCCATTGAACCCAAATCTAAACCGGTCGATCGAAAGGTTAAAGATCATATAGTTTAATGATCCATTATACAGTCCGTTTCTTACCTAACCTGCCCCAACTTTTGCCATCTAACTTGTGGTAATATTACTTAGTTAGTAATTAAACAACATATTTAATTTGAGAGTAGTTATTAATTGGTTAGGTAGTTATTCAGGTTCCTCACAAGAACATTGATGTTGATGATCATCGAGACACGAAGAGGAGATCACTAGACAACAAAATAAATGACTCTAAAATGTTCTATGGCCAAAAAGTTTAACAAATATTTCAAAGATTTAGAACTTTGTTAACTATTGTATTCATTTAGCAAGTTTTTTTGTTTTTTATTTTTTTTCGGTTTATTTATTTATCTGTTTATCTTTCCATATTCGCGAAATGGATTCTGTAGCCACTTACTACCTGGAAATGTGATTCAGTGAGAGATTTTAACGTTGACTCATTTGCATTTGTTTGCTTAGGAAAACAAAACAAGAAGAGAGAGAAAAAAAACTGAAATATTTTTGTTTTATAACTTTTGCTTTTGTTTGCCTTCAATGTTTGACGAAGAATACAAAATTTATATTAAAATACAAAAAAGAAGAAGAAGAAAAAACACCCCTACACACACTTCACATTAATTATACATATGTGTGTATGTATGTATGTACATATGTACATATGTATGTGCGTGCCAAAATTACGTAAGATTTTGAAACGAAAGTAAAAATGTTTATTCTCGCCAGATTGTGAATAATTTATGAGTCTGCTTCAGTAAGCTGGAACTGATTCACCGATTGGTTATCATTCCAAATTACCAGGCAACAGGCTCACGTTCAATATCTGGCTCTGGCTCAGACTCTGGTTAAGTCTCTGGCTTAGACTGAATCAACGGAAATACATATGCATGCATATATGTATGTATGTATGTATGTATGTATGTACATGTACATACATACATACATGTACATACATACATACATATGTATAACGATTCGCGTATTTTTGGCCAACTGATCGACATTTACGGACGTCAGCAATATTATTCACATGTATGCACACAAAAATTATATACAGACATATGTACATATATAGATTTATACGTATTTATATATGTATACTACAAACGTCAGAGCCATTTGGGCGTGATCACAGCTGCATATAAAGTGGAGCCGGAGCCAAAGGCAAAGTTGAGGGGCGGCATTTGGTAGAACCATGCCTACATAAATTCTTTGCTCATGCTGTGATCCGTGTCACGTAGTCCGCATCTCCTTACAATCTTATTCAATTCATTCACATATGTACATACATACATACATATACATGTATGTATATGTATGTATGTATGCACATGTGCGTGTATGTGTGCGTGTGGGTGTGCATGTGTGTATATGCATCTTGTTGCCACTAGAAGCTCGCTGCTGGTTTCCCACTATGTCAATAGTTGGTTAACTTAACGTGACCAGCTTTGGCTTTGGCATTAGCATAACCTACACAACACACACACACACACACCCATAGTAAAACACGTGCCAGGAACAGCCGTTCGGATTCTGATTGTTTACTTATGTATATACATACATACATATGTATCTATCTCTCTCTGGCTCTCTGTCCAGTCTGACTCCTTCTGTCTGTCTCTCTCTCATTATTAATGAGCCCCAGAGCACAATTAATGCTAATAGCAAACTGTGCGCCAAATGGACTGCCAAAGAACGTGATTGAAGGGAACGATGAAATAGAGAGGGAGCTAAATAAAAATGACAGCCAATTAGTTGGCAAATGGAACAAAATGAAAGGACAAACACCAACTGCAACATTGAAATCTAAAAAAAAGAGACAGCGAGAGAGAGAGAAAAGATTTCGTATTCATCAAAGTGAACTTCAACTAGAAGTCATTTTCAATTCAAATTTAGTTAGTCTTACACTGAATATTTCTTTGCTAAATTCATCTTTTGAATTATTTTATCAATATTTATTTCACACAAAATAAAATTAGATAGTTCCAATTAGCAGTTGATTTTTGTAGCTCGGTGTTTGTTAAATTTATCAAATTGAATTCTCTCATATGATTTATTTGTTTATGGTTACTAACTGTTTATTTTGAACTATGTAATTGATAAATATGAGTTTTTAACCGCATGCAAAAAAAAAAACTGGCCCAGTAAATCACAATTTACTGACCACTCCCCCCTACCCTAACTCCTTGACGTGCAATTTAATTAATAAAAGTATGTATGTACGTATGTATGTATTAACATAAATGGCCAATCGAATCGACCTACTCACCATTTTAATAAATACTCGTGTGGGGGCATTCATTGACGAATACACATACATACATACATGGTTGCAATTAATTTATACATACATATATACAGATGTACATATGTACATACATATGTACGTAAGCATATATATAAATACATATATGTAGATACACATGTATGTAGAGGAGGGGATTGACGGGGTATTTTTCCCCGGGCTTGTAATCTTGAGAGGGGCCCGGATTTGGAATCCCAAGATTTTCTTAAATGAAAGATGATAGGATTGAGCACCTAAAATTTCTTTACGAAGCGAACTTTGAATCCATTTCATCCGCGTTACAATCATTGAATTCTATAACAACAAAAAACCTTTGCATTATTTTTTCAACTGTTTGCGTAGCTTTGCGAATATTTTTTACTTAGCCAGTTTCTGTGGTTAGCGGCAGAATGCTTGCTGTATATAAACATACACTACAAATAACTTATTCGATTTACGGATGATATAAATATAAAAAATTAGTACACTTTTTTTTGCAAATTCAAATATTAAATCATTTACTTCTACCGTTAGACAATAAGAACTAGATAAAGAGAGGGAGAAAGAGAGACAGATAGAAACAAATATAGAAATATGAAGACAAATTTAGATGATTTAAAAAATTAAAGCGGATGGTTTAAATTTGCGTAAATAAAGTTAATGCAATCGAATGGCAAAAACAAATTCATTTTATTTTGAAAATCAATCAAATTGTGTACATAGTCGTTCTTCCTCCCACTCTCTGTCTATCTTTATGCTTGCTATCTCGCTTTGTAATTTAATTAATGCAAATTAATTACATTGATTATTTGGGTATTAAGTGGCTGCTGCCAATTCTGTGGCTCTTGTGGTAATTACACCTGCTTCAGTTGCATCTGTATTACGTACATATATATATGTGTGTGTGTGGCACCAAATAGCATTAATTAGTTGCTTGATTTACGACTCCTCCCCAATTTAACCCCCGCACCCAGAACAAACAGTTAAACCTTGTCTAGATTTAATTGCTGAACTTTGCTTTTATTTCTAATTCTTACGATATATACCACATAATACTCACTAAAGACTAAAGACTAAGTAAAACTTAATTACTAAGTAAACGGAATCTCTCAATTCTATTTCATTACCATTTGTTAGCTAATTGTTTGGCGCATTGTTCCCACCGCAAATCAAGCACAGAATAAAGGAAAGAATAAAATGAAATCAACAAACAAAAGTTGCTAATAATCAAAATACATTTTATATAGCGGATATTCTCTCCAACGATACACTCAAAAAAAAAAAAGAGGTCAATGTTATCATATTAGCCAGAACTGATGATCATGGTCTAACCGATATCATCCTACAAAGAGATAATCATTCACTTCACATTTTGTTACTTTTCTGAGTTACACGGTAGAAAAAATTTTATATTCTTTAATTTCTGTTTAAAGTCTTATTTTGTAAGAGAATAGTTATTAGTTTACTTTATAAGTTGCTTTTGCAGGTGCCAATATCTGAAACAATGTCGTTAGTCAACACTGGTTCCGTTTAATCTATAGAATCTATTTATAGTTTGAAAACCAATAAATTCAAGCTACGTGGGGTTAAGCGGTCATCATTCCAAATGAGAACATTGAAAAAGATCTTAATATTCCATATTAAAAAAAGTATAATACATATAACTAAACTCTCTATAAAAAAAACGTGATTAAACTTGTCTGTACTTGAACGATCAACAAATGAAACATTATGAATCATGAGGAAGATATTTTCAGGTTAAGCAACTGACGAAAACTGAGTTCTAAAACTGGGTTCCAAAATAAAACCGTTGCAATAAACCATATACATATATCACTGTATTATTATATTATTTCTCTTATTTATGTCTATATCATGAATGTACATCATGTACTTATGTATACATACTAATATCTTTTGTTATATTTACATATGTACATATATTGTAAGTAAAGAGTATTCGTATATCGGTCAGTTGTAAAACTGAATAAACTTTTGATAATGGGAAACAATTTGTAGTGTATAGATACTTCGGTGAATGGAATGAATCAAGTTGATACCCTATTTATTTAATGTATTTTTCGTTTCATCTTTTCAAGCACGTGTAATTGCATATCTGGTAGTGGGTGTAGGGTCAGGGGTAGGGTAAGAGAGGGTTCGGTGTAAAGGGGTGGGCGTCAGAAACCTAAAACAAGAAATCATACTGAAAACGTACTCATACACATCTTGAGGTTTTCCGCATTAAAGTTCACGTACTTGCGGTACACAATGATGATGAGACCTAAACGAAAGAAAAAACCAAAACAAAATTCGAGATTCGCCAAGAAATACAAAAGCGAAGAAAAAAAAAGCACGGCAAAGCAAAACGAACGATAACAAACAACAATAGCCCGACAATACAATAAAAAAGAAAGAAAATATATACATATATATATATACATATATTTATATATATGTATGTACATATGTATAAGAAAACGGGCTATAAATGTGCCTGACCCTGAGCAATGTCATGGATTTGGTTTGGGGCAAGTTAGCCAACAAGCTGCCGGCCTAAAGGTGCAAAACCGTTGGTTCCCAAATGTTAATGTTGTTGATTATCAAAATACATACATACATATTTATGTATGTCCACACATGTGCATACATACATATGTACATATGTACATATGTACATATATATTTTCAGGTATTGCTGTTTATCTGTCTATTCAAATTTTCTGCATTGTCAGCGGACAAGTCAACGGTAGCCGACGCGTCGGTTCGACTCGATTCAATTTGACGCTTTGTCCCGCTTTGTTATTTTCGGTTTCTAGTTCAAGTTTAGGGTCAATAACTGTCGATTGCATTTTGGCCTAAACTGACAATTGACTAAAAATGTACGTATGTATGTATGTATGTGTGTGTGTGTGTGTGTGTGTGTGAGTATGGGATGGGTGATGGGGAACTGTTGATTTACAATTTGTAAAATTGCCAAACAAATATTGGGTTTGAAGAATTGTAAAAAAAGGCGTATCTCAACTTATAGCCAAATGGGTGTAAACACAACAAATTCAACAATGTCTCGCTGCCCAACGAATTGAATTTGATTTTATATTTATCTTTAGACAATATGAAAAGGAAAAAAAAGCGGCAAGTGAATCGATTCCCTCAGTCCATCCCCCTCAATCCCCCCTCAATCCTCATTCATCCCGGTCATCTACAACGTGATTGATTTGTCAGGAAGGTTCAATAATTTATTGATTGATTTGGCCGAGAGACTCTCAAGTTTCTGCTAATGGTATTGGGGGTTAAAAAGGTTACAATAGGTGTAAATGTAAAATGCTTTAGGGTAGATCAGTAAAAAAAAAAAAAACTATTCTCAACACTTTCAAAGGGATTTAAATATGCAATTCAAATTAATTACCCATCATTAGAGTAATCGCTACCCAAGGCGTTCCTGGCTAATTTCAAACTTTCCCATTTATCAGTAAATATTGTATTAACTGGGTCAAATGGAAAATTTACCTCAAGATTTGAATATTGATTGAGAGAGGGAGAGAGAGAGGGGGGAGACTAACTTAATGGAATAGCTTATAGACTAAATAAATTACATATTATTGATTAGAGAATAGTTACAATGATTATCTATTTAACGAATCTAGATTTCAAGATCAAATTTCAATTAAGATCAATTAAGTTGTGATTAATGAAAATGAGACGATTTAATGAATCTATAAAACACATAATTTTACATTAATTCCGATGTTGGCAGTTCTCATTAATTTTTTGCATATTCATGTTGATTTTGTTGTTTTTTTTTTGCCTTTTTTCGATTGCTTTTTGGGTTTTTGTTTATCATCGCGATGCAGTGCATCATTAATTAAGCCATATGGAAGCATCTACTGATGATGAGTTCAAGGTAGTTCCGGTAGTTCGAATTTTACAGGCACTATAACAGATTGTCATACATACATACATATGTACATATGTACATATGTACATACATGCACACATACATACATACATAAAAAGGCATTTGTATTTGTATCTGTATCTGTATCTGCAGTTGGAAACTCGGTCAGAGTGAGGTGAACAACTAACTAGCTCGATCAAGTTCAGTGAACTGCAATGAATTACAGATAATTCAACGATGTACAATTGGTATATATATATGTATGTATGCATGTATATACATACATACATATGTACATATGTGTGTCATTGAGATTGAGAATACATATGTATGAAGTATACATATATGCGTGTATATGCATCTATCTATACATATATGTATGTACATACATATATTAGGTATATAGTATCTTGTACATACTTTCGCGCATACATATGTACATACATACATACATACATGTATCTTGATCCCGTTCTCTGTGCTTTTGACCATAAATAAGTGTGTCAGAGTACACACATAGAAAAAGTCGTATATCCACTTTTCTTTAAACCAGTTTTCTCTCTTCCATCATGTTGGAAGAAAGCAGTGAAAAGAAATTCTGTGTGCGTGTGTGTGTGTGTGTTTGTGTGCAAACTCTCAGCTTGGAGAACTGCAACTGAACAACAACAACAACAACATCAACAACTGGTTACTGGGTGTGCGATCAGCTGCTGGAGGTGGAAGTGGAAGTGGCGACCGCGATCTCATCTGTAAAATGTAAATTTCATTGAGAATGTATAGAATAAGTGTGTGTGTAAGTGTATATAAATGTATATATGTGTATATATATATATATATATATAAATATCAAAGTGTGCTTGCTGCTACGTGCTGAATGTATGTACATATATATATATTTACTTATCGGCATATATGTATAAATGTACCTACATACATATATATATATATATATATGTATTTATACTTAAGCAGCGCATGCGCTACCCTCAGTCACTCAGTCAATCAGTCGGAGTCAGTCAGTTTCAGTTCAACCACGCAGACGCGCTTACTCGGATGTGCAGTTCCAATTTAGGAGTTGATAGTTTTTATTATACAAATCTATTATATACATACATACGTATATATTTATATATATACATATATAAATCGTTTTATTCAATCAAAATGACAGCCGGTAGTGCCCAGCGTATCACCAATGAGGTGAGTTCCTGCTTTGCCAAAATTTTATGTACATATGTATGTATACAAAAAATCAAAAATAATAACAAGAAAAACAAAAACAAAACGAAAAAAGAACAACTGAAACAAACACAAAACGAAAAAAATATAAAAAGGCGAACAAAAACCACTTCTTCCATCCTTTTTCTGGCTGCCCGCCCCCGGTTCATTTTGGGTTGAAAGCAACTGAAAGTGGCTGCCAATTAGTGCTGGCTCATTAAAATCACACTGAATGGTGAAAATGAAGGCAATAACAGAGCCAACAGAAGCACTCGAGACCAGGACTCCGAATTCGAAAACAAAAGCATAATTTTATACAACTAAAGGCCAGAACGCGAAAAGAGTGAGTGGGTGTGTGGGGGGGGGACTTGAGCCTGGCAAAAATTTATAAAAATTAATAATCAATAAACACAATTAGCGCATAAACAAAAAATACTGAGAGAAAGAGAAACTGAAACCATAACTGAAACTGAAACCGTAACCTAAACCAAAAACAAAAAATAAGAAACTTAAAAGAAGTTGCCGAAGTTCATATACCCTTGCAGATTTTCTCTATATAAAGAACCAGAAGTATTATGGTAAATTATACATACCAAATTTAAAAATTCAAAATTTTGAACTTGAGGAAAAAATTTTTTTGTTGGTATCGTTCCTATGGGAGCTATATGATATAGTCGTCCGATCGGGATGATTTCGAGATATACAATGCCTGCAGCAAAAAGGAGCCTATGTTAAAAATTTCAGCTCTGAAGCTTTTATGGTCTCGGAAGAGAAGCTGTTGATCCAGACAGACGGACAGATGGACATGGTCATATCGACTCGGCTATTCATGCTGATCAAGAATGTATGTATATACCTTATATAGTCGGAGATGCTTCATTCAGTGCGTTGCAAACTTCTGACAAAAATTAATATAGCCTCTGCAAGGGTATAAAAACCGTGAAAACGAAACGCGAAACCCGTTTCCCTACACTCTCCTAGAGGGAGGGGTGGGGGAAGGGGGGGTGGGGGAGGGGAGCTCCTCCCCACATGATTTATTTGCTTTTTGTGACGCTCAGAACTTTTGCTTATGGATTTGGAAATAATTAGAATAAATTAGTATAAATAATTAATATTTCGTTTGATTTTTGCTGTAAGCAAACAGCTGTGGGCCATGAACCAGGCGAAACCAAAACAAATCAAATTCCATGTAAAGCAACCAAAAAGAAAATAGACACAGCACTTTGTTGTCGTCTAATGGGAAACTGAATGAAAATACAAATACACACATACATACATATGTATGTATATATACTACTATGCTGTTGTGTGAGTGAAATTCCAATAATATCGAATTGAACAAATTGCCAAGATAATGAAATCTTTAAATTTAGGCAAACATGATGTTCGTGTTCTAAATCGTAAAATAGCAAAAAAAAAAAAAACGGAAGTTAACAATTCATTCGCCATATCTTCATGCCAAATGAATATTTAAAGTGATTTTTTTTCTTTTTAATAGCGAATCCGTGTCGAAACAATCAATCTTTATTAAAGAGGCAAAGATAATTCAAATTTGTAACTAGAAAATACTTCCATCGATATTTGTTTCTCTTATTTTATATCTATATGGATTTTCAATTTCATACTAATTGATAATATGAGAAATCATCAAAAAAAAAAGAAACCTGAAAACTGTTGAATTTAACCTAAGCTGGGAACCGAGAAGTTTTCAGACCATGGAAAACCGCGTTGGCGTAATCATTCAGTCAATTTTCAGTTGCCTCATTTTGTTGCACATCCCTGTGTTATCTGGCTGATTTACTCTTTCGCCCACAACTTTGCATGTGTTCAGTCTTTACTTTATTTTTGTATGTATTTTGTTTGCTTCGCGTTCTTCTTAGACTTTTGTTTACTGAATTAATATTTGCCAATGTTTTGAGTAAGAATAACAAAAGATTTTTTGTTGTCTTTCTTATGCTAAATCAACAAAATGAGACGAACAATAAACTGAGCCCGAGACTTATAATCGATATGATCCATCTCACACATATTATTACGTATACGCCAGACCCTGCCCCGCCGTACGCCCAGCACTTTATTTAAATATTTCGTCTGCCATCCAATTCCATTCCATTCCATTATAAACTTAAGCAAATGTTTAACCAACATAGGAGGTTAACCGCAAACCGTTTTTTATGTTTATTTCTGCAAGTTTCTCATAGACAAAAAGTAACCAAAATTTAATTTACGTTTCAAACAAAAAAAAAAAACTCCAAAAACACAAAAAAAATATATAAACATACATATGTATGTATATATATGGGAAACACCCAACGAAATTGAAAATGCAAAATGCAAATAAAATTGTTTGGTTGTGGTCATAAGCCGGCCGGTAAATACTTGAAGACAAAATAACCAAAGAAAATAAAGATACTGTAGCATGACAATTTCCTACTTTTAGTCTCTGAGGGAACTCCACTCCAAGAAACCTTCATCTCACCACCTCGATGGAGTTGCCAAAGTTTTGGTTTTGCCATCTTTCTGTAGCCTAACTTTCAGGGAAATGCTTTTTGTTGTTATGTAAATGGAAATTTTCTAGGAAATGCATTTCACACACACACACACACGCACGTACACACACACACAATTCCATTTACGAGTACTTTTTCAAATAAAGAAAAGCTTTGCATATAAATCAGAAAGAGCGGCTCAAGTTTTTTCATATCCTCTGACCTGTAATTTGTTTCTTTGCTACAGAATAGTTTTCGAATGGGTCTTTAATTGTGGTCCTTACTAAAGGAAAAGTATTTGAATTACATACATAGTTAGGAAAATAGTTTGGGATGAAAATTGCATAGCTTGAAAATTCTATTCAAAATATAAATACATTGATTTACTCTTTTCCTTTGTCCGAGTCCTTTGAATTGATTTGCAACCTGAGATTTCCACACACTTTGAATTAGAGATGAGCAAGATTTCGTGAAATTGTCTACCAAGGTAATTTTAATACTGGAAGCTCTTCAACAATTACTTAAAATCGGTTAACCGATGTCTAATGATCGACGCAGTTAAAAACAAATAGGTAACCTTAATGTTAATCATTTTAAAGTAGGAATAAATATGGGAAAAAAAAAAACCAATAAAAACTAATATTTAATGCATTCTGATGTACAACAGAGAAACTATCGATTAATTATTCATTTCTTGCAAAACAATCGATAGCCACTATTAATTGTGTAGATGAAATTATTGCATTACATCTCAATTGGGAATGCAATTTGTTGTTGCTTATCGACCTGGCAACATTTACTGTTACAGTTCGTGGCGGTCATCTCTAATATGAAAAATATTTGTATGTAATTTATATGTGTATATGTATTATTTACCCGTAAATATGGACATATGTATGTATGTATGTATGTATGCATGTAGTATGTATATATTGTCCACTTAAATATGTGCATGATTATTCTAATATAAAGGTTCTTCAAACCCAATTCCAGTTCCAGTGGGTCACAATTTTTATGTCCGCCTCAGTTTATTTTAATGGGTTTTTTCTTTCTTTTTTTTGTATCTTTTCCCTTTCAGTTGAATGAGTCATGGGCTTTACAGTTGATTTATGCCTTTCCTAAATGAATTTTAATAATTTCAGCATTTAAACTGTTGAGTTTATATTTTTGTGTTTCGTTTCGTTGCGTTCGTTTCGCTTTGTTTTAAGTTTTCAGCGTGTGTGTGTGTATGTATCTGCGTGTGTATCTCTGTGTGGGGAACAGTTTGTTATCAAACAAAATTTTAACAGAATCTTCAGGTTTTAGCCTTCTGCCGGTTTGTTTTGGCTTTTGACATCGGGGGTCAGGGTGAGCATTTGCTTAATTAGTTATTTAATTACTCAGACTAACATACTCACTAATTCAGCATGTCAAGGCTCTCTAGGAGAAGTAGCAGCTAAGAAAACATTAAAAAATAATAAAAATATATACATACATACGTACATATGTACATACATATGTACATACATATGTATGCACATTTAAAAAAAGAGATTAAAAAAGAACAAAAGGTAATTGAAGTATGTATGTATGTAAGTTTAAAGTATGTTGAGGTTTAGTCCATTATCCCCGCTCACCTCTCGTCATATGGAAAGTCAGTGTCGCTTAACAAATTATTGTCATGGCTGGTTGGATCGAGGTTTGCCACTCTCTCTTGACATCCTCTTTCTCTTCCCATCCATTTAGCCATTTCAACAATTTGGCTTTGTTTTATCGTTTAGGGGCGGAAAATCATCAAAAGGCAGACACACAACAAATACAAATACAGACAGATAATGCTGATGGATTTTTGATTTATATTTGTGTCGTTTTCCTTGTTCCCCCCGCTAACCATAAAACACAAAAAAACAAAAAATTGGAAAAATGTTATTGGGTTCCTTTTGAAGAGGGTACAAAGTTCAATACTTTTGAACTGTAAACTTAATTTCGTCAATTTGTGGACCTTGTCTGAGGATGTGGATAGGGATGAGAATGATGATGATGATGATGTCGACGATGATGATGATGATGAAGAATGAAAAGAAAAACTCAATTCTCACTGCCAAGTGGAAAAACTCGATGCACCAATGCAACCAAAACAACAACAACAACAACAAAAACTGGTTACGCTTGGCAAACGCAAATGTTGCCCGCTGCCACGCCGCATGTTGGCCTTGTGCTAATCCACATTTTCAGAATCTCCAGCAGTCATAGCAACTGATATACTATGTATGTATGTATGTATGGATGTATGTACATATGTATTTATGTATGTATGTCCATATGTATGTGGTCTATGTATAGCATATGGTATACGACATAGGTTTTACCTCTGACTCTGCCAATTTCATTGGCACAAAACCATTGAGCCAACTCTGTTTGCTTCTCAGAACGGTGTGGTCCAAAGCACGATCAAGACTGGCAATCGGATCTGAGGCCGCTGTTGTTGCATCATCACCATCATCTTGTATGTTGCACGAGGCACCAAAACTGTACCGATTGCAACCAACTGCGGCATTAACTTGACTTTGCATTGCATTGCATTGCATTGCATTGCATGAATATTGCATTTTGACTGTCAACATTTAATTGCAGCCATCAAGATCAAGAATGAGTTTCAACAATGATGTATGTATGTATGTACATATTAGCACAAGTCAGTGTTTGACTATACTCGTATATGTTGTGTATGTATGTATGTATACATATTTGTCTATATACATACATATGTATATATATATGTGTGGATTTCTTTTGGTTATACATACTTCGTTTACTTTAGTGCCGGTTTCATCGCCATTTAATCAAAATCAATATTGATTGCAAATTGTTTTTGTTTTTTCAACCTACCCCTACCCCGAATATTTGCAGATAATTATCACAGCCATGGACCGATTCGTTTGGTTTGTTCTTTTGGTGGTGATGTCCCATTTGGTAACCGAATTCACACGAGTCACCGGCTATGCACGTGGATCACGACACGAGATGGTGTTGGTCAATGATGTAGGTAGACATTAATACATAAATTATAATACTTTGATTCCTATAATATCGATTAAAGATTAGATTGCATAATCTCTACATCATCATTTTTCCTAAACGAGTTTTCTATCCTATTAAAACAAGTCAAAAGATCAACAATTAACATGGCATACAATAAACAATTCAGATTTCAGTAATTTATTTCATTTTAATTTCCATTCTCTAATCCAATATTTAGTTTGATTGAATCATAGTATTTCTATGATATACATACAATAATTAACTTTACATTACTAAAACAACAAAAAATTAAACTTTTGATTATATTAAATTATAAATTTTACCTTTGCAGAGTTTTCTTCAACCGATGCCCGTACAGAACATGCTCCTCTATCCCAGTCCTGGGCATTATGAGCAACGCCCAACTGGTCTCTCGGTGAATAGTATACAACAGAATGCGGCATTGCTGTTGGGAAATCTGGCTGCGGGTATGGCTGCAGGTGCAGGTGGAGTCGGTGGCGGCGGCGTTGGCACCGGCAGTATCAGTGAGAATTCTGCCACCAACAGCAATCTAGCTGGCGGCGATTCCAGCTATCCGCTCTTCAGTATCCGTCCATTAATAGACAGCATTTTCGAGGTAAGTTGTAAACATTTTTTAATTAATATACAAACACCCACCCACTGTGGCGGAGGCGTCACCACATAAAAAAAAATCTTTTGATATTTTGTGATTTGAAATTTTCAATTTTGTATTTATCCCAGATACCAATATCGACGCTGCGTGCTGTCAACAATTTGGTGGGCAGGTTAACCGGCGGCTACAGGCAGGCAATGACATCGGAAATGGGCCAAAAATCTGCCATCACAATTGAGGCAACTGATACGTCATCGTTACGCCTTCCTTCTGGTCATGGCCATATCCATGGTAACAATGGAGCAATGGGCGAGGACTTTAAACTCTCAACGTCAACGGCACAGCGAAAGCAAATGCGCGAGGAATTGGCGTAGTTGGTGTTAGCCAGAGAGAGTGAGAGAGAGAGAGAGAGAGAGAGAGAGAGAGTTCATCTAGCTAACAAATTAAAATAATTCTAATTAGCTTTGTACGTCAACTTTGACCTTAGGTTGGGGCGAATTTTATTAGTGATTGTTGTCATTTTATGTAGAAATTTTTGTTCTCCTTGTGTATTTCTGTTATATACGAATAGATGTCGTCCTTTGTGATATATGTAAAATTAGTTTATAGATCCTACATTTAATTATATTTTATTTAAAACAAAAAACAAAACACAAACAAAAACAAAAAAAAAACCAATCGCAATAAATGTGAAACAAAATAAACTAAAAACAGGAATCTAATTTTTCTTAATCTTTTTTTGTAGCAATCATATCAAAGGTAAAATAAGCAGGTAAGGTATATATATAACTGAACAAACTATAAACTTTATAAAAAGCTCAGTTCAACTTAAAATGTTTAATCTGAAAATGCCCGAGAAATTTTTTTCTCTCTCTTGACAATTCGTTTTAAATGTTTTCCTTTCGACCTTATAGTGAAAAAAAGATAGAACACATTGAGAGTAACAATTATTCCAATTTATTGGAAATCTGCTTATAAATAAAAATAATCAAATCATAAATGTTGTTTTTTCTTTTAAACGAGCGAACTTTAAATATTATCATAAACAAACAAGCAAAAAATAAACAATGGCTCTCAAAAGTATGCAGTACATAAAAATAAATTTGATCAAGCTGAACACACTGGGTATAGCATACTTTGCGGCTGATTTTACACTCCCGGCAAAAATGAATTACTTTCCACTCTCTGTGAAAAAAAGGGAACCATAATAATCATTTAAGAAATTCAAATTCAATTTCTGAAAAAAATTAACCATTTAAATATGGAATTAATCTAATAATTTTGGTCATATTTCTACTGTAATGCATCGCAATCATCGCATTGGATTGATGCCAATAAACGCATTAAATTGTCATATCAATTTCAAATGCCGGCATGAAAATGACAATGAACATTCATTCGGAGCAATGCCATTGCCGATGGGTTATCAATAGAATATACACATGTATCATCTACATAAAATCCATTCAACTTTAGTAAACACAGGAATTCGGGAAACTAATTCCATCCGTACCGAAGTTGAGATACCCTTTCCATTCAGTGATTCAAATCATTTTTTCTGTTTCACATAACTGGATGCAACCGATAATGATATAGCAATCCGACCTGAATGCACAGATATACTTAATAATCCATCGATTAGTTTGGAATGGAAAAACAATTCATAAATTACGATTAGAAATTAGTTTTGAACCGAAACATCTATAAATAAAATCTGGTCGATTATATATACTTTTTAGAAAGGATATACATATGCTTACTTGAGAGTTTAGGCTTCAAAATATAGAGTTCAATGTTCTGGTCTATTAATAAATAAATTATAAATATTTTGACCGGTAAGTCGAACCTGTTCAGAATGATAAACATCATGAATACTTTATATGGACTTCAAATCTTCAAATGAAAATTGCTGGCCATTTGACTTAGGGCATTCCAAAGAGATTGAACTGAAAATTAATATAAATTATTTCACAAAAAAAAGAAAGGCCACTGGCTGATTTGTTAATTAGAAAATCAAATAGCGACACGCGCCAGTAAATCATGCGTGATGCAAACTTTCCAGAGAGAGAGAGAGAGAGAGAGAGAGATAAGGAGAGGGACAGGGAGAGGAAGAGAGAGAGGAGGAAAAAGGACTAAGAACAAATCGAATTGAATTTAATTATAATGTTTTTTATTTTTATTTTCTTTGTTTCTTTGCCCTTTTTTCCTGACATTTGATTTTGCCCAGCACGTGCGAATCGAAAGCAAAAAACGAAGCCAAAAAAACACATTAACGTCCAGCTATTTTGTCATTTGAATATTTAATGAGCCTCTTGTTAGAACAAAAGAGCAAAATCCCAATCGTTGAACATTGAACGGAGAGTTTCAACCATTTGAAAGTCTGAATAAAAAGTGGAAAAATAAACCAAATGAATTGAGTCCACTCAAAGTCCCCGAACTTTAAGTCCTTGCATGACCGATTCCTCGTTCGTCCTTGTATCTCATTATACTCGTATTGTGGATACATATGGAAAGTGCCGCAATGGAAAATTGACCCGAAATGCCGGTGAAGCGAATGAAACGACAACCACATCGTTATGGTTAACTGCAGCCAATGCCGACCATATGCAGAACCGCCAACCAGACCAATTGCCAAATGCTTTACGATTCACTTAAAATCAAGACTAAAAGCACTTTTATGCCCGGCTACTCCAAAAAAACACATGCAAAAACAAAAAAAAAAAAACAAATAAAAAGAAGAAGAAAAAAAGCATACAAAATGAAATATACAATAGTACACTGAAAGAAATAACCCATCTGTATATACGTACTACACTAGAAATAATTTGATATTATATTATAATTCCAATAAATGCATATGTGATTCACATCAATATATGTACATATATATATATATATACTTATAATTATCCGATAATATTATTCAAATATTTATGTTACAATAAAAGAATATTTTGTTTGTATCTGTGGGAATGTTTTTTATAAAACCTACTATATTAAATCCATTGAAATTAATAACTGTTTAATATATATGTTATGATATATGATACGTATAGTAATTGTTTTTGGAAGTGGGATCATATATGGGATAAGGATTAACATAATAGCAATTGCACCAGATTGAAATGAGCTAATGAGAATATTATAGATTAGGTACAATTTCAACATATACATACATACATATGTACCGTTAGATGATAGAAGGTATGGTAACCGATTTTCATGAACATAATTGCAATATTTTTCGCCAAGTGTATATTAATGAAACCTGTTCAGAAGTTCCCTTTTGACCATAAGTTTTACTCGATATTGATTAATTAAATGTCTCAAAATCCAAATGAATAGAACTGGTTAAGTTCAAACGTAGTTACAGTGACTTTGCATATCGATATATGTCCATATATCTACATACATATATACTCAGACTGTCTGCATTCATAAAATGGATTCTCACCGGGTTCTTTAAGTGCCAATTAGATGCTAATTAATGAAAGAGACAAAAAATTGATTGCAATATTCCTTTGCATGATGAATAATGAAAAGTCAAAATTTAGTAAGTGTATCTGACGGCTTGTGCTTGTGGGTTATCTTCTATTCAGATGACATTAATCAAATTGAATGACCACAGAGTGAAGTGAAATAGCAATTGCTATATAAAGGCAAGATTGCATATTTAATTGCGCCACAATTCCAGTTTGCAGTCACAGCTAGCAGGCATTACAACAGTCTCAGTCTCAGTCTCAGTCTCCGTCTCTGTTATAGTAGTAGATACATATATTCATAGTCTGGACAGCTAAAGCCGTTTTCAAGTTTCAAGTTTAAGCCCGGCTCTCGACCAGTAGATCGATCAGTGCTAAAAGGCAACGCGACGCGAACGGTCCGACAACTCCGTGATTTATTAATTCGTAACAAAGAAGGAGAAACAGCAGCAGAGAAGAACAAAGATAACAACAACAAAAATAATAACAAAAGTGTGTAAAACAAAAATGTTCAAGTGTTAATAGAAATAGAAAAGAATCTTTCGCATTTATGCTTGGATTGGGACACCGCACCCAGAAACACGACGACGACGCGTCTCGCATACAAAAGACAATTAAAAGTTTTGTTTCTCTAAGCTGCCATCAGCATGATTATCTTTATTCTTTTATTATTTTATTATTTTTCTCTTTCTTTTTTCCTTTTTCCCGTGTTCACAGGTTGAAAAATGTTTGCCATACTTGGAGTACTTTGTCTCTTGCAGACTCTAACTTTGGCACCAGCTCAGGTGAGTCTGTTTTTATTGTATCCCTACCCACTCCTTAGTCGCACTAGATAGAATATCTACATACATGTGTACATATGTATGTATATTGTATCCATGGAAATCACTTTCAATGCCACAGACTCAATCAATGCAGCAAAAAGATGCAGAAGGATAGAGACAGAGAGAAACAGATATAAATATAAATATAGTATCACAATAGGTTGTGAACCAGGGAAGGAGGGAGACAAAGACAGAGAGAGAGAGAGATAGATCCAATCATCCAAGCCATTTTGCGGTTAATTCTTTCAGCTTGTTTTGTGTTTATGTTGCGGCCATATGTGGCTAGGTGGTGGCAGGCTATGTAAAATGCAAATATTTTAATTACAGCTCGTTGAGCTCAACATTGAATTATCGACCACACATGACAGAGCCAGAATTCCTCTTATCCCACTTACCCCTTTCCATCCTTCCACCTCCCCATCACTGCATCAACCAAATAACATGGCCTATGCCACTGTTTATTTATTTACAATTTGCACAAAAGTTGAGTTCACAAAAATCATTGCCACATTGCCCATTAAGCCGATGATAGAGAGAGAGACAGGTACATGTCATATTTCAGGGAAGGGGGAAAAGGGGGCGAACAGTTCTTCTGGGTGAATTTCAATTCGAAAATTATTTTCTTTATTCATAAATACGATAAAACTAGCATAAAAGTTATAATCTTAATGATAACTCTTTTCAATTGGGCAAGTTGGGCTTTACGAAAATAGAAAGTAAATTTTGTAAATACAATTATTGTTTTTATTTTAACTTTCATCTCTCTCTTAAAAAGAAAAACAAAACACAAATAAAAACATAATACTTTCTCGTAAAACAAAATTAAATTTACAATTTTGAATAATTAATAGATGAATTAATGAATATTATTATGGAAATCTTAGATCTTCATAATGAATGAAGTGGCTATATCTTTCATTTATGTTTACGTAAGTCTAGGATAAAATTAGAAATTTAAGATACATAGAATTCTCGTTTTTAAAGTTACTCAACTAAAGCTACAAAATCCTTAAGACTATAATATATGTATCCTCATTTCGATTTCTGGATGCATGACTACTTTCTATACATATAATATATTAACGATTTTGTTTGAATAACTGACACAAATGATAAAAAATACATACATTCATTAATACCAATTGGATTAATTTAAGTGTTCGTTAGTCAACACTATTCCAATCTGATACCAGTATGTGTATGAGTATTCAAATCTTCTGCCATTAATTGATACCTATTCTGGATTTCATATAAATTTGCCTGCATAGTTTAACCGAAACCGAAATTCTAACCGAAATCAAAAGGATCATTTATTCCTGCGGTCGAAATAATCGAAATTTATATTTGCAACAAAACGCAATCAATGATTGAGAGAATTGGAAAAAGGATATATATGTACATACATACATACATAGATATACATAGATAGATACATCTAAATAAATACTACATAGCTTTAGTGGCAGGTCTCTGGCGTTGATTTCATTTGCGGTCTGTTCCATTTTACCCCAAAAATGCCAACATTCTGGGGGGATTGCAGGTAAAACTTTTGATTTTAGCAATTTGGGTATAAAGTGCGCATTGGCCACAGTGGTTTCAGCTGTTGGCCATTAAACTGTTTGCTGTTGTTGCTGTTGTTGTTATTGTTGCTGTTGTGCAACAAACGCAAAGTACTTCGACTATTAAATGCGGTAATGAAGAATTTTGTGTTGCCTATTTGTTGTTGTTGTTGTGTTTTAGTGGGTTTATTTCTCAACACTTCCACATGCACACACGCACACACACATACATACACACATATGTATAAGTCTGTTCCGTCAATGTCTAATTGCAGGGAATGTGGCAATTAAAAAATCTTGCCATGGCTTATCCATTAATCTTTGGTTAGCCAACTATAATTATACTTAGTACATCATTTTAATAACACTCACCTTGAACTTTGATCCATTTGATGACTAATATGAAATATTTGTATGTAAATGTAATTAAATTTCTACAGGTGAATTGCACATAAACCCTGCAGGTCACACAGTATTCCATCTAAAAACCAAAGGCAAAGATATAGAATACTCTTTCAAGTTTTGATCAAGATATTCGTAATCATTAAAAAAGGAATCACTAAACGAATATATTCGTACGTACAAACATACTTAATGAATAAAGATGATTCTTTTTTATCACAACCCATTGAAATTTTAATTATAATGAATATTATAAAAAATACTTTTGAATATGCAAATATATCTTTGATTTCCTAGTTTAGATATCTAAAACGTAAACTAAAGCTAAGGTTATGGTTACAAAGAATATCCCGTATCAGATTCGATTAGAAATAGATTACAGTATTAAAGCCAGTCTTTAACCTTTTCTTTTGTACTCGAGAAATATCGAAGATAACTTTTTAGAAATAGTCAAAAGTTGAGATTATCTCTGATTGACTTAATACACAGAAGTTATATTTTTTAACCGCATTCAATAAACTTCAGTTTGTAGACAAAGGGAGAATTTCATTTAATATAATGAATGTTGGCAGAGCATATGAAATTCGGTGGAAATTGGAGTTCATCTACTTCGTCCTTTTTGTTTGTGGCCCGCGGGTTAATTGAATTTTGATTTTAATCAACGCATGCATGAAATTTGCATTTTTTTTTTTGAAATAAGAGAGAAAACAAACAACGAAAAAGAAGAAGATGAAGAAGAAGGGAAGCAAATAGAGTTTTCATTTTCATTCTTTTGGTTTTTCTTTCTTCTTTTTCTTATTTTATTTTTAAAGAGGGCTGGGGGGGGAAATTAAGAATCCGTGTAAATTGCCTCAAGAAGGGTTACTACACATTTAGAGTTAAACATAATTTTTAACATTCGTTTCTTTAGAATTCATGCAAATTTCTTTGCACGATATGAAATGAACTTTGCGGATAACCGAAAGGAAGATTAAGTGAGTCCTCTTTGTGGGCCATGACCCAAATGCCTATGAATTTTGAATAGGACAATCTGCAATCTTTAGCCATAAACGTAAATTAGCTCAAATACTTATATATACATACTACAATTGTTCATGCCATTGTGTTTGGCCAAAATATAAGTGGATGAAGTACGGGAGCGGGGGGTGGGGGTTGGACCGAAGTACTGGCAGGAGACAGTTGTTTATGCCTATCAGCTCATTATTCCATTGACTTTGATGATTTTTATCTTGAATTAAATTATGACCAAGAACAAATGAACATATCGAAACAAAATTCTGTTTTCTTTGTAAATTTCTTGAAAAACATAAATAATAATATTATATGAAATCTCATCATACATATATGTATATGTATATTGTATTGTTTGCCTAAACATTTATAATACATCTCTTAATTTATTTTCAAATTTATGACAACAATCTAAATATAATAAAAGTTTTAATCCAAAAAGAATTCTTTAATCCTTTGCAAATTATCGTTTAATCTCAACAAAGATTTACGTCTCTGTAAATAGACACTCTATCTTCCAACTGAGTATATTAGCTTTTGATTGCTTTGGCCCTGATCACAGTACATACATATATGTACATACATATCCTTTATTTGTGATCTACTTTGAATGTTATATACATAACATGATGATATAGCAAGATTTGATAATTAGTACAAAGATCCGATTATACTTAGTCATTTCGTTTAGATAATTATAAAATAACTTTTCTCTTTGCAATTTGTTTTATCTTTGAGAACATATTCCTAATATAAAGAAATAAAGGAAATATCTATCATTTAATTTTGCCATATTTCATATATGAACGAACTCGATAGACTATAGAAGAGTATGCACACTTCGGTGCAAGCGTTAATTTTCTTTAGCTTAAAATCTTGCTGGTGAATTTTAATTTTTCTTCCCCATCAAATTCAGAGACTAGATAGGAAAGTGACTAACCGAATTAATCATTTGAGGGGAATCCAATATGTTTTCAGAGAAATGTTCAATCATTTAGTCACAGTGTTATGTCTAAACTTGTCCTTGAGCCGTTCTCCTCCTTCCTCTCCTCCTCCTTCTCCTACCACCATCCTCTATTTTTTGCCACAATCTCAAGTCAGTCTCTGTCTCGGGCAATGAGACAAGTTCTCTCACCTTGTAAACTCGATTTATTTTTTAATTGTATTAAAGCTGCTTATAAATTGCATTTACACTGTGGTGCATAGGCAGGGGGAAGGGGTAAAAGCATGGGCATGGCCGGGGTTGCTATGGAAGAGGAGAGAAGGAATGTTGACGTTTTGAGAAAAGTGATTTAGCAGACGTTTAACTTGGTTTATACCAGGAAAACCAAACCGCTCAGCGGTTAGCAAGTGGGTGTGTGTGTGTGTAAGTGTGCGTATGTATGTATCTGTGTCTCCAATGTGTGTGCCTCCAATGTGTAGGTGTGTGAATTGAAGTCATGTCGCCTGCATTTGCATTTTATTACCAGGTACAGCAGCAGCAGCAGGCGAGACGCCTGCAAAGAAAATCCATTTCACATCTTTAACCGCATGATATCTGATTTTAGCATAACAAGGAATTCCCCATTATTATAATGAATGAAAATATCTGAGATGATCTATTTATATTCGTATTTCTCTATTCATTCATTTAACTTAAGCAGAAATTGATTAATCATCGATTGAATGAATATAAATTTAAAAGAAAAATTTAACTAAATTATTCTCATAGGGTATCTAATAGTCGGTATCCTTTTCAAAGCTTCAAATATATACATATATTAAGTAAGTTAAGAGCCTGCAACTGTCGAAAAATGTTTAACTAAGGTTTCTACTTAAAATATTGATAGATAATAACTAATTAGAAATAGACACATCGTGAGAAAGATAGTAACCAAAGAGAGAGAGAGAGAGAGAGAGAAAGAGAGACAGAGACAGAGACAGGGAGAGAGAGAAAAATAAACAATACGATAGATAGAGATAGTCAAGGGTCACAAATTCAAGCCATAAATTGACAATTTAAAATAAGCAACTAGTGAAACGTTAAGATTTTCCTCCCTCTGGAAACGCACAATGGCAAAAGAGTGACCAATGCCTCCTTCGACTATTTCTGGATGACTTTTATCATTGCCATTGTCAACCGGTGTCAGATCCTCAGCATGCAGAGCTGTAATCGTATAGCCATCGGCCATCTGAAATATTAAAAATATGACACGCATACAGTATATACATATTTATATAGGTGATATACATACATACATACATACATCTTATGTATTTCATTCATTCAAACATATCTTTCACATTCATATATATACATACATATATATATATATATATATACACATATGTATATGTATATAGATACTCGTAGTTATTTATGAAGCGGATTTCTCACCTCTGAACCGTAGACGACATCCCTGCTGGGCATATTGTGGGACAGGTAAATGTCTTCTGTATACAATGTGCTGGCATATTTGTTGACATGGCCCCAGGTGACTGAGGCGCCAGAAACGCCGTTGAACAACTGCAACACCAGCAACAACAACAAGCCAAATGGTCGCTTGCCAGGAAATTTCGTTTTATTTGTCAACATGACAACAACATGGTCCGATTTCCACACCCACTTTATACACCGCCCTCACACTTTACCTTTACTACTTTTATTCGCCCTTCCCCCTTCTTATAGTTTCCACTTTCAGGGTCGAATCTTTAACTTTTATTTGATGTACACTTACTCCCAATCCCACTCCCAATGGTTGGAGACAAGTTCTTTCAGTTAAAGCAACGAATGAAACGCAAATGAGCGGCTGTCAGAGAAGCAATGTTAAAAATTGCTAAATATGTACATACATACATATAGAAATCGTTCGCTTATCAGGTGTGCAGGTGTTTTAGTGCTCCAACATGTGCCCATACAATACCCAACAGCTCTTCACTACTCTTCCATTTATGTGCAAGTGTGTGTGTGTCTGAGTGTGTATGTGTTCTAGTTTGATTAAGAGAATACATAACTAAATTGTAATGATTTTCATAATATCAATTGGGAATTCTTACATTCTCCGTTTGTCAATTATTGTGCAATGTTTTAGAGTATTACCTATTCGGTTCTCGATTGTTATCTTTTTCTTAAATGTTGTTAAATGTTTTGTTTTTGTTTGCAAACTCTTTCATAATTATTGACAATGTATGTATGTATGTACATACATACATATATATATAGACCGAAATTCTCACTCCACTGATTAATAATGTTTTATCTTTAGCTCTTTGACGCCACATTGATTCTCTTTCCCGTTCCTTTTTAGCCCTCATTCTCTTTTCGCCCTTCTCTGTCACACAGTCTCTTAACGTTTTACTTTCTAAATGTTGATTAACAATGCGAATATACACTAGAATATAAAAAACTGTGTAAATATTTATAAAACATTTTTAAAAGGTAGACAGAAGCTTAAAGTTAACTTTCACTTAACTGGATTTCTAATACCCTTTACATATTCCACAAATAGGATTAACAATTACAATTACATATATATGTACATGCATATACATGTATACATACATATGTATGCATGTATACATATGTACATATGTATGTACTTATATCGGCGCGATGTTTAGATTTTTAGTCGGATGGGGATTGTCTTGAATATTTCTCTCCATACACACTACTCAAATTTTGCAGCGAGTCTCAGCGTGTCGACACTGTCATAGACGTTCATCGTCTACCAACACTAAAACCCAACACTGAGCCACACTCGAAGTCAGCATATCCTGACCTCACACTCTTTTAGTACTGTATTCTGATATTACATAACACCATGAATGTTGGCGAGTAATTTCAAATGATTCTACATTGTGCAATTTATCTCCGACATATACATACATACATACATATATGTATATTCTATTTAAATCAGAATTTCGGTTTTAACTTGCTTGCTTTACATTTACAAACTTCTTCAACAAACTAATATACTCTATCCAATATTAATAATCCACCATATAAAAAATAAACTTCAAAATTATGTAAATGGAAATTTATGCCAATGCCAAAAAATTTCATATTGGACTTTCTTTAGCAAGTTGGAAAACCTAATTTCAATTGATTGGCACACACTTCCACACACACACACACACGCACGCACACACAAACACACACACATATATGTATATATAACGTCTAACGGCCTTTGGCTTTCTTCTTTGGCACAAGAAAGGTGAGAAATTTTCTCAATTTTCTGGTAAAAATGACCAAAGTCTTTAGGCCTAAAACTTTTAGATTAGAGAGAAAGAATGGTGTGGGAAAGGGGGAGAGGGGGTGGATGAACTTTCAATAGCATTAAGTATACGCAGCGTGTAACTAACAACAAACAAACTTTTATTTCTCTACCTCCATAGCTGTTCACATTTAAGGATGGTAACGTGGGCGTCAATTTCGCTGGCTTTCATGCCGGTGCCGGACTGGGCGGATTGCTTACCGGAAACGCAGCCCATGGTGGTCTAAGCGCCTCCGCTGGTACACCATGGGGGTCAAATGCTGCTGCTGGTCTTGCCGGCGATCTGGATGGTAAATGGGCACGAATGGCCACTGCCACGCAATACGTTAATTGATTTCATTTTCTAAATTTAATTCACGATTAGGTCGCGCAGCTGGAGTGGGATATGCAACCGCACAGGCTAATCCTTCAGTTGGTGCTGGCGTTGTAATGGGAGGCGTTGCGGGTGACCACGGTTTTGTTGCTTCTGAAGCTTATAGTCCTGGAAGGGCTGACGTTACGATTGACACCGTTCACAGACCTCAGCCAGTAACATCAGCTCCGCTACCAACAGTAGCTAGCCATGTCCAGAAGGTCAAGCCACCAAAGAAGTACTCCCTGATTAATCAAGATGTAAGTGAAATAATTCGGAAATCCTTAAATATCCTCTTCCAGTTGACTTATTACCCTTGCAGCCGATTAATTAGAAATCGAAGAAATCGAAAACGATGAAAAAATACCTAGGCCCTTACGTCGGGATTTGGAAACCCGCACCCTTCCGTTTTGAATGCCACACCCCCTATCCTCTACGACAACGGGTTACTTAATTCGAATTCAGTTTGAATATAATAAAATATATAACTGCATTTGTATTAACGATCGTTTCTATGGGTGCTATATACTAGATATATAGTAGCCCGATCTAACTTTGAGATAATTCTCATTCCCATTCTTTCATTTGATTTGAAAATACACATAGATTCCTTTAAAAATATACTTCCTCAACTAACGTCCTGGAAATCCTGAATATCGACCAAAAAGAATGTTGACTTAAACGATATTGAAAATATATATGCACAAACATATATGTATATGTATATAGAAAATATATGTTCAATTCGGTCTTTCTCCCAATTTGGCAATTGACAAACAATCAATCTTTTACCCTCAACCCATCAAAACCCTAATTATTTCCCCGCATCTTTTCACAAATCATGTTCATGTGTTAGTCGAACCGCAGAGTGAACAGGGAAAACCATGTTGAAATAGCCGCAGATCCGTCTACACCTTTGCCGCCCCTAGCTCCTGCATCTAGCTCACCATCGGCATTGGCTCCAATCTACCAAACGGTAGTTCCATCTGGTTCCCTGATAATTGTCAAACGGCCACGCCTCCAAATAAAGCGTGAACGTCAACGCCTACGAACAGTATATGTGATGCAACAACAACAACAACAACAACATCAGGAGAAGGCAGAGGGAGAGGCAGAAGTGGCAGAGCCCGTGGAGCAAGAGGATGGGAATCAACAGTCTGATGAGGTAACCGACAGAGGACAAATACGAAACACATTAAACACAGCAACAAATATCGCTTTGAGGCTAAACACATTCACACAACCAAACCGACACACTGCCAACTCCCACGCCCACACCCACGCCTCAATTGACATGATGGTGTGATAGCTGGACTTTTGGTCAGGATGCAAACATGTTGACTGCTGTTGTTTTTGCACACATTATATACACACATACACACATACATACATATACAGTATATACCCATGATTAATGTTATTCATTTTATTTTTGGTATTTTGTATTTTTGTTTTTTTTATTTTGGATTTATGTTTGGGTGCCAGTTGAATTGAAATGTTTTTTTTTTTTTTGCCATTTTGTTTAACTTTTGTTGTTTTTTGGTTAAATGCAATTTAATTTTTACCACCATTGTTTTTGTTCTCTCTTGCTAGATACCAGCCAAAAGTTATGCCAAAGTGGTCCATACCCAGAGATATAGAAAAACGGCCCAGAGACCACAGATAGTGAACCAACACGTTATTGCACCTCAAGGAAGTCCCGTCACATTGGCCTTAGATGTAAGTACATATTCGTATATGATACAACACATATGTAGATGTACATATGTATGTATGTATGGATGTATGTACATACATACATATGTATATAGATTTCATTCAATTTGATATCATTTCATTTCTCTTCACAGATCCCAATTGGCATTTTGCGTTCCTTGCAGCAATCACTTGGTGCTTTAGGCGGGGGAAAAGCGGCTGCCGCCCCTGGTGTTACACCCCCTTCTGGTTAATTTATTATTTAATTCATATTTTGTCACTATACCCAAAATGTGTCGAGTAATTAATAAATTACACAGAAATTTCGACCTTAAACTAACCAATGTAGTAAAGTGTTTGAAAAAGAGTACGCACAATTTAATGACAATAGCCACATATAGGGATATATGTATCTTGCTGATTAAATATATTTACATACTTTATATAGACAAAAATACAACGTTACAATCTTCTCTCGAAATATATAATCAAGGGTATGAATATCGATATTTATCACTGTGTTTGATCGAGGAAACATTAAAAGGGAGAAAGTAGTAAATTTACAAGAAACAATTTGTATTGAGTAAGAGCCAAAACTTTGGTGTTCAATTTTTTTTTTTACCGATTCTAAGATTCAGTGAATAAAAATCACCAACTTCAAAAAAAAACTTCAGCAGCAAATTGGTAGCGACTTTTACTATAGATTTTGCGGTATTTCAGATTCCAACTGATGGTGTTAATGGGTCAAATATGAAAGGGCTTTCCCCCGCAACCTGTCATTATTTAATAAGGCTTAAACTGGGATGGCCGACCACAACAAAACGAAGGGCTCTCAACAATACACAAGGGTATTTTGTGAGAACGATTTGAAAACTGACTACAAATAGTGGCTTAAACATATGGCATACGAGAAATTTGTGTGAATTTTGTGTAGTATGTGTGTGTGTGTGTGTGTGTGTGTGTGTGTGTGTGTGTGTGTTATGAAAAGGCCAAAAGGTTCCGCCGAGAGAGAGAGAGAGAGAGGGAATAGAAGCTTCATTTGTTTATTTAGGAGACAAGATATTGCGGACGCTAGCAGACATGGGTTCCTTTTTTTTTTTTGGTTTTTTGCAAGGGACCAAAATATTTCACACCCTGCAACCACAGGCACTTGGTGCCATCTAAGTGTGTGTGTGTGTGTGTGTGTGTGTGTGTGTGGGGGGGGTGGGACGAAAGTGTGGGTTGTCGTCACACATGAATGAAGACACGTTACACATACACACAGACTCATAAACAACAACAAGAGGAACACCAATGGGGACTGAGGGAATTCTAGTACATGTATTGTACAAATATGGTTAAGGATCTCGATGGAGGACACGAGGTAAGTGGAAGAGGAATCTCCTCTTTTCCATGCTCACCTCGCCGAAAGTTATGGCATCATATTTGTATGTGTGCAGGTTGGGTGTAGAAAAAGGTCAGAGGTTAGTTATGTAGTTAACAAATTGAAATTGCTTAATTAATGTTCAGGCCGAATATTTTTCCTAAAACATAAAATTAAAGTCAGCGGTTACAAATTGTATTCACAATGCGAATTTCTACCCCTTCCCAAGCCCTACAAAAATTCCATCCAATTGAATAATGTATGGAAAGATAGAAAGGGCCTAATATTTAGAAAAAATAATAAAACGAACCTCAGATACTCTTATTATACCCTCACAGAGGGTAAAATAAAATTGGTCAGAGACTTGTAACGCATGAAAATAATAATTTAGGACCCCATAAAGTATACATTTATTCTTTATCAGCATCAATAGCCATGTCCATCTGTCTGTTTCTTTACAACTTTTAGTCCTTAAATTAAAAATTTTTCTTTTGTGTTCCTTGTTAAATCGGATCGGACAACTATAAGGTATCAAAAAACAGGAAAAATCATAGATACATCGGGCAAAAATAGTTTGTTCTGAAAAGATATTGTGCGAAAAATGTTTTTTATTTTTTACTATTACAACTAAATTTGGTATCCAGATGATAATTAATTTACCCAAATGCATAAAGCAAGTAATAAAATTTCTTGGAAATTGCCAACACTTGAATAAAAAATTTTAAATAAATTTTTGTTTTTTGTTTGGCTTTACTTTTAAGTGTTCCAAGAAAAGAAATGCGATATGTACCTTTAATACTTTAGTTATTTTCTATTATGTGGTGGCAGAAGAGGTCTTGAACTGCGTAGACATTAAATGGATGTCGACACCAAAATTGATTACACAAGATCGTATAGTCTCCGAGATCTGAGCGTACGAACGAACGGACAGCCAATCGATTTGTTTATGGGTTCGGAAACGCCTCATTATAACTTTTGCATACATTTTGGTGAGTTTACTATTAAAGGCTTCATCATCATTTAATCTATGCGTTTAAGGTATAAAAATTAATTCAAATTTTGTAGTAGGAAAAACAAAAAGCACTCCATACGAAATGATTCCGATGAAATTTAATAAAACGTATAAACACTAAGTTTCGTAATGATCGCTAAATGAACATATGGATCTAAAACTCTATGATACAGTCCACCGGAGTTGAAGTGACCTTATACGTAGTCGAAAATGCTCCCCTCTATGCAATGTAAATTGCTGACCATAATAATTCTACCCTTTCCGTAAGGCTATTAGTATTGACTATTGGACAATTATGAAATTAAATACCAATTGTCAATCATTTATCAGAGTCAATAAGAAATCTTTTATTTGTACTATCTTGTCTCTTCTCCTTAGTCTATTCTAAGAGAAGTACCTTTACTTTGTTGGAAAGTTAGCATCGGATCTTTGGTTTTCTGGATGTACTCTTAATCAATATTGGCTTGGCTAGATGTCCTGTCGTTATATACACAGCAATTGCTTCCAATATAAGGTTTAAGTTTGCCAAATAGTCAAATTCAAAATTTGATTATTTCAAGTTTAACTTTTTCCAATTATGGATGCGGTTAATTGAGAAGTTTGAAGAGTATATGAAATTCGGCACTTTTAACTTTATTTCATTATCATGTTTTACTTGCTGCCGTTTTTTTCTTTTTTTGTTTTTCTATGACCGGCGAGGTCAAAGGGCAGCGGCGTTTGCTCAATTTGCTGGTCGCGGTCGCCTCATTAAATTTTACGCACGTGCCGCACAAATTATATTTAACCTCCACCCATCATCACACACACACATACGCACAGATCCATACATACATGCATACACACACTGAAAGTCCAGGCTCCATTTCATATATTTTAAGAAATTTTCTAATTTAGAGAATAAATAGCTGGAGCACAAAGAAAACGTTTGTTGGAAAAATGAAAAGGTTCTTTTTCCTACTTTTTAGCTACAATTTATGTGGGCACACAAAAATCTATATATGTGAATGTGAATGAATAAATGAATGAATGAATGTAACGCACATATGTACATAGATATATATATATATATATATATATATACGTACATATGTACAGAAACACACACAGAGCGACCAACGTACGCCCAAAGGTAGGCAACAGTAAAATCACTGTAGTAGTTTAAAGTCTAGCGCGAAATTGTGCATGAAAACATCAACTTAAATCTTAATTTTATGTCTCTTACTAGGAAATAAGAAATTCTTAAATATTACTAAAGAGTGAAAGATACCTACTAAACATGGATAAATAGTTCAAATTTAAAGATACAGAAATAACAAATATTCATACATATTTAAATTATTTTCTAATCTTTTGCATCTATCTTGATCGTAAATGGAAATTGTTTCTATCCATATATTTCTACTAATTATAAAATTAGGTAATTTATTTTGTATATACATACGTTAAAAATACTTACTTAAGTAAACAAAATGAACGACTTACTAACTGACTCGCTAACTGACTGACTGACTGACTGACAAACTTATTAATATTCATTACTTCAAGAAGTTTGTGGAAAATTGAGTGCAAACAAGTGGATATAAATATTCATATTCATATTTTTTTTATTACATTTAATATACGAAATTTCTTCTCAAAAAGCAAAATAAAATTGCTCTTCCATTGGCTAAAATGAAAGAACAACAGAGGAAAATATAAAACTTTTCTTTGGACTGTCATTTTTAATTTAAACTTAAATGTTGCTTGATATGTAAAAATTTGTTCAATGGAAAAATTGTATGTATCTATTATCTGTATTCGTCCATATATACCCTCTATACTCGTAGCATTATAAATAATTGAAGCAATGTACTGTTGTACATATGTATGTATGTATGTATGTATATGTAGGTGGATTTGAGATGGGGGCGTGGCATGCAAATTCAAACGCCACGTGCTGCTTTCTATGTATGTATGTATGTATGTATGTACATATGTTGAGTGCTATTTACGAGGCGTGTGACATATTTTATGCAAATTGTCAACAAAACGTGGCAGCATATTGGAGTTAACTCCAGCCCAGTGTTTCCCCTCCCAACTTCATCTCCTCTCTCTTCACTTCTTTCTCTTTCACAGTCAACCTGTTGACACCCAGCAACGAAATTGACTTTCATTTTGTGACTTGGGGCAGTCAGTTCATTGACACTACCGAGAAACCACAGATATAAATATTTATTGTATATTTGTATGTACTACATACATACATACATAAGCATCATTTTCATAGAAAATGACATTGAACTTCTAAGGAAAATGCAAGAAGAGAATAAATGACAGAATTTGTATTCAGGAGTCAAAAATAACATATAAATTAATCTGGTGCACCGACTAAATGATACATTACAACGAGGGCAAGGAAATATAAAATATATAAAATAATCCCCACATGGTACAGTCATAACTTGCAACTATTCGATGTCTTATCTATGTATGTATGTACATATATATGTATGTATATATGTATGTATATATGTATGTATATATATATGTACATACATATTTCTTCTTTACTTTACTATTATTATTGGATTATTATGATATATATATAGATATTATTATAACTACACTAATATACCCAATTTCAGACAATGATTACAGTGCATACTGAACAGCTTTTCATATCCTATTTTTTTCTACCCGACAAGCACATAGAGATAAATCGAATAAATCTCTTTGAGCCCAAAATTAACATTAGGAGTTGAATAAAATTAATGAACATGACTAGGGCTTCATTTTTCTTTAGCAGGGCGATCAAAATGCAATATTTTGAATCCAGAAAGAAAAACGCTTCCTGTGTTACCTACAATCCATTGGCCAACCCCCTCCCCCTCCCCTTCCTTCCCTTTTTACTATTCCTTTGTCTGTCTTTTACCTTGTGGTAATAAAATCATAAATCCCCGTGGCCCAAAAAGTCACGGGCAAGCAAACGAGAAATATTTGGCGCAGGAAACGGAAATTATGTTGACCTTGTCTCTCTTCTTCTTTGGCTTAACCTTTGTTTGGGCCATGATTTTGCTGGCTCCATGAATGATTGCAGTTTAAACTTCGACCCGTAGTTATTTTAATGCTACAGGAGTTTTTGTTTCGTTTTCTTTTGGGTCGCTTCACAGGCACACCTTTTCCGCTTTACTTTCTTCTCCCGTTTATGGGCCACGTTCACCACCTTAAGTATTTTTGTTGTTGTTTTTTTGTCTCATTTTTTTCCCCTTATTCTGCCTTGACTTTTCTTTTCTGCCTGGTTACATTTTTATAGCTGCAGCAGCATAATTAATTTCATTTTACGATGAGGACCGTTGCAAAAGAACAAGAGAAACAAAAATGCATAAAGTCAATTAAGTGAAAAGTCCGTAACGAAAGATGTTGTAGTGGGTTAACTGAGCAGGCTGACAATGAATTCAAATAATGAAGTAGGTCCATAAATCCTAGACTGAGTACATTAAGTATACATATGTATGTATGTACATATACGTTCATATTTGTGTACAGATAGAGAGTTTGGCATGAAACGGCACACTCATAAAGTATTAATACAATATATATAATATGTCATTGGATGAATTGTTTACATTTATTCATTGAATTAATTTAGGTTTATTTTAGTAATTTCCCCGCAAGTGAAATATTTCTAAGGGTATTCAAAATTTGCAAGTCCTTGCTCTGAAATGTTTTTCAAAATTCTCTATAATTTGCAATCTGTATCAGTGATCATTGCGCGATAATAATTATAAGAACGAAAATGTACATATATAACTTTTCAAAAAGATGTCTATGTTAAATATACAGTCTCATTTTTACTGTTAGGTGCACAGCCAGAAAACTTATCGATATTTAGCTGCTTGGCGGGAACAATTTAACCCCTCTGAATATTCAAACTGAAAATTAAAGAGAGGTAATACGTTAGGAGTAGACCGTAATTCTTTTGAGTGAACGTTAAAAAGGATTTTATGTGGATTTAAAGGATTTTAAGTTAATTGAATAGATTATTATTTATATATATTATTATTTATATATTAGTCGGACAATTTATAGGCGCCCATCATTAAAATTATATTAATAACATCAATTTCATTTGATTTGATTTTTATATTTTAAAAGCTAATAAATAAAACAATATTCTGCTTTAACTTAATTCATTGCAATTGTACAGGACCTTAACGTGATGTTTTTAATTAAATTACATACTATATTTATAATAATAATATTAAAATTTGTTATAAAGTCTGTCCCATTTTATCTACTTGGTTTCTCGATGTCCTGTTAAATTGAAACTGAGTAATAACTATTTATACGATTTATGACATTAAATTTGTAACGGAAAAGTGCCAACAGGTATTAGAGATGCCAAAATTACTAAACCAAAAATACCAGAACTTATCGATTACTCGCGAACAACACCATCAGCTGATTGAGCGGCTGTTGCCGGTTCACCCCAATTGGAAAAAATTTTAATATATTTTTTTTCAACTTCCATTATCTTCGTTATATGTCCGGATATTATTATTGTAATTGTTAAATGGTGTATTTTGACATGTGCAACACAATGCATCTAGTATATACTCTTTATCTGGGTTGACTCAAATATTGGAAAGATATTAGTTACATCCCTTACGAGTTCAGGAGTACTGCAGTAGTGACATTTTTATTATCTCCAAATCATTAGTTCCAATTGGTCATTTTGCATTTGTGTATACTTTGGTCAAAGAACACTTCAAGTGCAACTGAACAAACAATTGTTATCCTTCAAAAGTGCATGTAGCATAAAGGTAGCTAAACATATACATATATCAAGTTGTGTTTTTGAAATTTTGTTGTTTTAAGTAGAATCACTCGGGCAACACACTTTGGCAAGCCTTCAATTGTGAAAACTCCGGCGACAGTTTAAACGAACGAAAAGCCGAAACATTTGAGTTTATCCCGCGCTGGCGAAAGGACGTGCTCGGCAACAACGAGAAAAGGACTTTTTACTTGTGACCCCAACAAACCATAAATCCCGCTCTTTCCGTTCTGTCCGTGTGTGTGTGTTTGTGTTTGTGTCTAACAGCGTACATAGGATTTGAATTAGCTTAAACATTGCGTATTGAACTCACCCAATTGCAATTGTTCCAATCTTTTTTCAGCAACATTTACCCTATGGAGGACTTTGACAGCATTAAGCCGAACAGTTCGGTAGTCAAATTGGCTGCCTGCCTGGAGAAAGTATATAGCAAAATCGTGCAGAGTCGGGAGAAGCAAGTGACCGAACATCAAATCAAGGAAATCGAGTTCCTTAAGCAGCAATGCAAACACGAGCACATGCAATTGAGTCTGATGAGCTGTCAGACGTTGGTACGCCTTGTTGAAGAAGGAGTGCTGGAGACCACTAGTATGCAGAACACCCTCCTATCCATGCTGGGTAATGCCAGGTAAAGAAATCAGATACAGGTGCGGACAACGACCCACATACTAAACATGTCTTAGGGGCGCACACTTTAATTGCTTGCATAAATTACTTTAAACTACTTTGTTTACCCCAAATTTAATTGATTTAATGCATTGTCGGTCATTTAACACTTACACAATGCGTGAGCTCCAAGCTAGTGGTGCCGCATCATCAGACCCCTTCTGCGCTCACACGCAACTTTATGTCCGCGTGGCCCTCAATTAATTGCCAGGCACTTTACACGTCATATGGATAAATACGAAAATGATTTATGTCGGTCCGAACCGGAAACTAAAGTTCTTGTTTTGGCATTGGGCTCGGTTTCCTGTTGACCGCAATCGCGCATTATGCATGAGGCGCCATAAAATCTATTAAGCATTTCCTTAACTCATAAGTAGTGCCGCAGCAACAACAACAGCCTTGATGGAAACAGAAATCCCACATCAAATAAAAAGAACTCGGCATTGAACTTGATTTCAAGGAGTCTTCGAAGGACATCAATTAACCTTGCTTTTCCAGCTGCCATTGCAAGTTTAGGTAAAAGGAATTGCATATTAATTGGCTTGAATGGAAACCGCAATTACAAGCCCTCCACTAGTGTAATCATCGTCTTCGCCAACGCGTGAAGGGTTAATTACCACGTCAAACGCAAAGCGATTTACCTGGCATCGTCCACTGCACTGCCCCAACATACTGAAGTGGGCAAGGCGGCGGAAGTTGGCGCTAAACGCCGTTAAAGTCATTACACCTTAATGACCAACTTGAAAATGGGAAAACAGTTCAGGGTAAAACGCATACAAGGATCTGTCCGATCGGTTACCTACAATAGCGACGTTTGAATTTATGTTATTAAAATAATAGGAACCATTCCCTATAATAATTTACTTATATTATGTATTTGGTTGATCGTATTATCTATTTTCTTACAACGAATTTCGTAGCCCCATGCACTTTGCAATCATAACGGAGAGCATACTTAATCTTCAATTGCTTAACCTAAAGAGGAAAACGTCCCTGCTGAAGGAACATGAGAGTTATCTATGTCCTTACGGCCTGAAAACACAACAACATCCTCTTATATCTCTAATACAGCATTCGAACGCCAATATGCACGATGTGAGCAATAAAATTATTGGAATCTGTCAGCATCATGACAAAAGGTAAGAACATACGTTCATCCAATGGATTATTTTCAATGACAATATGACAACTTATTTTTTTTGGTTTACAGTATTCGCGATTTTAGCATTGAGTATCTGCGTCCAGTTTTCCTCTATGTACTGTGTAATCCCAAGACTTTGCATGACATCAAACCAATATGGACATGTCTACTTGGCCTAAGTCGCAGCCAGCCAGAGGTCAGAGAACTTATGCAGGAGTTATTGTCGTGGAGCAAATTCAACAATGCCACCACTTGCCTTTCCACCAGCATTTTAGTTATTGAAGCTATCGACTACTTTTTACAGCAATCTGATTATGAGCAGTCCATTGATTTGTGCATATACCAGGCGTGTATTATTAAACAATTGGCCAACTATGGCATAGATCCCCGACCCAGCCTAAAATGTTTGTTAAGAGTGTTGCATGCTACGCGTGAGCATACACAAAATCATTACCATGTGCTCCTTGTCCTATTTGCTGAGATACTACATTTGTTGTCGCCGTTTTATCTCACTGATCTGTTGAGGCTCATAGTCTTTGTGGTAGTGCAGGAGGAGTGTGGACATGAGTACATTTTGAATATGTGTCTTGACGGTATTATTCAATGGATGTCTCAGACTACTTTTATACCCGCCGAAGGACTTGCATTGGCTAAGCAGATACTGGACCGAGTACTCGAACAGCAAAAAGATGGAATAAAAGGATATACCATATCCACAAAACAATTACAACCGGCCCATATACGAAACTATCATCCGGACATTGCCATAGCATTTGACCTCGGACAATTAGTTGAGTCCTTTGAGAGCTCAGAAAACAAAGATGTTTTTGCATTTGTGGATGCCTTGAATGTAAAGTCAAATACTGCCTTCTGTCAACGATTGCATTTATTTGTTCGCGCCATGTTTTTGTCATCCCGCGAACTAGCCCTGGATTGTTGGTTTAAAATCTATGAAGTTATACTCCAGATGATTAAGACGAATGAAAGCATCGCATACGATTTTCTTATGACCTACATTTTCAAATTAGCCAACGAAAACAATCCAGAAGTCCAATTGGAGCTGCTTCGTGGCTTGGCCAGTTTCGCCATATCAAAGGTAAGACATCTCATCATTTAATAATATACGGGAGAAGTACCATCTGGCATTATAAAAGCAGTATGTGATCCGTATCGGTTCCAATATTACGTATCATTGAAAATGTCATCGTTTATTTCACCTTTCCATCTGCAGGACAATGTACCGATGATTTTAAATACCATTCGCAATTTGGCGGCAACAAATAATAATGCTACCTTATGTGTGGATTTGTATCTGCGCTTGTGGCGTGTGGAATCGCGCACTTACCCATTCTTGTTGAAGCAAATTGCTCAGCCTCTGCCTCTGGAGTCTGAGAATCGGTGGGAATTGCAGATAGCTCGGACTTATGCCATGCGGGAAATCTGTCAAGAGAAGTAACCATCACCATATTAGCATTTAAAAACGCAAATCTTTGTCAATTAATTAATTTTTATTAATAGACCCACTTTACACGGCTCCGAAATACTGCCACATTTAAGCAACATCCTAAACAGCTGCTCAAATGAAGGGGAGAAGGAAGCGGGTGATTTGGTTACATCGTTGGCTTTAGATGCAATATATGCCCTATGTGATAGCCACACGGTAAACATTGTTTCCACATGGCAGGCACTAGGAGGTAAATTTCGAAATGAGCAGCGACCAAAAACTTTGGAGTCGCTCTATCGATTCTTCAGTTTGGTTCCTCTGCTTCAGACACCCACGTTGGAGTATGAAAAATTGGCAGATGATGTTCTAGAGCATATTTGGCAGGCAATCAGTCGACCCGGATTTGACGCGTTACAAGTGCGAAACGCTTTAGCTGCTCTAAAGAGTTATGAGCCGGGTTCGACACTCAATCTTCGACATATTCCGGCACAATTTCGTTTCGAAATTGTTGGTGGAGCAGTAAGCGGCGGGGGCGTCGGCCGTGAAGTGGTTGATCTGCAGCAACAGGAATCAGTGCCAGGTGAAGTATGGGTGCAGTTGCTACAAAAAATACGGCCAGAATGTGGAGATGCAGCAGCAGATCTCATTGCTCATTATATTGCGAATGAGATTAGCTTTTTCCGAAAAAATCTCTATCGTCTACCTGAGGGCAAGCCAGAGCCACGTAAACTGGTGGGATTATATGCCAACAGTCCACTGCGTGCAATCAGCAATTATCTAGTAAGTCAGTCTCGATTTGGTGACTATCCCCCCTACACTGTTACCTTCGCCCTAAGGGCTTTATCCAAGAAGTTTGTAAAACCCATTCCACCGCTGGACTGGAGTTGCCTTACCAGCTTCTTTCATCTGTCGTTTGATGCAAGAAAATACTGCATTATGATAGCCAAGAACCAGGCTCAGCATTCGGGTACAGCTAGGCGGCTTTTGGAGAACTTCCTGGTTGACTTTGAACCAAATTGTTTTGAAGAGGATCTTTTGTTGCTGTTATCGTTGCTGCCAGAAATAGCAAGCAGTGTGAGTCTACAAATTCTTAAGGGTTTTGCCGAAAAGGTTGCTGTTTATTCCTTCAAGGAATCCCAACTGAATGACTTTAACGAAGGTGAGCCGGACAAGATGTTAGAGGAATCTTAAATAATATATTTTTTCATTTTTCTCAGGTTGTCTTTTTGAGAGATTTCTTGAAAGCGTTAAAAATTTGTTTACTGTTAAATGCGAAATACCCGAAGTTCTTGATATGTTCACGCTCATCGTATACCGCTATATGGACTACTCGATAAATCTCGACTCACGGCTTTTCCAACGATATACCGAAGTAGTTGCTGCCTTACATCCTGATGCGATTGACAGTCTCACGACACCCGCCAACTGGTGGGAGACACCATTGGGCAAATTAAAGAAAGCAACCATCATTCGCTGCTATTTGGTCCTGTACAATGAGAAATTACCTAACCCCCTTAAATGGCTATCGCCCATTATTGACGCATATGAATGTCGAACGGAGGAGCGAGGCTTCTTTTATCGGCACTTAGCCTCCACTTTGTATGCTCTTCGTAGCGATGAACATACATGTAATTGGATAACAATGGATATATTTCTTGAGATACAAATGCTGCTGGCTGAGTCTTCCAGTAATACAGAGAAATTAAATAGAGCTCTGTACCTTTTAGATATATTCATATTGGCTGTAGATGTTCTCTCCGGTTGTGCAGTGCTGCTGGGCAGCGTTGATGTGGTGGCCAGTGATGAGAAGGAGCGACTAGCGTTGTTTCCCGAAAGTCTTCAGTTTCTGTGCGATCACATATTTTGGAAGGATCAGGAGGCAAAAATCTACGAATTTCTCTATAACCTTTATAAGCATACTTTCATTCCGTCAAATTATTCAGAACTTTTCAAGGACGCTATAATATGTTCACGCAACAAGCCATATTTCGACCAGAAAGGAATCTGGACTAAATACGTGGGTTTACGTAAATAATACATATCGCATTATCCAAGTTAAGCCGCTAGTGCACTTACAAGTTACATAGTTAAATCAATGTTAATATTAGTTTAATTTTAAAATTTTTGGATGTGTGTACATATTTATATTTTATAGAACAATTCTTAAAAATACAATTTTACGCACAACCTTTTTTATTTCATTGCTTTTCGATCCATGCGTTATTAGCGATCAATCTAATTGAAAATCTCAAATAGCTAAGAATCCATTTTTGGTTACAAAGACCAATCACAATTTAAAATTGTCCGCTAGAACGAATTTAAGTTTTTGCGGTTTTTAAGTGTTCGTTATCGTAAAATTTACAGTTCACAGTCGCACATTCAGCAACACTGGGACAACACCAAGTTATCGATTTTCAAGACTGCTCCCTCCATGTCGTAGATACTGGCCTCACTAGTAAAACTGCAGAGCTGCCAGAATTTCTAAAAATTTATTTACAATGTTATATATTTTTAATAATGCTAAAATTAAGCCAAACTTTTAAGTAAAGCTTGTGTTAATTTTTATAACTTTCGGTGTTCATAACGCGGCTGTGCTTTCAACCAGTGTTTCTCGATAATACATAGGAATCTTTGAAAGATTCCGATTTAAAAACGGAAACAACGTAAACAATGGATGATATTAAGCTGGCAAAGGTAAATACATGGATTACATTTAAGTATATGTATAGCTATTAAGTGATGTTTATAAAATAACCAGGTTGTACGAGTTACAGTCATTCGCGGACGATATGTCCGTGAAGTGAAGAATTTTTTTGGCCATTATCTGTGAGTCATTCTCCAGCTCGCTCCCTTTTATATGGTTTATTCAAAATCGATGGCCAACCTGAATTCCTGACGCTCACCTTACCGGCATTGTAGGCCAAATTCCCTTCCCAATGCCAGCCCATCCCACACCACACCACAATAAAGGCCAACTGTGCAACAAATATAAAAAAAAGGCTATTAATAAAGATGTACAGATGAATGTATGTTTGTTTGTATGCATGTATACATGCGCATAAACTGGCTAGTAAATAAACCCGAATACCACCCACCCACAGGCCATCTCATTCTCTGCTTTATATTTGCTACTGACCAAGTTAACAAGGTATCTTTCACTGCTGATGCTGCTCCCCATTTGAAATTTTTCATCCTGTAATTCTTGTTTTTTGTGTTTTTCTTTGTTCTTTGTGTTCTGTCTGCTAAATGTGGTAAAAACAAGTCCTCACGTGGCGAAACAATTGACTTAATGCGTACATTTCATTGTTGGTTTTTGTTAGGTATTTATTTTTACACCTATGTATATGTATTAAATTTTGTCAGAAGTTTAAAACGCTTAGAAGGAAGCATCGCCGACTTATAAGTTATATATATTCTTGATCAACATGATGAGTTGCAAATTTTTCATGTCCTATACTTCTTAATTATTCCGGGCAACTATATATAGTTGTCTATGAGACTATCTGCAAGGGTTAACGAACTTCAGCAGGACCAAAATTTAGACGATCCGTTTTATAAGTCGAGAAAGTTGTTTGTGTCGCTCGTAAGGAAACGCAACAATATAGTTAAAAATTAATTACATCGAAGAGTTCTTTTATGAAAAAAGGACATAAGACAAGTAGCTCTAGTCGTGTGTGAACAAGACACCTGAATCTTTAATTCCAGATAGTTTCAAAAAGGTATAAATTATAAGTCCTTTGAATTTGATGAAAATTGCAATTTCTATTGCAAATCCAATCTCTAACTATTGTAAATTGATAAAATATTAATAACACACATATCGAGTGTGTCATCTGTAGGGCATCCAAACATCCTACAAATTCATTAACCGTTATACTCTCCCATTCACTCTCTTTATATTTTCCTTGACTACTGAGAAAAAATCCCCTTACAAAGTAAAGAAATTTCCCAACAAAAGGAAAAGCAAGGAAAAAAACCGTTGCTCGCTTATAAGCGCGCGCCCGCCAAACTGGCAGCTGAGTTCACTTCAAGTGCTTGTCTCGATAGTGTTTCGTGGTGTTCCTATTCCTCGAGGGGAGCTGAACGCGGTTGCCCGCGCCCACCCACAAAAAAAAAACCACAATAAAGTGATATGTATATACATATATAATAATGTAATATATTGCTGTGTGTGTATGTGCGTCAAAGGCAAAAAGTGAAAGTCTTGTGCCGCCCAATACCCAATCCCACTCACGTGATTTGATTTATATTCTTGCCTGTTTCTTGCTGAGAAAAGGGTCTAAACCAAATGTTGCTCTAACTAATATAAAATCAATAAACTCTTTGCTTTCACCTCCGTATCGTCCTATTTGCTTATTAGCATAATGGATTTTACCAGATTCATGAACAAATTTAACGAAATCGAACGCCAACTATCCCCAACATCGGCCCTACGCCTGAGCTTTGATAATATATCCCCGGAAACAGAAGAACCGCCTGATGGCAACAACAAAAGGCTCTGGGGCGTACCAGTGCCGCCTTTTGTCTCCGAAAAAGTTGTCTCTTGGATCGAAGAGGAGTTCAACGAGGCTCCAGTCTACTACAATGGCAATTGTGTACTCAAGAAGGTAGATTTAAAAGGCTGACATTGTTTCACTATAAATACATACATACAAATACAATTTGTGAATTGCCGTCGGCACTCGGTCTCGGAAAATATGCAAATATGCTTAGAGACCACCAAGAGCTCTTTCCAATCAAGTTATCCATTCCAGTTGCCAGTCTGTAATGGATTGCTACAATTTGTTGCACATGGGCCATTGGCCTGGTCAGTTGTGAGAATGTCCGTCGAAAGAATGGCAATTAAATGAATTGAGTTGTCTATCACTTACTAGAGGAATTACTTCTGGCGGAAAATAACTTTTCACTTCCATTGCCAGTCGGACAGTCGGAAAATGCATTTTTCTTTTCATTTCACTTGGGGCTCTTTTTATGATTTATCATCACCGACTTCCCGACTTTTTATTTTACAGACAACAATATTTGATTATATTGAATAGTAAATTAATATACATAATAAATTTACTAGTATAAAAGATACTTAAATCAAGATCACAAATCTCTTATGCGATATGATAATCAACGATTTGTCGGTATAATTATGCGACATACTGTAAATACAAATACCTCTTAATTGGGGAGGTATGGCGCCATGTGACAGGTATAGTAGTATGTATAACTAAATGCTGGATTCATATCATAACGAGAATCTTATGGATTTATCATTCAAAAGATGAGATCATTTTATATAAGAAGAAGCCACAAATAATCTGCCAAACGGCCAACAAATGATGTGATGACTTGCTAAGCCCAAAGGACTTAAATCAGAAAAAAAAGGAATATAAAAGCAATTGACTCACCTAATCTCAATGGGGGCAATTTAAATGACATGAAATTAGTCCGATGAACATGGCTAACAGACATGGGACTCGTGGGCATTTCAAATTGCTGCAAAACAAAATTAAAGAATATACAGGAGATAAAAAACAGGAAAAAAAAAGAAAAGGAAACTCCCAAACAACATCAAAGGAAAAATGTTTGTGTTGTTGCCTGACCAGCAAGAATTTAATTTATCTACAGAGAGGAGGAATCGTGAACAGGAATGAGAATGAGAGCAAAATGAAGTCGGCTGGGGGAATTTCAAGTTAAACTAACTGACCAAATAAGTTTCTCTTTGCCTTCGCTTGAATGAGAGTACTGATGGGTGGGTGGTTGGTTGGTTGGGTGGTTGCCAAATGTGGGACTGGCAAACAAATAACTTCCTTCGGTTGACGTCAGCAAATGCCTTTTGAATTTCATTTGCGTTATGAAAAAGGAAACTTAAAATGTATTGTATTAGATATATGTAAATATTTTACTCTTCTTTTATTTTATTTAAAGGTGGAAAATGTGCGGATGATCGATCGGTATAATACTAAAAATCCCACTGTTGGCACTTTATATTTAACAGCCACACATTTGATATTCGTGGAGCCGGATAGTAATAAGGAGACATGGGTGAGTACTAAAATTCGAAAAGGAACCAACTAGTATCATATGATATCATCAATTATTTTATGACTCGAAACACAAAAGTAATTGCTAAATTTATGTATTTGTGTGTGTGTGTGTGTGTGTGATTGTCTGTGTGTGTGTTGGTAAACCCAAAACAACATTCTTGTCTTGGAACGTGTTCAAAAGTGCTTTTAGTTGACCTCGCCTCTGCTCCTTCTTGGCTTGACTGAAGTGTGTCTATTTCTCTATCTGTATGTGTGCGTATATGTTAGTGTGCGTGTGTGTGTGTGTGTGTGTGTGTGTGTGTGTTTTGTGTGTGTGGGTTTGCTCTCTTTGGCTTCCGCCACTTGACTTTGAAGAGTCTTTAGGTTGAGTGTAAAAAATTGTTCATGTTTTTATTTACCAACATTTGGCATCAAGGCTTTAACGTTCATTCATTAAAGATTCCTTTAAAGAGACTCAACCAGTATTGCGTATACGCAACGTAGCTGAATTTAAAAATTGTGGGCGACATAAAACATAACGCGAAAACATAAAACCAACGAGAACAATGGAAAAAAAGATGAATGAGGAAGGGAGGAAGGGAGAAAGGGGAGGAAGGGGAAGCCTGTCAGAACAAGGGATTTCCATTTGTTGCAGGCTAAGCTTCCTTTTGTGTTCAATGGACAAAGCCACAAAGTAGACAATTAAATTTTTGTACAAATTCTATTTACCCTTTATATATGCACATATAAATTAAAAATTAATACTAATTAAACATACTAAATGTAGAAATGAAAGATGCACACACTTTTCTCAATTATTAATAAACATTTATATCAAATTAAACTTACTTCATTGTGAAAGACTCCAAGTTTGGGGGGCGATAATCTTTTTGGGTTTTGAATTCTTTATTCAAGGATAATTTCAGACCAAAACAATAAAAAAAAAATTTCTATCATTATTTGTATTAGCGGAAATATCATCATATAAATAAATAGTTCAGTTAAAATGGTTTAGTTTAATGGTTTAATATCCACACATCCTGGCCACAATATGTTGTTAATTGTTCCACATGAGATGCTGCCGGCGGATGAATGCATTATTTTGTGGCAAACATTTCCGTTTGACATTGGCGAGGTATTCCTATTTTTTGCTGGCCAAACATGCATGAGATTTTAATTGGTTAATTATGTCACATGTCACGGAGAGAGTTCTCTTAGTGACTGGTTTGGGCCCCATCACAAGTTGATGCAGTTAATTATTAAAAGTTAGAGCAAAGCTTCAGCTTTGGCTTCGGCTCCAGCAGATTGTCAATTTAGTGGATGGCATATATTGATTTTTTTTTTTATTTTTTGCCAGGGATTACAGGTGTTGTAGTGGGACATCAATTATTTAGTGTTATTTAATGATTTCAGATTCTGCACATGCACATAGCCAACATTGAGAAGCTGCCCCTAAGCACAACGGGATCACCTTTGTTAATTCGCTGCAAGACATTCCTTTCGGTGACATTCGTAATACCAAAGGATTCCGAATGTCATGATGTCTACACCTCATTGATTAAACTCTATCAGCCAGGTAAATAATTTAGTGATGTAATTTAAAGAAATCCGTTGTTTGATTTGTATTTTCCATTAGTTTCCATCAACAAATTATATTGCTTCAACTATCAGCCAGCCAAAGATGATTTTCCCAAGAATGCTGGATGGGATTTTTTCAAATTGGAGTCCGAATTCAAGCATATGCTGGTGCCGAATGACCACTGGACGCCATGCAGCATGAATGAGAAATATGAGCTATGCGATACATATCCACGACAGATCTATGTACCCAAAGAAGCAACCACATTGATGTTGATAAGCAGTTCGCGATTTCGATCCAAAGGTCGATTACCAGCGTTGACATATTTACACAACAACAAGGTGAGCATATCATAGGATAGAAAAGTTTTTCCAATATAGTTTTCTTTCTTTCAATTTTTACTCTTTAATTTTCAGGCCTCCATTTGCCGCTGTAGTCAGCCATTATCCGGCTTTAGTGCACGCTGTCTGGAGGATGAACAAATGCTGGAGGCTATTCGAAAAACAAATCCCAATACAGACTACATGTATGTGGTGGATACACGACCAAGGGTAAGAGTCACACACAAATGTAGAAAGTATTGTTTACAAAGACAGTTGTTTGTTTTTCGGTCTTCAGATTAATGCCATGGCCAATCGAGCCGCTGGTAAAGGATACGAGAATGAGGCCTTCTATGAGAACATTAAATTCCATTTTTTGGGCATTGAAAACATTCACGTACAACGGGCTAGCTTGCAAAAAGTCTTGGAGGCGTGTGAACAAAAGTCGCCTACAATGAGCGCTTTTCTAAATGCCCTTGAGTCATCCGGTTGGCTGAAGCATATTCGTTCCATATTGGACACGTCGAGGTAGGCAAACAACAAACCAAAAAGAAAAAGGAAAACATATATTTATATATATATATGTTTATATTTACATATATATCGGCTGCTGTTTGTTTGTTTAATAATTTTCAGTTTCATTGCCAATGCCGTTGACAAAGGCGTCTCTGTGGTAGTCCACTGTTCAGATGGATGGGATCGGACTGCCCAGGTATGCTCCTTGGCTCAGCTTATGTTGAATCCGTATTATCGCACAATTAAAGGCTTTCAAGCCCTTATTGAGAAGGATTGGCTGGCCTTTGGACATAAGTTCAGCGAACGCTGTGGCCACATTCAAACAGACGCCAGAGAAGTGTCGCCCATTTTTACACAGTTCCTGGACTGCACTTGGCAGCTTATGTCACAACAGCGCAACGAGTCCTTTGAGTTCAATGAGCGATTTCTTCTCATACTTCACGATCATGTGCATTCCTGTCAGTTTGGCACGTTTGTTGGCAATTGTGAAAAGGATCGATTGGACCTGAAGTTAGCCGAGCGGACATTCTCATTGTGGGGATTTATGGCAAACCATTTGAATGAATACATCAATCCCCTATACAAACCCAATGTGGATGAGTCCATCAAGGCCAATCTGGCTCCGCAGTGCATTAAGTAAGATTCAATCACCATTGATGTGAATTATCCTGCTCTTTCTAATCGCTTTTCTTCCGTTGCTTTGCAGATTCTGGCGCGGAATGTATAGTCGTTTCGAAAGTGGCATTCATCCACGTGAACCATTAGGAGATTTACTCCTAGATAGTAAGGAACATTGCAATTCCCTGGAGGATCATGTTCAGCATTTAACCAAACGTATAGCCAGCTTCAAGAATTACATTTCGAAGTCAGCGAAGAAGCTACAAGATGCGACCACAACATCAACCGCCAAGGCCCCCAAGGAACCCACCACCAACGAGATCAATGACAACAGGTGGGCATTTAAAATGAAAAATAATCGAAAAAGTATTCCCAATTTCTTTGTTTTTTTTCTTTTAGATATCACTATGATAAAAAGCTAAGTGAATTATCCGCCGCTGATGATGACCATCCCCTCAAATCTAGCAACATGTCATTTGCCAACCTCTCGCTAAATGCTGAGCAGACGAGTCCCCCACAAGCTTTGCCCGAGGAACTAAATTCTGTAGCCGTAGATTGGAAACCCATGAGAAATGTTGCCACCTGCTCTTGCTCAACCCCATTTGATCAGTTTAGCAAAAAGGTGAGTTGATTTTTGACTCAAACTTTTATCCTTTCAACAAATTCTTTAATATTTTCTTTGTAAACTGGATTAAATCAATCTTTTGTTTCAGACCCACTGCTGGCGTTGTGGAGACATTTTCTGCGAACGCTGCATTGACAAAAATGTGACACTTTCTGGCCTCGATAGCGGTAAGGCTGTGCCGGTGTGCCGCGGCTGCTTTCGGCAACTTCAAAAACAAACCCCATAAATGGGATACTGTGGGCGGGTCCTAGGGTAATCCTTAGAAGTTATGGTGCAGCGAGTGATGTGTGAAGTGCAAAAGAAAAAGAAACAATTATAAATCATTATAAATATTATATACGAATTATGTATTTACTGTTGCATTTGTAGAGTTTTAGCTGCTTAAAAGCACTTACAAAACTTGTGGCATGCAAATAAAATCAAAGCTTGACAAGCGATTAATCCGGTGCTAGTTTATAAGTCGGGCACAAGCACTACATGCAAATTAAATCAAATAACGAGTTATTTGTTGGTAATTTTATCGTTTCTATATCTTAATGATCCCCCCCATGACACACACACACACACAAAGATAAAGTACAACTTAATAAATATATACATATAAAATAATTTATGTACTATCTTGACATACTTATGTATGTATGAATGTAATTATGCATGTATATACATACATATATCAAAGAACGCTAACGAAACATTTAACGGTTAACCGTAATAACTGACCGATGCCATATTTAATTAAAAAAGTTTATATTGACGGTTCGAATCGTAGGAAATTAGAGTAGTCGATAACCGATAGACGTACCTAACGGTTTCGCTTGGGATAACTGTTTCGGTTAATGTAACGCTAGCGCTTTCTGATATGTATATGTATGTATGTACGGTATACATATTTGTATTTTTTATAAAACAGGAACCGTTGTTTTCCCTTCAACCTCCCATTACATGCCAACTTACATGCAAACAAAAATATAGAATTTGTGAATAGTTTCTTTATAAATTTAAAACCATATTTGGAACTAAATCCTACATCCTGCATATCCAAAACAAGAAAAATTTATTTTTGTATTTATAGTATCGTGGTATCGTAATTGGTATATAAATTTTTATTATTATTTTGTGTAATTTATGTATGCCCTTCCAGGACGGTTCCTTTATATGTATGTAAATGTATATGTATGTGTATGTATATGTATAATCTAACAAACCTAGCAAAGAAAACAAAATGTTTATGAATTTGATCACAAAAATGTGTAATAAAAATGATTTATTCAACTATTGCAAGCGTTTTTTGTTTAATAGTCCAATCTAATACCCAATGTCCGGCTTGATTCTCAGAATGACGGGAACACTGGTGCAAGGCAGAATGGCCACCTCAGTGACCACAGCGCTGACCAATTCGGGTGGTGTTATATCATAGTTAAGATTGAGCGGGGTGAGGCGGGCCTTAGCTTGCCAATTGTTGAGGCAGCACTTTTCATTTCGCACCAATTGATTGGGATCGCTGAGCTCATTGTAGACAATTGCATCGGTCTGAAATCTTTCACTGAACTTGTGTGTCTCACAGCAGACGAGGACTGGAACATTATGGGCGTGGGCTACCAGCGCCACTTGGGCTGTTCCCGTGCGAGCCATCACATAACCGTTGGCCAATAGAGCATGAGCGCCCAAAAGAACTTTTGTAGCCTCTGGCATTACATAGCCCACAGCATTGATAAGGACATACGAGCAGGGTATGCCATGGACATGCAAGCGGCGTAGCATCTCCTGGCCCTCACAATTGGGTCGAGAATCAACAACAATGACACGAAAATTGACAAGCCGACGCTTTGCCTCTTCGCAAATATAATGAATCAGGGAGGAGCATCCAAAGGTGAGCAAAATATCGCCGTCGGTAATCTTTTCCTGCAAGAAACTGCTAATAGCCTGAGCAGCCTTCCCAATTTGATTCTCAATGTAAGTCTCAATGAAGTGACACAAAATCTCCTTTAACTAAAATGGGGATTCAAATATTTAGTAAAGTAATTATTATTAAGAGATAGATAGATTCCTCTTTCTACTTACTTCTGTTTCTGGCTTATCGGATGGCAACTGAGTTAGTTGATTCTTAAACTGTTTGTAGGCATTGGACACGGACACGGCCAGTGGGCGACACTTGTGTAAATGATCCACATGATGCTTTACAGCAGCATCCAGGCTGCGTCCGAACTCCTTTTTGGCAGGTGTTTCAAAATCCTGGACCACTTGACGCAACGCATGCAAGAAAGCAATACAACGTGCATTGGAACCCACAACTGTGCGCTGTGCATATTGGACACCCAGTCGAGCTATATGAGGATGCACCAGCGGGTCGTTTATGAACAGGCTGGCATCTTTGTCAGCGGTTAGCAAATGGTTAAACAATTTGACACGACCTTCAGATTTCAGATTGTTGCCGGCAACGGCTTGGGAGGATTTTAATGGTGATATCGACTTGCTCGTTGATCTAGTTTCCCGCACAGGCGGCGAAGGAGTCTTGGACTTGCCAGCAGTAGGGTTTGGCGCCTGCGCCTGTGATTTCCTTCCCTGTGCCTGCCCCTGAGCCTTTGCTGCACGTTGAGCCTCCTGAATGGCCCGCCGCTCAGCCTTTGTCATTGCTGGCTTCTTCTAAAATTAAAAGAAGCAAGTATTTAATGAATTCGCGATCATCATAAAGGATAAAGCTAATTGCCTGGGTCTGTTCCGGTGCGGATCCTGATGATGGCGTTGTCACTGATGCTTCTGATGCCACCGCCTCCTCTAATGTCACTTTGGCCAATTGCTGGGTGATTTTCCCAGCGCTTTTACTTGCCTTTGCTGCTTGTTTAGCTGCTTTCTTGGCCTCACGTTCCAATTTGATTTGATCGCGCGTCTTCTCAGCTGCTTCTCCTTCTCCAATTGCAGGCAAGTTACCTGCATCTGTTGATGTAGGGGCAGGGGCAGGGGCAGCTCCAGTTTCTTGAGTGTTGACTTTACTTTTTGTGCAGCTACTGGTGGTTGTCGTCGTGGTCAACTTTTTAGTTATGGTTGTCTGTTCGACTTCTGTTATTATTGTGGTGGCTGGAGACGGTTTTACTCCTGGTGATGTTGCCTGGCCAGCTGGTTCTGATGATTTTTGTTTTTTTGCCTGTTTAGCTAGCTTTTTTGCTTCTCTTTCGGCCATGATTTGTTCACGACTCTTCTCATCCTGCTGTCCTGGACTCTTCATTTGTGGCATAATTTCTTGAAATTGTTCAGATAGAGTAATGCTTTCTGCTTGACTTTCGTTATCTTTTATGCGATTTCGTTTGTTTTTCGGTCGATTGCGTTGCCTTTGCTTTTTTGCATTGGTTTGAGTCTAAAAGAGAGATGGTGGGTGAGTCGTGGAGGAGAATGAGGTACATGTTGCACTTCTATTGTTTAAATAACTAAAATTCGACTCATGCAATAGCTAAAAAACTTAAAATAAGGGACATTTATGAATATTACTCTAGATACCTGAAACATCTGTTCGCTTGATACAAACATGATGATCGATAGCTTGAAAAGACACAAAGATTTAGATATAATATGGTATTTAAGCAATCAGAGATTGGTATTTTTTCAATAGAGAGGCGGTTAACGGCTTTGATAAACTGATCTGGTTTCGATCTATTTATATCATTTATCTTACCTTTTCTACTTATATTTGTTGTTACTTTGCAGTATACCTTCTACTTAATCTGCTTATATTGTGGTTGCTATTTTGGGGTTATGTTCTCAATTTAATTTTCATTAAAAATTTTGTCTTGCGTCTGACTATTGTTTTAAAATGGTCAGTCTATCGGTCGATAGTTGCGCGTTATAATACGATATTCCGGAGTATTAAATAGTTTTACCTTAATCACGCAGAGTGTAGAACTGCTGCATACGTATACTTAATTTTAGCTCCGTTAGCTCGGTCAATAACAAAAACAAAACAAACAGAATTCGCCGCACCTCATAGCATTTTTTCACACTTAAGCGTTTCGCTCCTCTTTTATGAATTAGAGTTGTTATTGCTAGATCGAACCATCGAAGAATACATTACGAATTTGTTTGTTGTTTCAAATATTTTGCTATGGTATCAACTACTATTGTGAAACTGTGCTAAATACTCCACTTATTGTACCCTTGTTTTTTTTTAAAGAAGTAGCGCCACTTATTCAGTTTCATTTGAATTATGTATATCATAATCATAGTGACATATACAAACACTTTGTCATTAATTGAATTGTTGCATATTTGTTTATTATTAGGTGTTAATGACTGAGGTAGAGCGAAATATCAAAGAAATCAGCAATTCCTTTATACTGCTTATCACTTATGTTAAAATTGATATACATTAACTAACGAATTGCTTGTCGTAATATCTTAATCGAATGTAGATTTGCTTTAATTTATATTTGTTGATTTTCATAGTTATATTGGAATCCAAGTTGTTGAAGTCGGCTAACTGTAAGTTAGCGATAACACGATATTATAGTGATCGAAAAGCTGAGGAATCTTGTCTGGTAACTCTGCTCAACAGAACCAATTTTACTCAAGTGCTGCCACCTGCCTGTTTTCTGGCAACACCTATTGTATTTGTACGTAAGTGTAGGTCCGTAAGGTTGACAGCTCCAAAAATTACATAATTTGAAAAAAAAACTTATTGTTATATGTTTTCTACTCGCAATAGTAACTGAAGCGCTAGAACCATGGCCGACAAAGCTGCTGCCGAAAAACCCGCAGGACGCCCAATGCGGTATCCATACACATTCTCCGCCAAGGTGGCGCAGTTCCCGATTAAGCATTACATCAAGAATCAATGGATCTGGCGTTACTACTTTATTGCGGCTGTCGCTTGCGTCCCCGTGTTCTACAAGATCAGCAAATTAGGTAAATACATATGCGGTTCTCGTGTTGTCGAGGTTTTTTAAATCTTATTGTTCTTGTAGCTAACTCGCCCGAAAACAAGAAGAACTGGGCCGAGTCACAGGCCAAGGAGGCTGCTGCTCACCATTAATATTCTCCCCAGATCCAGATGTGGAATTCGTTGGATTTAGTTCTTAATATTTCAGAGCTGTTTGAGAGTTGGCTTTAACATTGCATTGACAAATAAATGAGTTGAAAAGTCAAAAAATAAAATAATTTTTATTGCAAAAAAGTATCGTTTTCCAGTGTTAACAGCGTCTTGCGAGCACTGTTACGCCGGCATCATTTACGAGCACTGTTAGTATTAATTGTATTATTTTAGTATTTTTTCCATCTTTTGCATTACTATTAAGTACTAAGCGTTTTCTCAACACTAAAGAGCCACAGCCGGCGGGAGGCAAGCACGTTTATTTTTGTTGTTTATTAAATTCTTAAAGAAAATAAACATTGAAACAACTTTTGCCACTGCAGGCATTTTGCAAGTATCTCGTAAATCCTAGCACTTCAACCTAATTTATCATTCTTTACTAAATGTCAACACAAATTGCATTCGAAGTAAACGTTTATGGGCGCGTACACGTGAAAAATATTAAGTAGGACAAGAAGAGTTTTTCGCCATACTATGGCCATGGGAGAGAATCTACAATTTGCCGATTTTAACTTGGATCAATTGCTCGTTCCGGCTCCGTCATCCTATACTGTTACTGCATGTCATAACACCGCCCCCACTCAGTCCTCGGTAAAGCGTAGCCGGCTGGCCGGGCGCATAGCCCAGAGCGATGAACTGGTTCGTCAAATAAAGCAACTGCAGAGCCATCACCAACAGCTGACGGATTTACAACGCACGGCCCAGGAGGTGACGGATCTGTATCAACGGGAGAAACAACTGCGCGTGGAATTAGAGCAACAGGCGAAACAATTAAGTGAACGATGTGCAGAGCTGGAAAAGGAGCTAGATGCTCAGGTCTTGAATTGTGAGAGTTTGCAAGAGAAGTTAAGTACCCGAAGTTTGCCTGTGGACGCCCGAGATGTAGTGGAAGTACTCATGCAACTGGCCCAGAAAGTGGGTGACGACTCGGGGCTATTGAGACGTGAGCACAATATAATAAGAAAGCTTAAGGATTACTGTAAAACAGCAAAGATTTCTCTACCTACGCCGAAAAGTCCGAATCCAGGAGGCACTTCCCGTCGAAAAGCTGTAGGAACGGTCACATCTCAGATCACACAAGCCACTCAAACAAATGAAATGATTATGTCGACGGTCCCCGTTATGTGCTCCATCGGCGTCCAGATCGAGATGCGTAAAGAGATGCGTGATCAGGGAACGCAGCACAAAAATACAACAACAACGAGAGGCACCACCACGGCCTCGTTTATCAAATATCACGATATAGGCACATGTTTTCCAGAGCCCAAACCCACGCCAAATGTTCTCCAGATTCTAGATGAAATGTTATCCTGGCATGACCAACAGACAATAGAACCCTTATGTCCCATAAGTGATACTCTTCAGCCACAGGATAGAAAGGAGGAGACGTGTACTAATAGCGTAGGAACGTGCACCACCCTCTGCAATATTCAACGTCAGGTGGATTTTGTTTCCATTATTCAACCGACGCACATCAAAGTCTCCAATTCGCGTCCTCCATCAAGAGCTATGTTTGATAACGTCAAGGACGAGGCTAGTTCCGGTTGCGCCTCATCCTATGCCCGGGAAATGCTTAACTTTTTACCTCATCCAGAGAGTTGCCTGTCCAGCGTCCCGGCTCAAGTCTTTGAAGAGTTGTGGCAGGTATTTGGTCAAATGGTCTTGGGCCTACTTCAGCGTCGTTCCACTTCATCGCAAGCGGCTCCAGCAAGCGTCAGTCATGCTGATTTGACCAACTGGCTTTATGCCCTATATGAAGAAACACAGTCTCATGGTGGTAAACAGATGCCTAATTCGAAAATAGACGACGGAAAAACGGAACAGGATCAAAGATTTGATGGGAATACCTTTTGTGCGGATACTAGGATGGAAACTGAAATTTCAATGTCTCCAGCAAACTTGGAAGTAGATCTGATGCCCATACTACTTTCATCCAAAAATAGTCACTTGGGAGTTAGAAAAACCAGAAAACGGAAACGAAAAGGTGGACCTGGTTGGCGTTCCATATCCAAATCAAAAAGAAAGGCAAAAGAAATGCTAGACGAGCAGGTACAATCAGGAGAAACGCACTGTGATACAAAGGAAAAAACTGAACAGATGTCTAACCAAGATGTCCAAATTGAATCGATGCAGTTCCCAAATCCTCCAAGAGGTGTAGAACTGCATTCAGTTGAAGCAAGCGACGGATATTCTCCAAATACAGAATGTGCTAATTTGTGCACAGGTGTTCCACTGGTACAGGATTCTGCATGTACAGGAGAAATGAATCCTATGAAATCCTGTGAGGAATACAAAATCACAAAAGATGCAGCACTTGAGCCCGAACAAGATTCTTGCGTAAAATCTCAAAACATAACAACGCAAGATGCCGAAGAAGCACATGGTATGGTATGGGATGCTAGGAGATCCCCCGAGAAATCTTCAAAAGAATTAGCGATGGATTCCAACGAACCGTTGCAGCAATGTCTAAACAAAGAAGGGGAGCAAAGACAATTGGTTGAAACAAAACCAGAAGGTCTGGATTCTTTAGAATCCTGTAAGAAATCTTCAAAAGATGAACAACCTGAAATCCATGAAGAGGAACTAAAGCAAATCTCTCAAGCACCAGAAAGCGCTATCCAATTCCTAAGAAATTTAAATGCGTTCAATAAGACCAATTGTGATAATCTGGAAATGGAACTCGATGAAGACGAACTTCGTTTGCTAGAACTGACCAGAGCTGAACCATTAAATTCTCCAATGGAAATTGAACAGTGGAGTTCATATTCAGATACAAGGGTGGAAGCACTGGAGTCTAACATACCCAGCGATGCCAAGTCTATTACTTCCCACAGTGAAGAGGGCCCTAAAGCCAACCGTAAATTGGAACTTTCTTTATTTGGTAGCGACTCGGATGCCGAGGATCCAGAATTGTTAGAGGAGTATCAGAACAGCTTGTTAAGTTTAAGTTCAGATCCGTGTTACGACGATGACATGATAAGCGAGGCGGGAAGTCTAATAATTGATGAAGGGGAGGAGTCGACTTCTAGTCAGTCTCTTACACCCAATTCATCGCCTTTGTTTGCGCCGTCTCCACCTCCGAAACGTAAACGATATTCGAGCAAAAGTGAATCGCCGCCTCCTGTGAATGAAGTGCGTCTCACTCGTCTAAGAGCAAAGCAATTGTTGATGGAGGAGCAGGCCAGAGTGGAACAAGCGACAGAAATGCCAAAGGATGAGAGGAAGGTGGAAGAGGAGAAGGAGGAGGAGGAGAAGGAGAAGGAGGGGGATGAAAAATATCCATGTATTCGTTTTTTGGAAGACTCACCTTCGTCACCTAGTCCACCGTGTTCAGAAGAGAATGATAAATGGGAAACTAAGAAATTCCCAATTGAGATTCCTCTTGAACATCCTCCCATACTTGAACGGGAACCGTCTTGTCTCATGAAGCACATAATAACGAGGACCAAGGCAGAGACTAAATTGAAACAAATAAATTGTAAGCCACAATTGGATGCACTTTGTCGTAAAATAGTCGAGTTTATGTCCGACAGCATAGATCTGGAATCCACATTTAGGGATTTCGCTCAGGCCCTTCATAAGGTGACCAAGGATAAAGGGATTATTACTAATGCCCTAATCACAGCGATCGGCCAGATGGAGGAGTGTGACCATAATCATATCGAGCGTTTGATGAAAGCTGTGCACTACATGAGCAGCTGCAGCAGCATCCCATTCCCATCGATCATAGAGGACTTTATGAATGCCTTAGAAATGCGCCTGTTCAGATCCGGTAAAGAGAAACCTTTAGAAAGAGTTGCCGTGAAATTTGTAAAGGTTTACCTTAAACTAATCCGTCTGCAATCGAGTCTGATGTCAGAGTTCTATGCGAATCCCGCACGCCTTTTGCTGGTAAAGATCCTCTATCATTATGAGAGGGATATGGCTGTGTTGGCATTGGAAGTTATCACTGAATATCCTACGGTTCTTCCCCATCGCGAAGAACGCAGCTACGATGAGTCGGATCCTATTATAACGGTTATTAAGCATCTATTGATGAACCGAAAATACGATATGCATGATCCCCAAAGTGCTGAACGCTCTTTGCTCTCCAAGTTACGCTTTGAGTATCATTTCCAACCATTTCAGCCGACACGTCAGGAGGTGATAGAGAATTTTGTAGAAAAAATAAAGAAGGGCAAGGTGAATCAGGATCTTAGCTATGCCTTTGCATTGTTCTGTCGGCGCAGCTATTCGCATTCTTCGAAGGTGATCAAAGAAGTCCTTGGAACACAGTTGGTTCCACTAGCGTCAAAGTATTGCGATCTCTCCACACAGTGTGAAAATTACGACGAGAGCATTCAAACTCTGCTGCAATGCATCTCAATGATTGTAAAGGAATTACCACTGGACACGGATATATCTGGCTATATGGTGCTTTTCAGGCGCTTTCTCATGGCTGTGCCAAGGCAGGGTATTCAGGAGAGTGCCGTACAGGCTATTTTACGGTTGCAGAGATTTGGATTTAAACACGGACTGGACACATTGCAAAACTATAAACCTAACTATAGGTTGACTCCTCTCACCAGAGCAATGATGCGTAGCTTTGCTGTTCGTCGACAGAAGTATCAAAGGCCTCAATCCATTCGAAACGAGAGAGGGAGGGAATGCTAATAATTCCTTTGTGGTAGGAATTGCAACTATTTATTTATATATGTATATTATATATATTTATATATGGATATATATTTAAGAATTTGAATTAAACTAAATGCTAACTGCAATTGATTTATACAAAGTTTTTCTTGCTGTTTTCGACTTATGAACTAAAATACAGAATTGATTGATTGCACTTATATGGGAAAACAAAGGGTGGTGGCAGCGGAAACCAAAATGGGATCAATATAATAAAGTGTATCCTTCAGGTTACCAACAATGACATAGAGAGAGGGGAAAGCGTAATTCAAACATTTACAAAAGCTTGTTGCTATCTAGGACTGTACAAATAACATTGATATATATGTTATATAGAAGCTGTCTGGACTGGATTTTCTAATCCAGATAGTGCTTGCTTATGGTGAAAGTATTAGGTACTTAATCATGCAGCTTTAATTTTGCCACTAAAAGCTCGACTGGAGAGGATTCCCATTGATACTTCTTGCTAGATCAATTTGTTCAGCTGAAATGTATAAAAATAATGAAAATATTATTATAAATGTTATTGAAAACTGAACGAAAGAACACTTATTGAAAATAAATCAAAGAATAGCGTAATAAATTACGATATCATCTAATCATTTAAACTCCACTAGACATTATTAAAAATTTTCAATTATTTCTTTATCGGTAGTTTTTTCATAGTCTCATGATTTCCATTTACCCCTATATATAATCTAAATAGATCTCTCTATAATGAATAGTTTAGGTAAGGAAGTTTTCTCATTAAATCTTTTTATGATACAGTATAGTAGATAATTCAAATTGGAGATCTGCATTAATATTTATGTATTTAAAAAGTCAACCTACAGTTGTAGTTTTTATTATTATTAAGAATAAGGATAAAAATATATTTTCAATTGTTGATTTCTTTGCGTATTCCATCAAATTTATCATTAACAAAATAAAACGGAAATAAATTAAGCAGAAATAGGGACTATTTACTTGAATATTCAAATAATTATTGGAAAATGAAGAATAGGGAAAAAGTTATACACATATTAATATATATTAAAATATATACATCCACATAATAACTAGACAGGCCATATCAAATTATTTACATGATTCCTAAGTACATCATTTGGAGGTGCACTCCAATTAATGCATTTTCGATTCAACTCGTCTTTCCGTCGATTTTCGACATTTAATCAAATGAATACCAAAATTAATGGGAATTATTGATTATATTGTATGTATTTCATACAGAATATCGAAAACAGACGGACAGGTATACGGATATAGCTTGATCGATTAATTTTCTCATACTGATCAGGTTAGAATTAGCAGACTAAATAATGATTCTTTTTATAACGATCAAATTGAAAAGCTATATAATAGTTTTTAATAATAAGAAAAAAAACTCATACCAGGGAACGACGCTGATGCTCTTTCTCCAAAGCGACTTGGGCCTGTTGGGGCGAGAATTTTAACACTGCGGATATGACCTTAACTAGCGTCTCATTATTTGTATTGCCGGTTAGATACTGAAGGATAGAACAAGAATCATTTTTGATCTAATTAATAAATCGGTCTTCACTCACCTGGAACATTATGTTTTTGAGGTACTCAAACTCCGTATTAATTGGCACTCCACTTTCACTATGCTGCATGGATACCTGCGACAGAGAGAGAGAGGGAGATAAATTAATTGTATTTATGAAAATATATACGTATATATGTATGTATATCTTTTATGCTGACCAATGTTTCATCCAACTGACGCGACAACTTGGCATTCTGAAGTTTTAGACGCTCATTCGACTGTTCGAGTATGAGAAAGTTTTCACATTTCTGTTCGAGGAATAAATTTCGGTTGGTGACATCTTGAACCTCGTTCATGATCTCCTTTAGTTTGGCCTCCAGTTCCGCCTTTTCATCAGCTGCTACCGACTGTTTAATGGTTTTTGGCGCAATGCTGGCCATGAGTTGTTGGGCTTGGATGCCAGCTCGCAGGGTTTCCAGATCGTTGATCCGTTCGGCCATCTGCTTATTATTTGATTGCAGTTCATCGATTTCCTGCTGTAGATTCGACTCGATTCCATTGCTCTTATATTTGAGGTCCTCCAGTTCTCGCTGCAACTTTTGGTTAAGACTACGCAAATTGTCGGTGTCAGGATTTAATGTGGAAATCGATGTGACAGCGGATGCGGTGTCCTGTTTGTGTGCCTCCATTTGCTTTGAAAGCTCCTCAATAGTTGTTTTAAGGTTTTCTTGCTCATCATTTATCTTAACCAATTCCGCTTCCTTCTCCAGTAGATGCTGCTGTGCTTGAAGTAGATCCTTTTGAACTGTATCACTTTGTTCGGTCACAAAGGCGGCATGTTCCTGCTGACGGCTCAACTCTAGAGTTTGTTCCTCCAATGCGGATTTCAGCCGGTTCACTTCCTCTTTGGCTGCCTCATTCTGTTTGTCCTTCTCACTTGATTGACTTGCATGCTCCTCGACCTTATCCTGCAGTACATATAATTCGCATTGCAAAGACTTTAGTTTCTCCTTCAGTTCGACATTTTCAGCCAGTTCCTGTTCCAGTTGTTTCGTATGCTTGTTAAGATATTCATTTTCAATTTGCATTTCCTCAAATTTGGCCAATTTTCCCAAATTAGCTTCTTGGGTTTGCACTTGGTTCTTCTGTTGGGACAATTCCGCTTGCAGTTCTTCAATTTGGAGGCTATATTTATTTTTCAGTTGTTCGATTTCTAGCTGTAGGGCATCATTGGCTTCATGCAGACGTTCTACATCGCCGTTGGCAGCACTCCATCGACTTTCAAGTGTGGTTAATTGAGATGAATGAGCCGCATTTGTGGCCTGAATCTTCTCTTGAACACTTTTCTCTAATTCCTTTAGAGTGTCTAGTTGGTCCCGCAGATTTTTAATGGTTAACTGCATTTCCGATTCTCTTTCCCGACTTTGGTCATGCGTTTGTTTCGATTCATCAAGCTTCTGATGAAGTTCTTGAATCGTTGCCTCCAGTTTGGAAACATTTTGCTCCTCTTTCGATTCCTCTTCAACTTTTAGAATTTCTTCACGAAGTTTTTTTAGGGTTTCCTGCAGTTGGGATTCTTTTAACAAACTCTCTGCTTGAACTTCTTTAGCTATCTCAAGTTGCTGGCTAAGATTTCTTATAGTCTCCTGCAGCTGTTGTTCATTTTTGAAATTGTATGACTGAAGTTCTTCTATTTTCTCCTCCGCATCCTTAAGTTGTTGGCCGAGATTTTGTGTTTTTTCATTATTCTCTGTTTCCTCCTTTAGCTGACGTTGCAGATTTTGGATTGTTTCCTGCATTTGGTGGTGCTCATTGAAATCCTTTTCCTCGTTTAAAGTTTGCAATCGCTTCATCTCATCCAACTGCTGACGAAGATCGTTCAAGAGCGATTCCTTCTCCGTCTGTTTAGACTCCAAATTGCTAATGTGATCAGATTGATCTTTCAGTTGTTCGATTTGTTCCTGCTGCAATTCTCTTAGTTGCAACAATTTCTGTTGTTTTTCATCCAATTCCAATTCCAAATTGATCTTGATTTGCCTTAGCTCCTCAATGACCACTTTAAGAGAGTCCAACTCATCTTTGGTTATTAAGTTCTCCTTTTCATAGGCATCGCATTTATCCTGTAAGGTGCGATAATCGTGATCCATTAACTCTTGTGCGTTTTGTAATTTCGAGTGCTCATCAAGAACTTGCTGCATCTTCAATTGGAGTTTGCTAATCTCATCCTGCTTTCCCTGGACTAGCTCTCGAAGGTCGCTTTGTTCATCCAACTGTTTCCCCAGATGATTGATCTGTTCTTGAAGCAGACAATTGCGCTCTGCCAATTTTGTGTTCTCGCTCTGGATTACCTCCAACTGGGTTGTAGTGTTACTATCCAGCAGATGCTTTTGCTGCAGACTCTCGATTCGGGATTCCAGTTGTTCCTTTTCTTGCTCCAACTCGCAATGGGAGTCTTGGACCTGTTGCAAGTGTGTCTGCATGTTGCTGATTTCCTCCAGAATGGAGCTAACCCGCGTCTGCAGTTCCTCTTTCTCGGTGTCTTTTTTCTGGGATTGCAATTGAAGTTGATCGATTGTTGCCGCTTGTTCTCCGATTTTTGACTGATGCTGCTCCTGCTGTTTTTTTAGTTTATTCAATTTTGTGACAATGGCTTTGTGCTCCTTTTCCTTGGCCAATAGTTCCTGCTGACTGCTGGTCACCAACTCCAGCTCTGATTTTAATTTGCTAATTGTTTCACTTTCGGAACTTTCGTGTTGTTCTTTCAGAATTTGAATTTCCAATTGTAAATGCTCTAATTTCAGTTTGTGTTGCTCTTCTTGAGAGGATTTCTCAGAGTTTAAGGCAGCCAGGTTTTCTCTTTCAATCTCCAGGCTCTTTTCACGATCCAGAATATCGTGTTCCAATTTGTTAAGTTTCTCCTTGAATATCGCATTTTCATTTTGCATCTGCTCGAGTTGCCCATCAAGATTAGAATCTTTCGTGTATCGCTGAACCATTTCATTTAACTGATCATTATGTTGCCGTAAGTCCTGTAATTTTTGATCGCTTTCAGTTTTTATAGCCAGCAGTTTTTCCTCCAGTAATGCCACCTGTTTTTCCTTGGCAGAATGAGTTTCCTTCAGGGTATTAAGAAGATGTTCTGATGCGATTACCTTGGCATCTGACTCTTGTTTGGCTAATAGTAATTTCTTAGCCTGATCTTTAGCTTCATTCGTGTGCACATCCCTCTCTGATTCCAATTGTTTTAGTTTTTCCTGAAGTTGCTGTAACTCATTGTCTTTTAGCTCCAGCTCTGTATGAATGGCTTGTTTGGTCTGGGCCAACAGCAGGACATTCTCTTCCTCTTGCTTGCGTAAAGCTTCGTATTTTTGCTGCAGCTGCAGAAGTTCCATGCCTTCAGTTTGGTTTCCATTAGCATTTATGCCAGCTTCTTCGAGATCTATTAACTTTTCATTCCCGCCAGATTTTTCCAAGGCAGCAGTAATATTATCGGGATTTTCACCAAGTAATTTTAACTTTGTCTGATAGGCTTGCATTTTGCAACTCATGTCATCCATTTCGATGCGCAATGCTTCCTCCAGATGTGCCTTTGCCTGCTGCTCCAGTGTGCATTGCTCTCTTAATTCGCTAATTCTACGCAATGCCTTGTCTTGGGTTTCCACAAGAACCGACTGCAAAGCATAGATTAATTTTAGTTAGTTTAGATAACAAATTGAGGCATTTCTTTTCTACGGACCCTTGCTTTGGTGCTATCACGCTCCAGCTCCTTATACTTTTTGGCCAAGTCTGTGTAGCGACAACGATATTTGTGATATCGATCCAAGGACTTTTTGTATGCATCATAGAGCTGATCCTTGTTTATCACATCTAAGCGAACAGTGGATGCAGAATCGTCAAATTCACTGCTTGTCTCGTCCAGATCTGACTGAAGGTGATAAACCTAGAATAAAGTAATTTTTATAAAATTTGCTTACCGCAATACATAAGTACATATGAATATTCAGAAGTTTCATCTGATGACTATTTGGGTACTTACAGCTGGTGCATCATAGGTCGGCAAGCGAAAGGAGACATCGCTGGCCATCGATGAGTTTGATAATTTTCGTGTCCTAGGTACGGCGCCCAGACCATTCAACGACTGTGTGGAGGACCTTCCCCTTAACGAGGTGGTACTAGTTGCAGGTAATTTCTGTATGCGGTATGGTGAATTCTGCGGCGTGTCTGTTTAATATATGTATGTACAAAACAATATAATTTTGTATTAATACGCAAACAGAGATTATAATTACCCTCCTCTGTAATGCTGAAGAAATTCTCATTGGTGGTGCTGGTGTTGGTATTGGTGTCGGAACTGTTGGGTGTGCTGGATGATGATGAGCTCACAGCTGCCTACAATACGAGCAAAAGGCGTTAACTGTTAGTTTGCTTTAAAGTATTCTCTTTTTTTTAAATTTTCTTCCGTCTAACATTATCAGCATCTGGTCAGGTTATTTGGTTCATCTGAATAAATGGGTCGAAACTGCATTTGTTGCTATTTTTTCCCCAGTCCCAGTCATGCACACATACACTGATACGCACACAGGTAGCAATTGGATTAGTGTGCGTGCATGTTTTCATTTTTGTTAATTTCTCTCAATGGTATTTTTTTTGTCTTACTTGAGCTGCGTTTGCAAATTGCTGGAATTTGGACGGCGACGCTTTCACCTCCTCGATTAGTTTGTTCTTTAGATTGGCAAACATGTTGAGGCTACTGTTGAGTTAATTGTTTATGATATTTTTTATCGGTTTTTAGGTTCAAAAACATTAATAAATACGTGTCTGCAACCGCAACGAAAAAAAAACAACAACCATACGGTAATTTTTAGTGTTGATTAATACCGAATGGTTAATGTTAGCTAACTCTTTCAGATAGATGATAGATTTTGGTATCGGAAAATATGTATTTAAATTTTGGCGCGCATTTGTTGGTTCAGATGGTTTCAGATGTTGATGAAAAATTATGATAATTTATTTGAACTGTTGTACTGCCTGTCCATATTGTAATACATGCATTTGTATTAACCATAGATTGGGTTTTAACTTTGTTTTGTACCGATATCAAAAATAAAAATCACTGCAGCCCTGCCAGCGCGTTCAAATTTATTTCTTGTACTACTCCTATGTATTATTATTATTATTATAAGTATAGGATATAGTTGTAAACTATCAACCTAACTATATTTTACATGCACTGGCAACTAAGGCCTTCGGCTTAGACGAAAACTACATCCATACACTAGCCTGGGATTCGAACCCGGATCCTTGTCGTTGACCGCTTAGACAACTCATCTACCGAGGACTGTTAGTCCTATGTACATATATTTTACCGATTTCCTTTACATATGTCAGAAAGTAAGTTGGATCTACAAAATCTAAACGCTTCACTCAAAAATATTGTTTTTTAATTAAGGGTTCAAGAACTATGAAAATAGGTAGTTTGTGCAATTAATAACTTGCATTGCGGTACAGTATCAAATTATATATACATAGATTGAATGTAAATTAGATATGCGAATAAATTGGCTTTCTTTGTCTAACCAGCTAATAATAATAATTATATCTAACATCTACGTCAAAGCAAACATTTGCTATCCCGTTATAGGTTATGTTGTTATTTGTATTTTGATAACGAAACACATTAGTACAATATAATTCGATTGTGTTAACAAAATTTAGTGAGACATAATACAAAACGACCAACTATGATTCTGAACTTTTTTACTTTTATGCGAGGATTCGGCGAATTTGGTGCCATGTTGATCTACATGATTCTCGGTTGTATGGGCGGAAGTGTAACCAGCCAGGATTCCAGTTCCCTTCTGATTTCAAGCCTCCATTATGGCCTTACTATGATGACTGTAATGCACATATTTGGTTTTATATCGGGGGCCCATGCCAACCCTTGCATATCAATTGCCTGTTGGATCTTTGGCTACATTCCTATGGACATGATGATGCTTTACGTTTCATGTCAGCTTAGCGGAGCTATGTTGGGCTACTTTCTGTTACTACAAATGTTGTCTCAGGAGGTTATTGATAATAGCAAGCCGGCAGTTTGCATGGTGGAGCCACTGGCTAGTCTGTCCAATATTCAAATAGTGGCCATCGAATGCTTTCTAACGTCCATACTGGTAATGGGTTGGTGTGCTCTGTGGGATGTTCGTAGTGGACGTTTTCTGGATTCTGTTACCTTAAGAATGGGCCTACTAATTACGGCCTGCAGCTTAGCGGGAGTAGGTGTACACCATATTAAATCGGAGTCTTCAAAAATTTATCCTTTTTGCTTTTTTTGTTCTCTTGCAGGGAGCATTAACCGGTGCCTCGATGAATCCAGCCAAGACTCTCGTTCCCTCCATATACCAAGGGAATCCGGAATCAGTTCTACTCCAATTGGGTGGCCAAATGTTGGCTGCCGTAACAGTTCCATACATTTGGCAATTCGCCTGCACCCCTCGTTATCGACTACTCGAGGGGGGATCGGGAAATCACCATCCATCACTCTAAACGTTTTTTACTCATTCCCGTCAATAAATTCAAATTTATAATTATTAGAGTAGCAGCATCGGAGTATTTGTCGTTGAGTTTCACTATCTTTTTGTTTAACTTTAACAACGATTATGTATCATCTAGAATATATGTCCTTTGTCACATCCTAGCATAAAATATTTTTGGGGGAACAATAGTTCAACAAGTACCTGTACCCAGTGTTGTATAGGGTAAAAGGTTTTAGTAAAATCGCTAAACTATGTAGCAGACAAAAGGAAGTACCCCTTGAAGTATACATACATATGTATGTATGTATTCGTGATCAGCATCAACAGCGGAGTCGAAATGCAGATGTCAGTTAGTGAACAGCTAGAGCTCGGATTATAATAGCTAAAACTAAAAACCAAATTTGATGTCAGCTACCGCTTTCCACCTCCGCCCCCGTTATTTAATAAAAACTAATAATTAGAGTAAAACTAATGGTATCGTATTATTATTTAGCACTATGAATCATATGGCCAGTATTTACCAGTCAACCAATTTTCATTGAATTCAGAGAATAAATGTCGGAGATATACGAATGGTAGTTTAGTAGATATGAGTGAGCGAGATAGCATACATTTGCTACTTCATCTTGTTAAGAAAAGTTTATAACAAATTTTATATTGATTTCAAGGGTGTTTCACTTTGCTGGGTGCAGGGTATACTCAAAGTCGGAAAGAACTATTACTTCATTTATTGGATGTAGTCACTAAATATATTGTGTATCCACTTCCCAAGTGCTCTTGGTTTAAATAGATGTTTGTATAGAAATGTATGATACAATCAACCGATTCTATCAGATTATTGAAGAAATATTTGAAACTAGTAAAAATGTAACGTTTTCTATAACAAATTAATATTGTTAAGCTGATTCTGATCAAACCAGAAGGTGTCATTGATATATAAACTATGGAAACTAGTAAATATTGGATGTGATACTGATATAAGTTATTGATCGAGAACTATATTTTCGATAGTGGTTCGATCCCGACATCTTTATAAATAACGTTTTATTACGGTAGCTTTACAATTTTAACTTATGTATGTATAATTAATTATTATTACTTACCCTCTCGCCGACCTGTTATACATACATACATACATATATTGTTACTAAAAATTCTTTTGTGCATCACCATGTGGTAGAGTTTATGACCCTATTTTGTGGTTTTATATTGATGGTTTTATATTGATGTAGATAAAGAGCGAGTTTCGAATTTAGTTCGTAATGACACTTTGCCACTTTAAAATTTTCTACGCTATACACAGAATTCGGTCTGACAGAATTGCACTGTTTGAATACAAATGTAGTCCGTTAATGTCATCTATGCTACACACGTTTTCAATTACCCAAAGGTAAGAGTAATTCAAATGAAGTAACTAAGTCGTCCCTGCCGACTTTGAGTATACCCTTTACCATTAGAGAAGATACATTTGTATATAAGGACAAACTCCCTTGAAGTGATCGCTGATCAATTTAATACAAAGTTTAAAATAAATGCTTTCTCGCTCGCTCCTATCACCTACGACTTGCGCCTATCGGTACAAGGTAGCGAATGCATGCTATCTCGCTCACATTATCAGCCGTTGTTGCACTTGGAATTCTAGTACAAAACGTATACTCGATTATCTCCGATATTTACAGTCCGGATTTCACCCTTTGTAATGGATGTTTCACCTCATAAATACATATCTCTAATTGGTACAGGGTATACATACTCAAAGTCGGCAAGGTCGACTTTTGTGGTTAGTTTGTATTAAAATATCATCCAGCTGGGACTCATTTCACTCACTCGTTCAAACTTTATTAAACATAAAATTTTTAACAAATTTCCTAAACAATGCTCCCTCAAATTGTAGGTATACTAAAATTACTTCCGTTATGGCCTCAAATACCTCCAAAGTATCCTTGCAGAAGTAAAAATCGTTTATGGGCATGGTCGGGTGATGAACAAGTGATGACGTGAAAAGTTGGTGTTTCGATTTTTATGACTCTCTTTTCTGTTTGAAAGAGAAATAATTCATCCTTCCAAAAGACAAATGACAAGAACCAAAAAACAATCTTTTTCGGAGTCCTTTGACTTAGAACTGAAACAATTTTAAAATCTTGCTGTGGCAAAATTCTACCAATGTGAAAATTGAAAAACTACTGCTATAAAATTGCTACTCGCCTACATATGTATTCGGTTTCTATACTCTTTATGCTTAAAAACATACTCGTAGTACCAAGACAGTCAAAGGAAGGTTTCAAGGTTTATTCACAATCAGTTCTTTTAGAAGATGCAACCCGTATCCATTCAATGCATTAATCCAAGTCGGAGTCAAAGCAAACATTTTCTTTCTAGTCATTCATTTTTTGAATTGTAATTCGGGGACGCACATGCAACATATTATAGTCTGATATTATTTGATAGTTTTAAAGAAATTGAATAAAAGGCGAAACTATAAAAAGGAAATGATCAATATGATTCCGAGTTGTTCTACTTTTATGCGAGGATTCGGCGAATTTGGTGCCATGTTGATCTACATGATTCTCGGTTGTATGGGCGGAAGTGTAACCAGCCAGGATTCCAGTTCCCTTCTGATTTCAAGCCTCCATTATGGCCTTACTATGATGACTGTAATGCACATATTTGGTTTTATATCGGGGGCCCATGCCAACCCTTGCATATCAATTGCCTGTTGGATCTTTGGCTACATTCCTATGGACATGATGATGCTTTACGTTTCATGTCAGCTTAGCGGAGCTATGTTGGGCTACTTTCTGTTACTACAAATGTTGTCTCAGGAGGTTATTGATAATAGCAAGCCGGCAGTTTGCATGGTGGAGCCACTGGCTAGTCTGTCCAATATTCAAATAGTGGCCATCGAATGCTTTCTAACGTCCATACTGGTAATGGGTTGGTGCGCTCTGTGGGATGTTCGTAATGGATGTTTTTTGGATTCGGTGAGCCTAAGAATGGGCCTACTAATTACGGCCTGCAGCTTAGCGGGGGTAGGTATACATATTAAATCGGAGTCTTCAAAAATTTATCCTTTTGTTTGCTTTATTTCTGTCTTCTTGTAGGGAACATTAACTGGTGCCTCGATGAATCCAGCCAAGACTCTCGTTCCCACCATTTTCCAAGGAAATCCGGAATCAGTTCTACTCCAATTGGGTGGCCAAATGTTGGCTGCCGTAACAGTTCCATACATTTGGCAATTCGCCTGCACGCCCCGATATCGAGTTCCTGAGGGGGTGCCGGGCTATTATCAGCCATCACTCTAAGCAAAATCGAAGTATTTGTCATTTATTGGGAGCGCTCGTATTATCGCGGCATTAGCTTTAACTTTAAGTTGTTACACTTAAAAAAAAACGATATACTATATATATTCTTTGGCTCAATATTTTAAGAAACAGCATGAAGCAAGTTGTAATGTGCTACAAGGAAGTCCAAATTATTTTATTAATCTTAAGAATAGTTTTAATAAAAAGATTCAAATCTGTTTGAGATCGCTATAGAAAGGTTTTTACACCCAAAAATATCAAATAAGAGAAAACTGAGTTACTGAGTCACTTTCTTCCTTAGAAAACATCTGTTTAATCTGATCCATCAAAGCAATATATATGTATCTGTATACATATGTATACATAGTTCAAAACAAAAGTTTGTTTATTCAGAAAGCTAAATACATATACGTACGTTATATAGTAAGCAAATTGTGATTTATTTCTGGATTACGTCGTAATAAATACGATTGCAATGAATTAGTTTTAGCCATAATTGAAAATTTTTGTTTTGGCAAGCGATTTAACTTTTATTTTGATGCTATTACTCTCAATACAACATATCGTTTGGGAATTTACAAAACTAAAGTAATTGAAAAGTCTGGGTAAAGTTGTAAGATTTAAAATTCGTTCATTGGGAAGCTCTATTAATTGGATAATGGGTTAAATGTGGATTTAAAATCTATTAATAAACAAAGTTATTAATACCTTCATTAATAATTTCTTTCAGTGTATTTACTTTTAGATTTTAAGCTGTGCAATCTCGATTAAGATAAGAGTTGATGTTTTACAATTGTATTTGAAATTGGTTAGATTGGCATCCACATAGTAGATATCTATATGTACATATATATATATATATATATATTGGTTGCATGATATCACCGCTTTGGGGGGGATCGCCTTTACAGTATTTACTCGTAATATCCAATTTTCGCAATTAATTAAATTCAATATTTATTCACAAATTCGTTATTACCCATCTTTCTTAAATAATGCACATTAATTTTATGGTATTTCCACATCCTGGCCAATATCAGGCTTTGTGGACATGGAAGTGGCATCTATCTCGGATTCCTCCACCTCACGCCTAAATGCATGCTTATAGATTAGAGAAGAGACTAGAGCAGCTGCTAATGGTCCCACCCAGTAGATCCAATGGCTGGACCACGATCCATTCCATATGGCTGGTGCAAAGGAACGAGCTGGATTCATGCTAGCTCCAGTAAATTGACCCTGACGGAAGAAAATATTATGATAAATAATTTATTATTCGATTATTTTAATTGGACAGATCTTACCGCTGTCAGAGATAGGCAAGATATGGCTAGACCGAATCTAACTGCTACAGAATCTTGGAATTTAGAATTACGCGGATCCCAGACACCACAGCAGATTGTAATCAGTACACTGGTTATGAGGAACTCAATAAATACTCCCTGCAGGGGAGTGATATTATCATGTAGAGAGGTTACACAAACACCATTCGGCGTCTCCTCGCTGTAGATAGATTTATCAGACATCACCGCCTTTAGCAAGCCATAACCAATGAATGCTCCGAGCATCTGGGCCACAAAGTAGGCCAAAGCCATCGGCAACGAAATCATATTGTATATGTAATTGGCCAATGTCACAGCGGGATTCATGTGAGCTCCGGAAACGCAACCAAAGCATTGGATACATATCAAAACCACAAAACCAAAGTTCAGAGCGGACTGGAAATGGGAGTTTGTGAATAATCTGTTTTCAATGCATCCCATGCATCCGAGGAACATCAACATGGCCGTGGCAACAAGCTCGCCAAAGACAATAGCAATCTTGTCCAGTTGTTGAGGCTGCAGTAACCAGCAAGATGATCGACTGAAATACAAAAACCCAAGATATTAGTATTTTCATATGGACAAAACTATTTAAAAGATCTTCGAACACCTTCTATTCAGACTGCAGTCAGCCATTGTTCCGACAACGTGGTTAGTTCTATACGGATTGCGTTCTTGATATGGGCCAAGTGCAGCACGCGGTGTTGATTAGCTGCCAGCCACTCGATGAATACAACAGTCCGAGTACGAATCGGCTTTTAATCTCGAACAACAATGCCCATTATTATCAATTATCAAGTTTGAAATCGGCAAAGCCAATTATCGGAGTGCCCTTCTTATTTACTTAATATAGTTAAGTATTTCCGAACATTAGCATGTGGCGTACGCTGAGGGCACCTTACCCCAAATACGAGTAACTGGCCAAGAAGATTTGGGACATTCCATTCACCCGTGTCCCCCACCCACTTAAAGTCTTAAGCAATTCATAAAGGCCTTTAGCTTCTGTTATCTAGACAATTTTCTTCTTTTCAAATTAAATATACACAAATGAAATTCATTTTAAATCAAAACGTTTCTCTAATTCATTAAAAAATTAGAAAGATGGATAAGCTTCGTATACCCTTGCAGATTTTCTCTATATAATTCACCAGAAGCATTATTGAGATTTTTGAGATTGAGAAAAAAATGTATCATGCAAAATTTTGTTTTGTACCGATTGTTCCTATAGCAGCTATATGATATAGTCGTCCGATTCAGATCAAACTTGGTTGAAGTATCAAGAAGCATATTAAACTCATAAATATTAAATTTCGTGGCATTCGGTTGAAAAACAACAGACTTATTGAGGATAAATCTTATTCATGACCGATCATTCCTATGGGAGCTTATCATATAGTCGTCCGATCGGGATGATTGCGAGATAAATTTCAGCTCTGTAGCTATTATGGTCTCGGAGGAGAAGCTGTTGATCCAGGCAGACGGACAGACGAACATGGTCATATCGACTCGGCTATTCACGCTGATCAAGAATATATATACTTTATATAGTCGGAGATGCTTCCTTCTGTACGTTGCTAACTTCTGACCAAAATTAATATACCCTCTGCAAGGGTATAAAAAACATGGGTATAAAGCCGTTTCGAGCACACGTATACCCTGTACCACTTAAATTTCATACACAAAACATTCAAACATTCTAATCCACCCAAACACGAGCGAATTTCAAAATATTAAGTTTATTCGTATAATAACTTAGCGGTTCATTATTTTAATTTCCTTCGAATTTTTCTCCAACCAAAAGATTGAACGCGGAATAGGTTATATAGTTAACATATGGGAAGAAGTTGATAAGCCACATGAATGGCCCTGATGAGGGTTATTCCGACCCTGTATTCTTATACCCTGTGCCCATAGAGTTAAAGGGTATATTAAAGTTGACAAAACTATGTAATAGATATCTGGATGAATTTACTCCGATCTCTTTTTATTCACCCAACATTTACTGGATCCAACTGGAGATAGTGGGTACAGTATTCACAAATGCATCCGCTATTGGAAGATCTGAATGGAATAATGGCGACCTCACGTACATACTATGCAACAGGCCAAGTCTGTCCGTCTGAGAAACTCTTAGATCTAACAAATTTGGTAGCTAGTCTAGTCTAGTATATAGACAGATCAACATATTTCCAAAATTGCATACTTTAAAAAGTGTCAGTTGGCCATTTCAGTTTATCATTGGAAAATAAGAGTGAACGGGATGGCAAAAGTTTCAAAATTGGGCCAATGGTTTGCGATGTGGCATTTGTTATACCCTTGCAGAGAGTATAATGAAATTTATCAGATGTTTGTAACGCATAGAAATAAAAGTTTCCGACCCCATAAAGTATATATATTCTTGATCAGCATCAATAGCCGAGTCGATATGACCATGTCTGTCTGTCCGTCTGTCTGTTTCGTCGCATCTTTTCGAACTTAAATTTTGAGCTACGTGAATAAAAGTCATATCATCCGTTCATTGATCATTTATCTAAATCAAATTTAAGAATTCGTCGGATCGGACAACTATAAGGTATAGAAAAATAGGGTAGATTAGAGGTATCTGGTATTTCTTTTGTTTAAAACAGTTTTTGTGAGAAAAACTGTTTTTGCTTTTTGACCTACCTCAACCAAATTAGGTATACAGATGATAATTCCACTTTTACAACAAAGCTGTAAATTTAAATCAGATCGGATAAAAAATACCGACAAATTTTTTAAAATTTGATCGGAGAAAGTAAACTTTGGCACGGCCGAATATATTTTTTATTTATTTTGGCATGAGAAACCAATTTATGTGAAATTTTAGTTTATGAAGTCTCTCATCTAATAGGTATTAAGTATAACAAAATGTTCTGCTATCAAGATAAGAGAGAAAGTCAGTGAAACGCAACAGGTCAAAATACGATTAACTCCCCAAATGGCCAAAACATTTATGTACTTGGATTGTGTTTGTTGGAATTCAGTTAAATAAAGTATAGATAAAGTTTGGAATCAATTTACTATAATTATGCTCATCAAGATCCTTGATGAAATTTGTTTATGTATTAATATATGTATTTATGATTTAAGAGTATAAATCCATAAAAGTTTGAAAAGTATTCTGATTCAATAAAAAATTAATTTTTAAAAATTATACCCTAAATAACGTAATTAATATGATATTGATAATCCATTGTGTGACTTTTTATATATGTACATATGTCTGATTTATTGTTTAATTTAACGTCTGAAGTACTTAAATCATATCATTCTGAAATATTATTTCTGCGGGTTGTCAATCAATGTGGATTTAAGGCGTAATAAAAAAGTTTCGCCTTTTACAGTGAGTCACAAAATGGATCAATCAAATCTTATCTGGGAGCGTAGTAGTAGTAAATAAATAATTATTCATAGCATCCCAAATGTATGCTCTATTTTTTTATTAACATTTATTAAAAATGGAACTTAGAAATTGATAATAATTATATAAAGTTTATAACTAATTGTACGTGGAAGAGGTTCTTATGGAGCAGGAACTATAACCTCGTCTATGACTCGGATTTTGGTAGTCGAGCTGCGCAATTCGATCACCTCGTCACCTTTGAAAGCAAATCTATAAATAAGGGATGCGACTACAGCAGCTACTAGTGGTCCAACCCAATATATCCAATGATGTTCCCAGGAATTGGTCCACACAGCTGGTCCAAGGGATCGAGTGGGATTCATACTAGCACCAGTAAAGAGTCCCTGAAATAATGCCCCAATTTAATGTGGGATCGTTCATTCATTTGGGCATATTTTATGATAATTACCGCTGTTAAAATCAAACTGGATAAGGCCAGGCCAAATCTTACTGGCACCGAGTCTTTTAATTTGGTATTACGCGGATCCCATACAGAGCAAGCCACCGCTACCAAGCAACAGGTGATAAGGAATTCAATAAATACACCTTGCAATACGGTTATATCCGATGCGAGGACTGTGACACATACACCAGCTGGATTGTCCACACCCACAATGGCATTGCCGGGCATCACAGCCACAATCAATCCATAACCAATCAAAGCACCAGCCACCTGAGCTACAAAGTAAGCAATGGCCATTCGCCAGTTGAGAACGCCAAAGATCCAGGCAGCCAATGTAATGGCAGGATTGAGATGAGCACCGGACACAGATCCATAACACTGAACGGCTATCAGAAGGGCTAGACCGAAATTCAAAGCACTCTGGAAATGCGAATTAAGAAACAGTGGCGTCTGGACACAACCCATACAGCCAATAAATATGAACGTGGCAGTGGCTACAAATTCACCGAAAAAGGCTGCCACTCGATTCCTATGCTGAGGCTGGAGGCGCCACCACTGTGAGCGGGACATGTTGACTGACTGACTGAATTCGACTTCAAATGTGCGTACATTTTTTGGGCCATTACCATCGAATGGCGCTGAGACTTAAAATTACCTAAATTTGTCAATCAATCAATATCAATTATAAAACCTTAATGCTAATTATCATATGGATATGGGGCCAGTAACCATATTCTCGCCTTGGCTCTGGCCACAATTTACGCCAAGTCCCATTCATGGGAAATCAATTAATCAATGCGACTTTTTACGGTTTTCTGATAAGCCTTTGGAATACCCAACACACTCTACAAAGATTTGCTCTTTAATCTTATCTGGCTAAGATCTTAATCAGTGCCCCAGACATGGACAGTGCCCAATAACGAAGTTAAGGTCAAAAATAATAAAAAAAAGGAAAAAATATATATAAAATAAATATTACGTAACCGATTTCACATTTATTAGCAATATAAATATATTTACATATATATATATATATATGTATATACATATATCCCAATACACAGTGCTAGAAAGATTATTCTAATGGTATATGTATGTATATAATAAGCACTTTTAAAACGTCAGTAAATTAATTAGTCAATATCTCCGACACTAACAACAAGTCCCGTAGCTTACTTTTAGGCGTTTTAATACTTATAGACTGCATACAGAACGTAAAACCTTCGGAAAGCACATTGCTCTATGTAGTTATACAGACTTGAAACCTATCTATCATGATTATTCACTCCTTTTCCGCATCACGGCGAAACACATACTTGTACAACAAGGACCCAGTGACTGATGCCAGTATGGGAGACACCCAATATACATAATGATTCTTGAACGACATATGGATAAGCGCAGGCGCAAAGGCTCTGGCTGGATTTAAACTAGCTCCAGTGAAATTAATCTAAAGGGTATATATTATTAATGAATTCAGTATAAATTATCATCGTAAAGAACTTACACTAGCCAGACATAGACCTGCAACGCCAATTCCAAAGCGTATACAAGTCGAATCAGTATTCTGTTTATTACGAGGGTCCCAAACAGAACACGCAATCCATACAAGACCCAAAGTGACAAAGAACTCTATAAGGATTGCCTGCCATACCTCAATTCCCATATTCACCTTCGCAACACACAAGTCGAATGTCCACAAAGCCTTAGGTAGTGATCCAATAATAAACGCATATCCGAGCAAAGCACCCAGCATTTGGGCCACAAAATATAGTATAGCATTCGTTATTGATACTACACGATAAATGGCCGCTGCTAGCGTTACAGCAGGATTTACGTGAGCACCAGAGACGCAGCCAAAACATTGGACACACAGCGCCACTGCAAATCCCCAGGCCAAACTAATGGACAACGTCGAAATCTTTAGAATGCCCGCAGAACTCATGCATCCGATATAAACCAGTAATGCCGTCCCCAAAAATTCGGCCAGAAAGAGCACAAAACTATCCCAGAGCATTTTTTTTAAGGGCCTGTGGGTTAAAATCGATTATGTGGCAAAAACTCTACAGAGTTCAGAATACTTTTTTTCATTTTCCGACTCGTCAGTCATTGTCTTGTATATTTTGGGATTTCACTTTACACTAAACTAATTGCAATATTTGCAGAAAATAAATAAAAACTTAAACTGAAAAAAAAAATGGTGTAACAACGAAACAATTTAGAGAAGAGCTAACAAAAGAATGAGAGATTTTCCAAAAATCAAACACAAAAGTTAAAAAAAAAGGAAGACATATTTTCCAAAGGTACAAATTTCAATCGTTACAAGTAATACCAGGTATATTCATATTGTAAGTATTCGTTGCATGTTGTACGATTCTATCGGTAAACGTAGACCATCCTAGCCCTAGATTCCCAGTCTTCATTAATCTGATCCCACTATAAAGTCAAGGCTTCGTAAGTCTCATTGCTTTTTCAAACTTCATTTTCAAGAACAATATTTGTCTCTCTCACAACCTGCAAATGCGAAAAAATTTAAATGTACTCTTACTACCTAAACAATATATGTACATACATGTAAAACATCTAACTATGCTCATTTTTATAAAGTCGACGTCCTGGGTGGCATCGACGAACACGGTGAAGACTTCTTTCCCCCACCTCTCTCCTCGAGCCGATAACATCTCTAGACGCAAAAAGCTCTCAACTGCAACGCCTGAAATGCTGTTACAGCTTAACCTTCTTCCCTAATCATCATCATCCGAAGCAAGCAACACACACCATTTTCCGTTACAAAACTGTATAAATGTGTAACGTGGCAACCTCGTGGCAGGACCGATGTGGCAACGCCAGTCAGTTGGGACTTGTATGTCGATCGAGCCAGTTGCGGGCACTCGTTTCTGCTAAAAGTTGTCCTAAGCCAAGTTTGCTACCGGTTGTTACCGAAAGAATTTTAATAATCGAAAACTCCTTATATTTTCATGTACAAATGCCCATTGTGTAAGTTTATTATAAAAACTTAATAGGCGGTATATAATATATGTACAACATGGAAACTCATGCTCAAAATACAATTTTGGAAAAATCATTTATAAATCATTCATTCATTCTTCTCGGCGCCACGGCTAAAAACGTATTTGTACAGCAATGACCCAATAATTGATGCCAATATGGGAGATACCCAATATATAAAATGATTCTTAAACTGCATATGAATTAACGCAGCTGCAAAGGCTCTGGCTGGATTAAGACTAGCTCCAGTGAAGTTAATCTAAAGAATATGATATTAAAAATTGTATTAGTGAAAATGAAAAATCACACCTGAATCGTCTATATCTTCATAATGAACTTACACTAGCCAGACAAAGACCCGCATAGCTGAGCCCAAAGCGTACACTAGTCGAATCAGTATTCTGTTTATTACGAGGGTCCCAAGCAGAACAGGCAACAAATACCAGGCCCAAGGTGACAAAGAACTCTATAAGGAGTGCCTGCCATACCTCTACTGCTATATTCACTTTCGGTACACATAAGTCAAATGTCCACAAAGCCTTAGGTAATGATCCTATAATAAACGCATATCCGAGGAAAGCACCCAGGAATTGGGCGACGATATATAGTATAGTATGTGTAATGGATATTACACGATAAATGGCCCCAGCTAATGATACAGCTGGATTGATGTGGGCACCGGAAACGCAGCCAAAACATTGGACACAAAGCGTTACTGCAAAACCCCAGGCCAAGCAAATTGACACCGACGATACCTTAAAAATACCCACGGAACTTATACAGCCGATATATACGAACAACGCGGTCCCCAAAAATTCGGCCAGGAAGAGAACGAAACATTCCCATAGGGTGTCTTTAAGGGGTCTGTGTGGGTTAAAAATTGTTTAATTTTGTGGTGAAAACCCATAAAAAAGCACTCTGAATACTTTTTTTCATTGCTCGACTCGTCCGCCATGGTAGGAAATTTTTTGGATTTGAATGAATGAGTACGAAGTATCACAATTTGCCAAAAAAAAAAATTAAAATAGTAAATGAAAAATAAATAAAGTGTACAAATTTGTTAGAACAAACCGACTTCGAAATTAGCTTACAAGTAACTGAAAAATCTAGTAAATTATCCCTTGACTAGGAAAACAAATTGACAGATTTTTTCAAAGCTATACAGATCGATTGTGGAATAAATCGAATTTAAATTTTGAATTTATTTCTTAAAGGTTGTGATTTTAGACTAATTATTAAAAACCAAATGGAATTTAAATATCTAAAGTGATGCATTATCACTTAATATAATTTATGCTAGTTTAATTAAGTAGTTTTCGTACTCTTTAAAAAAGGTTCGCAAACCTTTATTGAAGTCGCCAAAAAGCAATCTGCTATAAGCTATTAGCTAACTGAAGGGATTTTGCGCCCACTGTAACAAAAGGATGATCTGTAGGTTCATAGGTTTTTAAATAAAATATAAAATTTTAAACAAAATAAACTTTTTTAAAAATAACATGACATTGAGGGTACGCCTTTTTCAGGCCTTCAGGGACGAATGACCAGTCCATCTCTGGTCTGAACTGTAGTTGTGTCCATATCGTTTTTCAGCAGGTTGAGGGCTAATTATTGACATGCGCTACCATCGTGGAGCAGTGCCGAATGCCGTACTTCCGGATCTCGCTCTTAACGGAAAAGAGTTCTGCGGAGAAGTTTGCTTTAAAACCGTTGTATTATTTCTATATTTGCCCCCGAAGGCTTCCTTCAGTATAGTCTTATAGAGCAGCAACTTGTTGCATACCGTATAAGGTTTTAATGAATGTAGATAGATAAGGATTATAAATACGACGAACCGGGGAATGTTCAGATTTTGTTCTGCATCTCTTTTGTTAGATTGGACAACTTAATCATGTTGCTATCACTAGCTTAATCAAAATGATTCTTATATGAAAAATTTTGTTTGACCAACTTGGCTAGGCACTTTTCATTGTATGGAAATATGATATTGGAATAAATATATGAAATAAATTTTAAGTGGAGTCGTCAAGTCAAGCATATTGGGACAGAAAGCACCTACATTGTGATGTCCCTGCGACTCTTTAGCTTGGAGGTGTAGCAGAAAGAGATCAGCCTTACAAATGAAGTAACGCTGGTGCAGGATCAAATGGTTGCCATGCCTTTTTTTTTTAAATTTAACATTTAAATCGATGCAACGAAGAAAACAATTGAATAGACAAGAACTGAAAGGGTATGCAAAGTTCGGCACGGCTAACGTTGCTAGTTTGTTTGATATGTTTTAGATAATTCATATTCGTTGTCGTTAGCTAATACCAGCAACCACAAACTGTATATAAAAGTAAATCCTAAACCAGGATTAACAGCCCGTCTGTCCGTACGTATGAACGTCTAGATCTCGAAGACTTTGAGCTAGATCAGCCAAAATTTACTGTCAATATTCGTCTAGTATCTAGTCAGATCAAGTTTTTGATATTAATACCACAATTTTGAACGCATTGTGTTTATTTCTAAAATAGTTTCTAAAAGTGAATATCGGGACCTGTTGGTCTGCATTTCAAAATTTAAAATTTTGATCTCTCTAAGTTCTTTATTATAATCGAAAGATTTATATTTGTGTACAACATATTGCATTTAATATAAAATTCGATGGTTTTAAGGCTTAAAAATAAATTTGTTAAAGGCTTTTAATCGAAGGGGTTTCTTTCTTTCAGAATGTCTTTGGCACATCATCAGCAAGATCCACTAATTGAGCTGGACATCACGCAGTTTATCCCCAGACGTTTCCGCCACAACCACCTCTCGCCGGAACACTGCTTTATAGGCAATGGCGGTGACAACGGCAGAGCTGAGGGGAGCCAACCAGTAGATCCAATTGTCCGTGAAGTGTGTGTTCCACAAAGCAGGAGCGAAAGACCTGGCCGGGTTCATGCTGGCACCAGTGTAGGGTCCCTATTTGGAGATTAGACAGATTCATTTAATTTAGTTTACTAAGAAGTCCTTTTGTCATAATACTTACAGCAGCGCAGGCCAAGCAGGCAATTGCCAAACCAAAACGAATGGCCACCGAATCGTGGAACTTTGCATTGCGTGGATCCCAAACTCCACAGCAGACGAGAATCAGAATGGCCGTTATGACAAATTCAATGCCAAAGGCCTGGGCAGTGGTAACCTGCTCATGTGGCACTGTGACACAAAGACCGACGCCTCCATTTAGAGTTGACTGGGGCAAGAGAATCTTCAACAAGCCGTAACCGATAAAGGCACCTAACAATTGTGCCACAACATAAATAAGGGCCATGGGCAACGTTACCATCTCATAGATAAATGCAGCCACCGTTACGGCTGGATTCAGATGAGCTCCTGACACACATCCGAAACACTGAATGGCGATCAGGACGGCAAAACCAAAATTAAGAATTATCTGCAAATGGTTGTTGGGAAAGACGTCCGTTTTGACGCAACCCATGCATCCGAGAAAGACGAGAATTCCTGTGCCCAGTAGTTCACCCAGAAAACAGCACACTTTGTCCAGTGTTGATCCCTTCATTTTGAATACTTTTAAGCAACTGAAAATGGTGCGGAACAAAGATACGTAACTTAACTAACCAAAGTGGAACGTATGATAAAACTTCAGGTATTTCGACGCACTCACTATCTCTCCCTCTCTCTTACAGACACACACACACACGCACACACACACATAAACACTAAGGCAAACATACGATACAATTTTAATCACTGCACTTTATCATCAATCATATTTGCATATCCCAGGAAAAGCCCTTCAATATATAACTATCTATCCAAATTGTAAATGCTCTTACTATGTATACTAAGCTCTAGCCAAGACCTTATAATTGAAGCTTCTTGTTCCCTTTGCACAGATATTTGTGGGGTGGATTCTGGCACTGATTCCTGGTGGTGGTGGTTAACTTCTGCGTCTGCTGTTGTTGGCATTGTTCAAATCATCGATTTTTCCCAAAAAATAATATTTGCCCAAAATAAAGACCAACTCAACTGGCACGTGCACACTTGTCTCGAGGTATTAAGACACTAGACTTATTTAGTCGTTCCCGTCTACTGTATATACTTATGTATAAACCACATATGTATGTGGATGACTGCTTTGATTAAATGTCGGAGGGACGACGGAGGAACTGATAGATAAATTGCCAAAAAAAAAAAAAAAATAATGAAAATAAAAGCAATAAAACACCGTAAAAAACAATCAAAGTTAAGTAATACTTTGTGACTACTAAAATACATATTGGTCGGATTTATCAGTGAATCCACTTGAATGCTGATATTGGTGGAAATTTTTCACTTGGCTATCATTGATAGCATGTAAAGATGGCAGACAGTTAGCTAGGTCAATAGATGTACATATGTACATATGTAGGATCTTTTGAAGGTTAATATGTATGTATATATATATATGTACATATATATATTTTTATTTACCGATTTACACACTCGCGACTCATTTTACACAACTTCTTAGAAAAATGTATAAAATATTGAAAAGCAAAGAACAGCTCCACTGACTGGTCAATGTCAATCTGAAGTGTTGGTGGGCTATAGACAAATATTTATATCTATATCTCTCTATATATATATATATAATACATATTGCGTAAATCAAAGGCCCATTTTTAGATGCTGCGAGAGGCCATCGAACGACTCGTCGAATCTTCTCACAACGTAACAAACATCCAATACGATGATGGCGCGAGAATATTAGCAAATCCTCTGTTTTTAACAAGAGCATAAACCAGTCAAGTTTTTCACAATTTATGAGTGGACATTTAGTTAATCTTTCTCTCTTACTCTCTCTTACTCTCTCCCTCTCTCTGTCTTTGTCTATACCTATCGCTGACTCTCTCTCTCTCTCTCTCTCTCTCTCTCTCGAACGCTGTCTCCCTCTTTTAAGACATTGAAATAAATATATTAGTTAAATTGCTACTGGAATCGTGTTATCTTATTGGGGTTTAATTCCCATGTTTACAGTGGTTCATATTACTCGTAACGATCGTAAAAAATGGAACAGGGAACGCGTGGATGCGTGACGTGTGATTGTTGTTATTTATTATTATTTCTATTTGTATTTGTATTTGTTGTTGTTTTTAGTATGTATTCCCATATTTGCAGCAATTGTCTTTCAATTACCATGTGCTACTAAGTTAACTAAGAGAGAATTGCATCAATTGCATCATTTGAATTGCGTTTCATGCGATACGCAACACAATCGCGCTGGGTAAATAAATCACAGCGAGGAGGAGCAAACCGATCTCCTAATATATACACACATATGTATGTATATACATTATGTATGTACATATATACATCCATACATATGTGGAAAGGGATCGGTTGTCGATCAATTTGCACGCAATTTACTTTAAATGTCTCAATCACAGAATCAATGAAATGACACACAGACAAATATCAAATCACTGCCCCATCACTCGATATCAATTAAGTTTTTAATTAACCACACTTAACTAACTTTAGACTTTTAGTCTGTCAAATATCGAAAAATCTTTTAATGCATTCTAAATTAAAGGCAGAAAGGACATCTAAATCCTTACAAATAACCAAGAAATTTCCTCCTTTCGTTCCAAGGAGGAAGAAGAGACATTTTGTGTGATTTATTTTCTATTGATACCTTCTATTTTTTTTTTTTTTTTTACCTCACTCAGATGATATCATTCGGATTTATTTTTTTATCATTTTTTAAAAATGTCAAGGATTGTTTTTAATTGTAGAAGCATTAAAATCTTAATTTATAAATAATTAAATTTCTTAGTTTTCCGTTTATACCACATTACATAAGCATTCGGAACGATAACCTATTTTGATCTTAAAACAAAAATAACAAAAAAAAAAAAAAAAAACATTAAAAAATTATATTTCTTTTTTTATATTTTGTATTCAAATTTTTATGACGTTTCTATATGCATTCAGAATTAATCCACCACTACTAACCTGACACAATATATGTACATATATATATATATATATGTATGTATATACATACATATACATATATTTCTTAAATCATTTAACACGCCCACCACCACCCCCAATCACTTCCCTTCCTCACAATATTTACAAATGTCTGGTCAACGGATGGACTTGGCCAAATATATTTTGGCCACTAGCCCAGAGTTTCAGAGTCAATGTTTGGATAGATAATTGACATAAAAATAAAATACAAAGAAATGATTACTATGTATGTATGTACATATATATAATAAAGGAAAATAGAGAAGAAACGGAGAAAAGGCACGTTTTGGCACAAGCAAAATCACGCGATATATGACAAATGAATTAAAATATCATTTTCCGTATATAACTTTTCAGATGTAAAATAAAAAAATGTTTATAAATAATTTAATTATCAAGTAAAGATTGATCTTAATATATTTTTCCTGCTAATTGATAGGCAGGATCACGCATTGCCTGGAAGCTATTCGACAATACGGATGAGCCATACCCATGTAGTGGACACATGAACAACCATCCGACTCCAACTGATTCGATCCGATGGAATCGTGGGTTTGATTAAACAATAGGTTTATTTTTATATTTTATTTTCATTGTTTGTCTAAGTGCCTAAACGTGTTTTTGTTGTTGTTGTTGTTGTTTTATATTTTGCAGAGTGCTAATTAGAAAAGCGAGTGGAAGAGTTGACGATCGGTGTATCGGTGGATCGGTGGTTGGTATTTTGGTACGGAAATTATATCTGTATCTTGGTAATTAAACTGATAATAGGATTTCGATGGGGAGAGCTTTTTATTGATAGCTTTTTGGATTCGTGGGAGAGAGAGAGAGGAGGATCGGCTTAGGCTTTCATATATGTGAAAATAGATCCGTTATTTGAGCAGCTTTGTAAGAAAGCTTAACGAAAAGCTTAGCAACGCTATGATCTCAGGAGATGAAAGCTATAAGTTAGTAATAAACGATCGATCAGGGTTTCCTCTCATTAGATGAACTAGTTCATTTGGCTTACGATAATCGTATGGCGACTATCATATGTAAAGGAATCCATATAAGATCATATAAGATTAGATTAACATGTTATATGACTTCTAAATTGTTTGTTAACGATTCACAATGGCCGCAATTAATGTTAAATAATCGAGTATATATTATCACAGTATAACAATTTTGATAAGATTTCCCGACTATATTTAATTATATCGGTTGCTCAAGAAGTGATTTAAGCCAAGAGTGCCCACTAAAACGGTTGCTATTGGCCATAAAATCTTAGCTAAATCGTTATTTGAATGCCCATTACAAATGAGAAAAAAAAGTCCATACGATAAGCCAACTGATTGGGAATAATTGCCTGATAATTTCTGATTTTGACAATGCGTTAATTTCAAACGACAAACCTTTTGTGGGAATCGCAATCTAACTTTATATATTTAATGACAGTTCAGATAATTATAATACTGTCAATATGTTTCGATCGAATAAAGTGGCTATCCCTTATACTTCAATCGACTTTTTATTGAAGCGCATCCACACATACATATCTACAAACATAGCTGAACATATTCTATGCGAATTTTGTTGCCAAGTGTCATTAGAGAGACTAATTCAACTCATTATTACATGCCCAACACGAGCAACTTGACTGACTGGCTGGCCTGGCTGACTGGCTAACTGACTATCTGACTAACTGACTGACTGACTGAATGACAAACTGATTGATCAGCTTCCATTTCCATTGATCAGCGTCATTGAAAATCGCCTTCCGCATTTATTCAATCCATCTTGAATAAATTGTAGTTTCGTACTTGTGTCTTTAGACTTTGCAAATTAACTAAATGGAATGGGAATGTTTCTTATCATCACTTCTTATCAGTTGCAATCGTAACTGTTGACGTTTTTATATTTATATTACGCCACACAGAGTTAAAAAAGGCCTCAAAAAGAGTGACAAAAAGCCACAAGCTACTTCAGTGTTTGAATTATTTTTGTATGTTTATTGGACCAACATTTTTTTACGACTTTGATGATAAAAAAACATACCAAAAATATACTATACTATACGATACTATATATATACATATATATATATATATATATATATATATATATATATATGGTACATGTGGGTGGGTGTGACTCCAACTGATTGTGAATACCATGCGCCGTGTTTGCTCATTCAGTAGTTCTTCCTTTGGGAAGAGCGTAACGACATTGTTGAGATTGGAGACAACTGAAGGGCAATGGAGAAGATAGTCGTCTCACTTGATAATTAATTATTCTTAACTAAATAATTGTTTATACAATTCTCAGCTCATCACATAACATCATAAAATGCTAATGTTAACTAACTCAAGTAAAGTTGAAATTATAGTTTGTTTTTTTTTTTTTGTTTTTTATTACTTTTGCAATTAATTTTCCAATACACTGGCCTACAAGATATCGCTTTGGAATAGAAAAAGTATTAGTGAAATTTTAAACTAGAACTACATATTTAATTTCATATTGCCCTAGGTTGGAAAAAAGCCATATTATTGGTTCTAACAAATGATTTATATTTCGATAATGACTAAAAGTTGATAGTTTTTTTTTTCATTTAATCTGATTGTTTGGGTTTTTTTCTTTTTTAAATCACACAATTTAAAGGCAAAGCCACAAAAAAAACTAGCACAAATAGAAATCCAAATTGGAGCTTATAAATTATGCAACACACCAAAAGCAAAATGAGTAAAATGAAATTCCAAATATTCTAATGTGTCATCGACTCTATGATACCCTGAATTAGATATACTAACATAAAATGTAGCAGGTATGTTAATGCTCCAACTAATTACTAATAACTATTGCCTAAATTGATACAAGAATATATGTTATTTCATTATGATCATGTATTGTCATCCAAGGTTATCCCATGGATAATCTATCTAAGCAGATAAACTTGAATATACTTAATGGAGTTACGAATATAAATTATTTCTGATTCTTTCAAACACAATGCCAATGTCACACAATATAGATAGACAGTAAGTAAATATTATAAATGATCAAGAAATCAATTGAACGTTATGCTTTGTTGAACTCTTATACTACTATTGATAATCATATTATAATTAAATCATCGCAACGAACTGTGAAACATCAACAAAAACCAAAAATTTACTCATACTCAAAAATATTCCCAAAAAAAAAAAAAAAAACTAGTTTTCCACATGACACATAATAATTGAAACTCAACATAGAGAAACATGTACTTACATATATATATATATATATATATTTATATGTAATCGTATGTTTGTAAATTGAATTTAATTTTTGGTTAAATAAATTAGAGGACTCTTTGAATCTCTCTGATTGATTTATCAAAATTATTTATTAGCACTGAAATTAACAAGTATCTTGTGAGTTTTTTTAGTACAACGAAAAGCACGCTTGCCACTTTTAATCAAAGACATGTGAACAGGTGTTAAACCTAAGCAAATGATTATATAAAACAAAATCGGCCCACGCGGATACAATCATATAGAAATATCTGCTCCAAATGAATTAAAATGAAATCAAGTATTGAAAACTTGGTTATGTTTCATCAGAACTCAGACCTTGAGACGCACAACACCAAAAAGTACCAAAATTCCAAGGGCAAGGCTATTCCACAATATGCACATCGACGTCTTAATACTCTTGTAAAATTACAATTATTTATATATATATATTGCATTGCATTGAAGTGGTTGATAAAAACTATCATCTACATATATAATTTATATTTTTCTTATCTCATTTTGAAAGAGATGTCTCATCAGACATAAGTATATATAAAAAGATTAAGGAACATTTGTAGATAACTATAATTATCTAATACTATATCCCATTTAATGTTGAGATAAAAATCATATTCATTCCGAACTCCCCCCCCTTTATTAAAGAGTATACAAAATATTTATTTTCGAGTGGGCAGAGCATAACTTTGCTTTTTATTTTCCAAGTGCGCAGAATAATACAAAAAAAAAAAAAATGACGTGATTATGTCAAATATTTAAATATTTAATTTTGGCGTTTTTATAATTCAGATAATTTTGACATAACATAAAATGTTGGCGAAATCACCAGCTAATATCAGTTTTTGCATTGGAGAGTATCACGAAAATGATCAATGGAATTGCCGAATCGTACGATTGCCTAACTATATATATATATATATATATATATATATATGTATACAAGTGGGTATAGCACCTACTTATCAGAAACTGACCCCGAACGGTAAATTTGATAAGAGACCAAATGAAACACACGAGGCGCAAACTGTCTTAATTAGTATAAGAAAAAACAAAACTGTTTCTATACATAATAATAAATTCTATATACATACATACAACAGGAATACGCATATATGTATACATATATGTGCATATATGTATTTCTCTTTCATTTCAAAAAGTGGAACAGCATGTTTGTATGTATGCTATAATACATATATACATATGTATATATTTATATATGTACATACATATGTATTTGAAATATAGTATTTCCAAACATCTAGACTGGCATATTTTAAAAATAAATACTCTCCGGTGTGCTGTGGTTTAATGCCTAGTACTTGCTTATATTCTCTATCTCTTTGACTTTTAATACACTTATTAAACGGGTATAACCATTTGGGCAATGTCTTCGCAATACATTTGCATTAATCTGTCTAAATTTGGACTGGATAATTATAAATGGCACATCCATACAAATGTAAAATTAACAATCTATGTTTTTTTATTCTATTCTAAAACCAGATCGGAAGATATATCTGTGCTTTGGAGGTTCTTCTCGATAGCCAATCGATTATGCACATATATATTTGAATGCGTCATTCATTTTATGACTAAAGAATGACGAAATTATGAGTGTTATAAAAAAAGTGTGTACAAAATTCGTATATACACAATAAATTCGTTTCAGTTTTTCGGCATGTTTTCTTTTCTAGTGTTAAATGAATGTCATGAAAATGCAACTTTTGAACTATTTAGACACACTCTCCCCTCTCTCCCCCCTTGGCGTTGCTTCACCACTAAGAATCAGATTGAATTTCCTATACCGATCTATTCGACCTCTCCTTATATCTTATATAATCTGCTTAACGATTAAAGATTCGATACGCGCCCTGGCACGTGGTGTGGGGGATCAAGTGCATTAAATGCAAAAAAATGCACATAATTATTATTGATCAATAATAAAAAATGTGGGCAGAGTTGATACTAAGCAGCGGGAACAATACAAATGGCAAATACTATATTGACAGACTTAGAACAATATTGTTGTTGTCTCGATCATTTGTTTTACATGCCAAACACACACACGCACACAACAAATGGCATTTTCTTGGCCAACACAAATGCCATAAGCCAAGATAAAGACGACAAAAGTAATTTGGCTGATAAATTTGTAACGCAAATTGATTTTAGAATGATATTTACACATTTTGGTAATTTTTTTTTTTTTTTTGTTAAATTTATACACGCACACACACACACACACACAGAAAGGGAAACACTCAATGTCATTTGTGTTAATAATATTACCAGGAAACAAGGAAACTCAAAAAAATGAATTTTTACTGAGATCGCGTATGCAAAAATCGAAAGCTGCTTTTAGTCCAGGCATTTCGAGCCTTTTATACAAATTTCAGAGAGTTTCCAAAAGAAGAAACAAAAAATATACCCAAAGAAAAGAGAGTTGAAATATGGGGACAAGTTTGCTAATTAATTAAAATATCTTCCACTCAAACACAAACACAAACACACACTCGCACACGCAAACTTGCACACTTGAACATACCCAAAACTCCGTTTCACACACTTGCTTATACAGTTGTTGTGAATGGAGGAAAAACTAACCTGCTCTACGGTCGATCGCTTACTTGCTATTGAGAGAGCCCGCGGCTAGAGTCAGAAGTGAACTGTCCGATCGGCAGACATTACGCAGCTTTGTCGATCCGTTCACATCCACCATGGCGTATTATTGTTGTTATAAAGCAACACACACACACACACCAACAACAATGCTGCGCTGCTTTGGGGAAGCCGCGGCGTCAAAGCATTGCCTGCTTATCGCTCTGTCAGCGTTGGCTTCGTCTTCGACTTGTTTCATTGTCACGCTAGTGACGCAAAAGCTCTTTTCGAGCACAGCCAAAAGCCGTTATAAAATGAAAGCTCTAGCCCTTGATGTACATATTTGAAAACATTTGAAAGTTTAAAGAAAGCTCAAACTTTTCAGTAAGAAAATGAACAAGGGTATAAAAAGAATATAAACCCAAAATTTATCCTTTTATCTAGATATGTAAATGATGAAAGGACAGACATTAAGTGTCTGTAGTACACTGAATGAATCACATGCTGTCTATATTCCGCCCCCTTTTTTATTACAGTGATTAACAACACAAGTGCTAGGTTTACGATAACCGCTAGGTGTCGCCATCATTTTTATGTTCAAATAAATGGGGCATATGTCATGGATTTATTTGAGAAAATAATATATCTAAGCATGAGGTTGTGTAATAATTTATGATTTTTAAGCTCAATTTAGAATCAGGCTATTGGAGCCGTCAAAATGGTCGGTTAAAATAACGGACATGCTCATTATTACGATGGGTATTTGAAGCTTTGTTAAAAATTAGTTAATATATATATTATATATAATTACTGTTTTCAGAAGGATAGAAGTGAAAAGCATCCAAAACCTAAACTGTAAATGTCATCCGTGTTTTATCCAAGATAAAATTTCCCGAGCACAGATATTTGGTTTTTAGGAGATTTGTTTTCTATTTGATTAATGGCAGCAATAAAGATCAAGTTTGTGACCATGAAGTTGACTATCAATTCACTCTTTTCTGATACCCCTCAAAAAATGCTAAAGAACGTGATCAATTTAATCTTTCTACATTTGATTCGCCTGACTTTTGTGTCTAATCACTAATTGCTAAAATGAAAGGGATAAGCAATTAAGATTAAAAAGGGAAGATATATATATTTGATATAATAGATACTTACTCTGAATATCACCCGGATTCGGGTGTCTTACTTACCTTGTATTTGTTTGCCTCTTGTTTAATTGAATATTTTCCAATTAGCACTTCCACATTAAAATGAATATTAGTCATAGACATAAAACATATTTCCACTTAAATTTAAATAAATCGCATTTTGAATAGTATATATAGTTAAGACGCGCACTCTATTTTTGTTAAGCGATATATATACATACAGCTTTATATATCTTATATATATATATATATATATATATATATATATATATATATATGTATATTCAAAAAAATTAATAGTTGTATTAGTGTATATTTAAAGTTTCAAGCTAAAGTCAAAGAATGATAAATAAAAGACTACTAAAGCTGCCAAAAAATGAGGTAAAATTCAATTCATTTAAATCAAATAATAAATAAATTCAATGAAACGGCATCAAAGCGAAGCGAAATTTAATTTATTTGCTGCTTTTTTTATTATTTAAATGCCCTTGCCGAAATGTATTATACTATTGACATCACGTTTGTAATATAACACTCCGATAGAAGATAAAATTCTATAATTCCTTGATAAGTAATTCATCAAAAGTTGATGACTGATTTAGATATGGAAGGATACTGTCAGTCGAGTTAACTGATTATGTACGGCTACAGATTGATTGAGTTGCTTAGAACCTCCTTCAAGGTTAAACAAATGGGAAACCTTACGAAGTGATAGTCTTAGTATGTCGGCATACTTATTAACGAAAGAAAATAGTATAGAAATCTTTGGCATAACAAAATCTAACATGATACTCTGATTAAATATCCTGCAAATGAGCATACGAATTTCATATAAAAACAAAAGTCAACGAATATATGAAACATACGTATACTCTTCATTTGTATGACTTCCTATGTGCTTTTCTATCTGTTCAAGTGATCAGCGAAATATAGTTTTCAAGTAAACTGAATCTTAAAACTAGTATCGAAAATATATCAAACGTTAAATAGATAATCTGATAGCTATGGATATAATTTATATTGATACCATATCGAAATAATAATGGATTCTTCAACTTGTTAGAGTGTACGTGTACTTCGGTTTAGATTAAAATTTTATCGATTCCCTGACACTTTTTTTTTTGTTTTTAATTTTTTTGCAACAGATTGATAACTTTTTATCGAGCACAAACTGTTTAGCTGCTGTATGAGCATGATCGTGATTATGATCATTTCAGGTTGTGATTTATTTTGTGTCTGGGCCAAGCTTGTTTGGCCAGCTTTAGCCAGAAACTGGTTAAGACAAAAAAGAGATAAAACGATACCAAACCAATGCAAAAAGCAAATAATAAAATCACAATCACGTGAAACAGATAACAAAAACAACTCAAATCAACACATTCTCCTTGCTTTCTTTGAGCTGTTGTTGATGTGTGCCAAAATATTTGTGTGGCAAATAAAGCATTTTTCACTTTGTTGCACATGTGGCGTATACGCAATTCACGCAAATATTCGAAATGTGGGTCAAAACGATTGGATAATAATAAAACAATCTTAATTAAGTCTCAATTAAGTATAAGTTAATATGATTTCGCACCTTTTTAATGATTTTTTGACATTAGCAGACATTTTCGAATGATTTGCCGTCTGTTGTTGCTGTTGTTGTTGCTGTTGCTGTTGCTGTTGCTGTTGCTGTTGCTGTTCCTGATGTTGCTGCTGTGACTGCTGCTGCCCACTGCGATATGCTGAAATGGAGTTCACTTGTTGCTGCTGTTGTTGTTGGGGTTGCTCTTCGGACATACTGTTACAATTGTTGAACACTTAACACAGACAGTTTATTGCTATGCAAAATTAAATTTCACGCACACTTGCACATACGTAATGCTAATTTTATTCAATGAACTTCACTTCGGGTTATCCCCCGTAGCTTTTGGCGTTACTTTGCTTGCGTGCCGTGAGTATCTGACAAAGTTTTTTGGATCTGTATCTGCATTCGACAGCTGCTTCGCATGTGAATTTAGCTCCAACGCTTCCGATTGACTGACAGACAGAAAAACGGCGACAGAGACAGAGAGTCAAACAGAGTCGCAGGCATGCAAAATGGCAAAAGGCAGACCATAAAACAAACAGCTACAACAGTAACAACGACAACAACAACAACGAACATAAAAATAACAAATAAAAATAAATAGAAAAGCAACAACAAGAATAGCAACAAGTGGTTTTTCGGTTTTTGTTTTGATTCCACGGACGTTTTTTTTTTCTTTATCATTTTTAGGTTGTTGTTTTTTTCTGTTTTTCTTTTTATGGGGGGTGTTTCTATCCCAATTGACAGTGTAATTACTTTTGATTTTTATTCATTGCCATTTCTCTCAGTGTAGTTTTTAGTTACTCATTGATTTTATTGATTTTTTATCTATACAAGTAGTATAGATTTATATAGCAGATCCCCTTTGACGCAAAGATCATAACTAATATACGATTAGATTTATTTTACCCCCATAGTTTATTTTTTATTTTTGTTTTTGGTTTTAGTATCTGCAAATTGCCATTCACACACACACACACACACACACACACAGATAGCTACACTGTATTTCCCTATGTGTGGGTGTAACTTTTATGATAGTGGAAAAATTGTAGAAATATATAATCCCTACAATTGTTAATAAACTTTGTTACGCGTTCATTGCATATATGCGAACAAGGTTTTTATGGTAAGATTTGAAAGCTACCGTAGACAATTTGGTTAAAACAAAAAATAATTTGTTTATTTAAGCCACCTGCTATTTGCTCGATAGGGAAGATGATGGCTATAATCTTTATGAAACAAGCCTAAGTCGTCGTGGCGCCATTAAACTTAATTCTCATTGCATACTTTGCGGCTCTTGGGAAAAAACAATTCAAATGTAAATGACTTATCGGCACCGTGATAGCAACCTCAAAATATTGGTTTCACGCCTTGTTGTGTGAAAACTTCTGAGGCAGAAGGAATTAGATCCAATAATACGACGTATATATGTACTTATGTATGTATGTATATTTATGATCATTATCTAAAAACGAGAAACATGTCCGAACAGGACCATATTTTCTATGTATGTACATATGTACATACATATATTAAAATTCGTCTAGTATCAACGTAGATCAATTTCTTTTCATAAAGTTTTCCCCCCACACAGTCCACAATGGACCCAGTTTCCAAGTTTTTGACATAAATTCCATATATTGGATACATGAAATAGAAGAATTAGAACTATGCATTCCAGTATAACAGCGCAATTTATGGACTTCCACAACCTATAAAACATGTTTGGTCAGCTGTTTTTGTATCTATATCTTTGTCGATAACATAGTACAAAATAAAGTTCCAAGTATGCCGAATAAATTTATTATTAAAATTAATCAAATTATGCTATTAAATTTTGTATATGTGGGTTGTCTTCGCAATGCCTTGATTTAGTTCATTTGGCTGGATTTAAATCCAATAAAGTAAAATTCTACTAAGTTGTGTCAACAAGTCATTATGCTGATCCTTAATCTAAGCTTCAAACTTAAAACTTCCATAAAATTTTAAGTATACAAGCATTGTGTGATTAGATTTTTATTATGTATGTATGTATATGCATACATACATATATGTAATGAATATTTCAAACGATTTTAATGCTAATTATTTGTATTAAATCTAAATTTTAGTTTATTTTATACATGAGTATAATTTTAAATCTACTCCAAAACAGGGTATTCAAAATGGGCGAAATATTTAAGGCTTATTTTAAAATTTTATACATTTTAATAAGAAATAAAGCTTCAAATTCATAAATATAGGAGGATCGCGGAAAGAATGTGGTTTAATTACCAAAAAATGAAATAAGCCATTCGTCCCTGCTTACTTGGAGTATACCCTGTATCAACAATAGATATTTCATAAAATCAGACCACTTCGAAATCGTCACTGATTAAATATAAATTTTTATATAAAATTCTCTTAATAATCCGAAACAGCCAATGCATGCTACCTCGCTCACTCCTATCAGTGAAAGTATCAGATTACTTTACCATTTCGGCAATGAAAATGTCTAATTTCATTTGCTCAGTAGTTGTAAGTCGTTCCATTTCCAAAAAATTCGTGAAAAAAAATAAGAACCATTCTGAAAATACGACATATTATTGTTGTATTCTTGAATTAGAACGAAATTTAAGATAAATTGCGAAATAGCAAAGCCACTAACAAGGTATTTAACAATTTTTAAAACGATCACTAAGAATGTCTGAATGCAGGAAGCTGCAATTGGCTAGCAATAGGTACAGCTGATTAGGGGAAATGCTTTTGCGAATATTGCAAATCCAGCATTAATGAAAAGCTTTCTGATTTGCACACACAGTTTTATTCACGGGGCCTAAAAATTTAATTTCGAAATTATGCGAAGAAACAGACAGAGGGACAGAAATGAATTTGAATGGATCAGATCGTTTCCGAAGCTATTAGCGTGAAAATGAAGAAGAAACCAGTCCAATTTGCTAATCCCAGTCTGGAAAGTAGTCTGATACCATATTTGAATAAAAATGGCTATGTGCGACATACTTTTCAGAAAGATGATGCGAGAGTTCATATCAGCCAAGAAAGAAAAGCCTGGTTTTCTTCCAAGGTACTAAATGTTTTGGAAAAGCCTACCTATTATCCAGACTTAAACCCAATGGAAAACTTATGGGGGGTTTATAGAGAAAACCGTCAGTTTTCTTTTCGTTTTGTGGATAAAAATTTAAGTTTCCCTATAATTTAATATTCTTCTTTTTAAGCATAAAATGCCGACGTAACGGAGAAAATAAAAAATTAACCTGCAAGGATATGCAAACTTCGGCACGGCCGAAGTTAGCTTCTTTGATATTTTTAGACTTTATGCCACAAAAATCAACAAATCGACCATAGTGCAATGCTAAAATATGTCCAGTGCGATTAGTTCTCGTTCAAAGAATTTCTAAAAAGCGGCAACAATCTTCACAGTACGGCATCAATAAAATTAAAAACACATAAGCATTCCAAAACAGACTAGTCACAAAAAACAAGATATACGCATCACTGCTATATAACCCAAATAGAATCGATATCAAACCACAAATTGAATCCTCAATTAATATAAAAGCCAATACCCCAAATCTTCGCCAACACATGGTAAACCGACTTCAACCGGAACAACACAAAAGAACTCATTTGAAAAACTTAGTAATCACTTCATGGACATCTTTGGAAAAGACATGGCCTCATGCATTAGCATAATGAGAAAAGTACTAGCAAAATACCCCAACAACAATAATATAATGGATATCTCAGATTTTAAAAAACTTTAAAATGTTATCAATTGTAATTTTTTCCCCACAATTTGACATGTCTCAAGACAAACAATCTTGATGTTGAATCTAACAAACTACCAATTCATAAGAAAACATTCAAAACAGCAGCCAGAAAGGAAAAAGGGAGAAAAAACAAAGGATCTAAAAAGGATTATGTGGATATGCCTGAAAAATGGAATAAAATACGAAGGACTCGAAATTAGCTTGTAAAATTTCCACTTTAGTGAAATTCGCGGAAATTCACTCACCCAAGCGATTTATTGATCGAAAAATCGATTGTTGATCCAATTAATCGAATGCACTTTTTCGATTATATTTAATCGCAAATATAAACAAAACAACGATTATTGTATATCATATTATTAATTTTGGCATCACTAGTTACAATTCAATAAAGCACTTGCAGTAAGACGGAATAAAATTCGCTATTTCATCGCAATCTCTCTCGCTATAAAGTTTATATATATACACATACATATGCTATATCTCTTATGTTATCTTTAATAGATCTCCCCTACGGAGACACAAAATTCATTATATTTCGCGAAGTTACGGGGTTTATGTCAAGCAAGCTATAAATCGGTTTCATAATTTCTCTGAATCCTTCACTATCCAGGAACAGAAATGGGTTCCCTTCTTTGGTTACAATTTTAACTAGGAAAGAAATGATTGCATCTTCACTTGTGTGATATAAAAATTTTTTTTTTCAATTTTTTTCCCTTCTGTGTACTCTGCATTGTTCCACTCATTGCATATTTCCGCATGTTTCGTTGTCAAATGTCGTTTTAAATTTGTGATATTAACTCCCGCTAATTTCGAACTGCAAACATTACATATCGATTTATTTTCTTCCGTATTAAACTTAAAGAATTTTTGCACTTTTTTATTTAGCTCTCTTCCCATTTTGCATTGGCCATACGCACTCAATTCACAAACGCAATTAAAATATTTGGCAAATGCAACACTCATTTAATTACGCAGTAGAATGCAACGAAAGACGTTTTGCTTCATTTCACTACATATATCAAATACTCGCGGTCTAAGTGAGACGAAAAATAAATCATTACGGCACAATTCTAAAAAATTGGCCCCTAAACTCTACAAATATTTTCATAAATACAACTGAAGAACCAAGTCATCCTAATAGGCCAGGTCAAATGCCCACATCCATAGACTTCCATAGACCGATACTCGTGCATAGTAATAAAAGGTCCAGCAAGAGATAAAAACGATTGCTTTTATCTAAAAATGAGCTCAAACGTATAGCTCATATTGATAGAAAATCTAATAACACAAACTGGAGATATATGACTACAATGTCATCAAACATCACAAATCACCATCACAAGTTTCAATTCAATTCAGAATTTTTGGATACCAATCAACCGAAAAAAATAAAAATTGATAAAAATGTTATAGAATTAGAAATTGATAAGAATTAAGCTACAAATTCGAGTTTGAAATTATCAAGTTTAGAGTTTTGGAATGAAGCAACGGACTTTAAATTGTTGCTAAAACTAGAAGGATGGGCTAACTTCGGCCGTGCCGAAGTTCGTATATCCTTGCAGATTTTCTCTATATAATTTACCAGAACCATTATTGTAAATTATACATACCAATTTTACAAGTTCAAAATTTTGAGCTTGAGAAAAAAAACATTTTTCATACATATATTTTTTTTTGTGGCCCGTGGGCCAAAGACCCAAACCATCACATTTCCCCCACCTTACTTTACGGTGGGAATTAAATTAATTTCCTTCATGGCTTCATTCATTTTACGCCATATTTTTGGTAATTTGGCTTATTCAAATAGAGTTTAGCGAAATCCAGCCTCTTTTTTTATACCCTTGCAGAGGGTATATTAATTTTGGTCAGAAGTTTGCAACGCACAGAAGGAAGCATCTCCGACTATATGCAGTATATATATTCTTGATCAGCATGAATAGCTGAGTCGATATGACCATGTCCGTCTGTCCGTCTGTCTAGATCAACAGCTTCTCCTCCTCAGCATAGGCTCCTTTTTGATGCAGGCATTGTATATCTCGGAATCATCTCGATCAGACGACTATATCATATAGCTCCCATAGGAACGATCGGTCATGAATAAGCTTTATCCTCAATAACTCTGTTGTTTTTCAACCGAATGCCACGAAATTTGATATTTCTGAGTTTAATATACTTTTTAGAACTTCAATCAAGTTTTATCCAAATCGGTTGGCTATATCATATAGCTGCTATAGGAACAATCGGTACAAAAAAAAATTTTGTATGAAAAATTTTTTTTCTCAAGCTCAAAATTTTGAATTTGTAAATTTGGTATGTTTAATTTACAATAATGCTTCCGGTGAATTATGTAGAGAAAATCTGCAAGGGTATACGAACTTCGGCACGGCCGAAGTTAGTCCATCTTTCTACTTTTCCTTCGATATGTACATATGTATGTACATAGGGCTTACGACGAGCAACTCTACCTTGATATCCAGCCTTGTGCAATTAGTTGTGGATACAGGGCCGGATTATCATAGGGGCCAGTGGGGCCAGGGCCCCAGGGCCTCCACCACAAAAGGGCTTCCAGCAGCCGCGAAGAAAAATTTTGTGAATAGCTGTTTTTTACCAATTTAACAAGGAAACACGTAAGATCACGTTACTACCCTAGTTTAACATAATAAACACTAAACTAATTCTTTTTATATCCTTTAAGTAGCATAATTCGATGTTAAGCATCATCAGCTGTATATACATATTTATTCGAAAGGTTTCAAATTCGTATCATTTCCCGCTTGATTGCGACATCTCTCGTGAGAACGCTCAGACTCATGCTGCTTTTATGTAATAAACATGAAATAATATCTTTTCTCTTTCAATTTTGTTTTATTTGAATAATATTCAATATATAGGCTCTTTCGTTCTTTAAGTTCAAAACATGTACATGATTAAGTGCGTGAGTGATCGTTTAGTCATCATCTTTGACCTTTCCGGATTAAACGCATGAGTAATCGATTAGTCATAATCGTCGAAAAGCGGGGGCTATTGAATGTTCTAAAAAGTAAACATACTATTAGACTTTAAAAAAGTGCAGTTAAAGAGGAAATGGCTGACAGGAAAAGTGATCGACACAAAACTCCAAGGGCTCAAAAAAGTGGCTCTGTAAAAAGAAAAATTGCGGCAGAAAAGAAAGCAGATCTTGATACAGTGTTATCAAGGACACGGAAATTAGATACTTTTTTAAACCTCAAAACATCAATGAGAAAACCTGCTGTACCCGATTCTACTTGTCAAACAAACAAAACTTGTACCAGTAATTTTGTAAAAAATAATGAAACATCGGCACAAGTTTGCGAGGAAAACGAATATCGACCTGTTTCTCCGAATGAGTCATGAAGTGCATCTCACGAAAGTCCAGACTCATATTCTATGAATTGTCGAAATGATATCGGTCTCTGGACATTGCCATTCACGAATAGCATGATTAATTACTGGATAAAAAACGGACCAGACACATTAAGAAATTGCGACGAAAAATTATTTCAAGAGTGTTCAATTCCTCAAACACGGCAAGACAAGTCTTCCAGTGATCGAAAATGTACCAAAAGCCTGTTTCACCGTACCCAAAAAAACAAAGAGATCGTCAACCGCGCTTGGCTATGTTTTTCGCCATCAATTGGAAAAGTTTATTGCTTTCATTGCAAACTGATCTCACAACTTCGTAACAACTCTTTCGCTGGTGATGGATTTTGCGATTGGAAGCACGCAATAGATCGCATAGCTCAACATGAATCGTCGAAGTCTCATATGGAATGTATAACGAATTTTTTCATCAGATTAAAGGACATAGCTCACATCGACAAAGCGCTTGAAAAACAAGTATGTTCAAATTTTTGGTAGAAAATAATGACACTTTATTTTATTCTCACTGAATATATTTCGATTTTTTATCAGGTCGAACAAAGAAGCGAAATATTGGCAAGATGTCTTGAAAAGAGTTATCAGTACGATAAAATTCCTGGCTGAACTTGGTCTAGCATTCCGAGGTGACAACGAAGAATGGGGGTCACCGAACAATGGAAATTTTCTAGGAATTTTGGAGTTGCTTGCACAATATGATCCATTTTTGGCTAGGCACATAAACGAAAAAGGAACTCAGGGAAGAGGGCAAGTGAATTACTTATCATCAACAATTTGTGAAGAGATAATTACTCTCATGGGCGAAGAGGTACAGGCAAATATCGTTGCTCAAATAATAAAGAGCAAATACTTTTCTGATTTGTATGGAAACAGTAAATCTAGTGGAAGCTTACCCTGAAGATTTGGAAGATGCTTTAGCAAATGTGTTGGTTCAACTAGCCACTCTGTCACAACAGTTTGAAAAATTGATTGACCAATCTATTGAACGTTTTTTGTATCGAATCATTGTAGATAACGATCTTTGCTCAACGTTTCCCAACGCTGAAATTGCACTTCGCATGTACTTGACAATGCTGGTCACTAATTGCAGCGGAGAAAGGTCGTTTTCCAAAATGAAGCTCATCAAAAACCGACAACGAACGACCATGGGACAATATCGATTAGCTTATTTGACACTTCTAAGTTTGGAAAATGATATCCTTCGCAATCTCTCTTTCGAATCCCTTATTACAAGTTTTGCGCACAAAAAATCGCGAAAAGTTAATATTCTATAATTAATATACGCTATGTATTCTTTATTCTCAATAAAATCAGGTAGGTAAGTATATGACTCTTATAATATTTAATTCTTATCACTGGGATATTGAGCTCTATTTTAAGGGCCCCCACCACACCTGGCCCCATGACATTAATGTGTTTGATCCGGCCCTGTGTGGATACTTTGAGTTGAGACATCTTTATCCATTTCATCATGGACTACCATATTGCGCTGTCCACGCATAGTATGCTAGGTCTACCAGTTTTTTCATGATTGGTGTCGACATACATACATATGTATGTACATACATATATACATATGTATATACTTTACACTGTCGAATATGGACTAGCCACTAATCTTTCAATTTCTCGGAGACTGCGATTTTTTGAATACGATTTAAGGTTTAGTTTTCGGATTTTTGGATCGATCCATTTACTATTTTTCGCAATTTAAATTGTCTCAAGTACAAACAATGACAATGCTCTCGCTAATCCATATGCTTTGTTGACATCAGTGTTGTCAACTTTTTTGAACAAAACAAGCTGTTTTTAGTGGGAGAAACTACGAAAAAAGCTGAAAATTTATATTAAAAAGCTGCGAAAAAAGCTGAATACATCTGCCTTCTTCTAGGGACTTTATTTCATAAGTCATTTATTTATTTATTTATAATAAAGTTAGGAATAATTGAAATTATTGATAACTTATGAACTAAAGCGCTGCCAGCTAAGGCCTTCGACTTGGAATACTTGCTTATTTACATATTTACAAATTTACATACATACATATTTAGTAAATATTATTTACATTCTTATAATAGGTGGTATATTTGTCTGAGTTTAAGGAATTGGATTATTTGGGATGTATTTTCTGGAGTGAGGCTTTTAAGGATTGAAAGGGCGCAGGTAAGTCATTTATTATTTCATCTAATTCTTTATAATTGGTATCATTGTCATCAATCATTTTTAAATATATTTTGGGCAATTCATAATCATGGCAGCATTTGTTTAAACCGTATCTGTAAATAAAAACATAACCGAATCCTTGTAAGCAAGAACTTCAATTCAAAACTTTGTGTTCTCTACAGTATTCTCTTACTGAACAAAATGAATGTTTTGGTATTGCCGCTCAATACTTTCTACGTTGATTTCAATTTAATTTAACGACAATTAATAAAAGGTAAAATTAAAGAATTATAATTATTCTGTCGAAAAAAGCAAAAAAAAAAAACAGATTTCCCACTGCCCGCTGTTTTGCAGTTCTTCCCGCAATTGAACTTTCAAAACAGCCAGATTTGACGGGAAAAAAGCTGATTTGGCAACAGGGGTTGACATTTAGCAAATGGCACAAAAAGAAAATTAAAAAGAAACGGTACACTTCCATGCTTGAACCACTGATGTCATTTCAGCTTTTTTCCAGCCAGATCTGCTGTTTTGGAAACGCGATTGCCGGAAAAATTTGAAAACAGCGGGCAGCGGGAATTCTATCTTTTTTAGCAAATTAAAATGTTTTTTTTTTTAATTTTACTTTTTTCACTTTGTGCGTTCAACGATTGAAATGTTAAAAATGTATAAAAGTATCAATATTTACTTTTCTCGAATGATTTCCCTCGAAAATTCCCACCTATGTAAATTGGTGCGTCTGCCTCTGACATTGCGAAATTCGTTTGTTAAATTACAAAAATGCAGTTACTGAGGGTGCAGTATAACTGCGAAATTATGCGATTTGCGTGCGCGCACAGTGGTACAAAAAACACATCAGTACGATGAGCGGCTTTGTGCAAAAAAATAAAATACAAATTAGTCAAAAAACAACAAAAACAATTGAACAGGAGTCGGCGTTTTGCCTATTCGTTGCTCAGCATTGCGCAATCGCCCCTGTCAATCATTTAACCCTCTAAGATGTAAGAGTGCCTCTAGGCGCTTATTATATTTTTAATTTTAAAAAAATTATTATTATTATTATTATTTAAAAATTTTGACTGTTAAGAATAAGCAGCAAAACGATTTTAAAAAATTATAAAGCTCTATATAGCTTTTAACGGTACTTTTTATTAACATATGTTCGAGACATGTGTTACTTAGCGCGTAAAATTTCCTCTGCCGCATATTGTCATTTGCTGTGCTTATAAAAGTAAATATATTAAACCATAATTTTTTCATGAAATGTTAGTTAATTTACTATTAAACTGAGGTTTCATAAAGGCAAATATGTTAAAGTTGTGCGTTGTAGCAGAGAAATAGTGATAAGTGCCTTGAGGCACTTTTGGGTCTTCGTGGATGCATTTGTTGTTGTTGAAGCGATTTCAGAACTACTTGCACTTTCTTTGGAGATTTTTATTTATTGCTTGAGTTTTTTAAATAGAGATTCAAAAATGGCTTTGAGAGTTCGCTATAAATGGTCTGATTTGACGGATAAACAACTCCTGGAGTTGTTTGAATTAGTTCCGTCGGATAAGGACATGTCGAATGATGACGAGGACGATAACGTGGTAGGAGCACTTAATACTGCTTTAGAGGGAGCTGATACTGTATCCTTTATATGCAATAATCCAGGAAATATTGAAAATAGTGTGCAGAATTATGAGCCTACCCAAAAAACGCTAAAAATTTCTCGATGACAGTCAGTTTTCGAAGATACAATCATGCGTATCACTACCATCGTATGGTGGTTTTAATGGGCTTGGTAAGCAAATAATAACTCCAATTTATTAAAGAAGTCATTATCATTATTTATTTTAAGAATGGCTTCGAATCAATCAGAAAGGAACCCGCTAAAGTAATGTGGCGACAGCAATCCATGCATTTACACATAAACGATATAGTTAAAAATCACCATGGACGATGTTCACCATTACATTGGTATTATGATTTACATGAAAAAATGCGTTTTTACCCATTCAAATCTGTATGAGCCGAAGCGAATTTGAAGAATTAAAAAATATTTCTTACTCTGCGATGAAAACAAGCGGATCAAAAAGGGTGAGCCTGGGTACGATCCTCTTTTCCGTACGCGAAATTGAATTGACTTTTCAAGTGAAAGACTTGTGTTGAAAAACAAATGTGCAGCACAAAAATTAAACACCATTTGCGTCAATATATGCCCAATAAAGTTATTCGTCTTGTGCGGAGCAGGTGATAATACGATATAACCTGGTTACCCTGATCTCGGTGCATCAGCCAACATAGTTGTGCGTTTGACATAAACTGTTGAAAGTTTCAATCACCATATCATATACAGTGAAACCTCGATATGACGCATCTGAAGGGAACCAGAAAATTTTTCGTTATATCTTTTGATTCGCTATACGTACTTATTAGTAAAACCTTAGTAAAACGAAATTTAAAGAAATCTGAAAGAAAATTCGTTATAAATACTGTTTTTACCTTCTTATATCAAAATAATGATAAAACTGCACTGAAGTGTCGTGGATACGTCATACAAATAATTATACATATGTATGTGCATCATATTTTTTGCAAGTAAAAAGTCGTATAGTATTTTGTTAATGAACACAATTCGTTCCAGCGTTTTGATCGTTATCCGAAACGTTCGTTAACCGAAACCACTATTCCCATATAAATCAATGTAAAATGAAATAATGCGTTCCAGGTTGAAAAAAATACCCTATAATATGTTTTAATTTGAACTTTTATTGAACGAAAATAACAAAAAATGCATCAAAACTTTAAAAAAACTAAATAAATTCACCAAAATATTTTATTAAGATTGGTAAACAACGTTTTAGCCTTTTCACAAATTGTGTTCTGCGAAACAGTGTCGCCTTTTATTTCCTATTCTATATGAGAATCTATATGAGAAGCAACCTTTCAACATCATCGAGAATCTGCAACCGTTGTGAAAAAACTCTTGATGCTCTATTAAAAGCGTTTATCAACTCATGTTTATCCTTATTCTTGAGGAAAGTAGAAATCGTTGATTTTGATAAGTTGAATGCTTTACCTAAATCAGACACCCTCAAACCATTTTGATGTGTTTCATTTATTTTTAGTTTCATTTCAATCGTTATTGAAAATGAAACTATCGATGATTTTTTTCTCCGAATATTTTTTTGAAGCCATTGCGGAATGTTATTTTGCAAATCTTATAAAAAAAATTGGCAATTAAACACCTGAAACAAAAGCTGAACACAGAGAGCAACTGTTAAAAAATATAATGTTTAGTTGCTAAATACGGACAGAAATTTTTCATGAAATTAGGGTTCCTATCTTTTTCGTTGGTCGTTATGCGAAATTTCGTTGGTTAAGCGAAACTTTTTTTCCCAAAAATATGTGTTCGTTATCCGAAATGTTCGTTATCCGGGGCGTTCGTTAACCAAGGGTCCACTGTATATACTAGCTGACCCGGCAAACGCTGTTTTGCCATATAAATAATTTCTATGTTCTTTCTAGTATATACATATTATTATTCGATAAGAACGGTAACACTATCAATAAATCAAAAATATCAGTCTCTTAATGCTATAGCGTGAACAATATTTTTTGTTAGCCCATCTTCAGCTAACACAAACAAACTTGATGGTTTACCCACTCGAGAGCATGCTACGTATATACAATTATACAATTGTCCGTGTGAAAAACATGTCGTGCTTAAATAAAAGCCACAAACCGACATCGATTGGCCTTGGGATTTATTGATGGTCATGGCAAATGCCAATCGAATTGGAAACTGAATACGTTTTAATTGAATTGGCGCATCCGTAGGTATAATAGGAATCCGTGGTGTTAATATGTTTTCACCTCGGAACTTTCCACTTAAAATGCTAGCTTCGATGACGTTTTTCATTAAGTTTCGAATCGCGAAGCAAGATAATCGGAGATCCAACCTTTAATTGTAAATTATGCGGTGGCATACCTGGAAAATCCAGTGAGTTCAAAAACTCTGTGGGAAAATTTACAGTTTCACTCGCATCGCAAACTGTGTTAATAGATTTATATGATATCAAGTTCCCTGTCAATAACTGTTGTATCTTCAGATTCAAATTGTCAACGTCTACATTTTTTGCCGCTAAAATTGCTCTTTCTGCAAGCCACTCATGATTTAAGTACTGTGTGTGTACATCGGGAAATATTTTATCAATGAGAGTGTCTTGCGAGTCAACGATAGTGCAAAAATCTGTCGGTAATTTTACGCATCCAGTTTCATCTATAGTTACTTTTCCATCACCGATATCTAGGAGTTGTTTTGAGAATGTTTCAGCGGATGGATCTTGAAGCATTTGAACACGCATATTTACTTTCAGCTATACTTTTTCAACATTACGCCACAGTGTAGATGATTTTAAGCAAGCATTAATCTCATCAGTGTATGTTGAACGTGGAATGACGGGAAGTGTTTGCCTGAAATCACCTGAAAGGACTAACAGAGTGCCGCCAAATAGTTGGTCGTTGTTTTTGATATTTTTTAACGTCCTGTTAAACGCCTCAAGTGAATGTTTGTGCGCCATATTACATTCATCCCAGATGATAATTTTACACTGTTTCAGCACGGTGGCCATGGACGATTGTTTTTTTATGTTGCACACTCCGTCAGGGTTATTTTGAATATTTAATGGCAGCTTAAATACTGAATGAGCTGTTCTGCCTCCATCCAATAAGGTTGCAGCAATGCCTGACGATGCAACGGCCAATGCGATGCCATTATTTGATCGTATTTCAGCAAGAATTAGCGAAATAAGGAATGTTTTTCCAGTTCCACCTGGTGCATCCAAAAAGAAGAATCCACCTTGTCCTGCTGAAACTGCGAGCATAATGCGGTCGTAAATGATTCTTTGTAGTTAACACTATAGCGAATAGTAGACGAATTACGAATCAGCAAGCATACATTCCCACTGGTTGTCGTCTTCCAGCAAGCCTAGTGCAAGGCACGCATCCTTATACGTTGAATATTGTTGCCCATTCACTTTCCGTATATCTTGAAATGACAATGGGCCCGTAACATTAACCAACAACAATCGAAGATAAAAGCATTCAGCTTCATTCATTCACCAATTTGATAAAGTGTTATTTCATCGTTTTTATTCACTGGTGGAGCATTCCCGTTAGTATTTTCCACTCTAAACACAGCCATATCACTGCCTTTATGGATATACTTGCAAATGTATTTGATGCTCTTCACAGAACTGCAGAACTCAACATTAATATGAGCATTGTATGTCTTGCTCAACAGAGGTGAATACGGTACTACCCAACGATTATCAATGTCAATGTCTGTGTTGTTGATGTTTTTAATAAATGATCGTCCGCCATTATCGGGACTTCTTCGACGATATATTGGATATCCGTCGACATTTGTGATCGTATCGTTCGTGAAATCTTTAGGGAAATTTTTAGTGCATTTTCCATCTGCCATGCAAGGCGATGTACGATTAAGAGTACCGCATGGACCATGAATCATGTTCGCTGTAACAATATAAAACAGCACTTGGTCAGTAGACGGATCTGGAAGTTCTGCAGAAATGATACTATCGATTGCTTCAGAACGGATTTTATCGATTAACCAAACCAAAATGTGAGCATGAGGTAATCCTCGCTTTTGCCACTCAACTGAATACAGCCAGCAACGCGTGCGGCCGAATACATGTAATTTAGTAATGAAACTTATTAAAGACTTCAACTTTTGTTTGAACACACGTGCCGTAACGTCATGACGATGGATTGATTTTTGGCCAGGCAATAGCAAAGATGCAATCTCTGGCCATTTTGGATTACATGTAAACGTGATAAATAAACACGGTCGTCCCTATTCGCGCATGAAAGTCAGAGCATCCTGTATATATTCTTGCATATGACGTGGACTGCCTACATACGCTGATGGTAGAATGACAGAGTTACCAATTTCGGCAGCGTCAGCGTTGTTGTTAATAGCGTCCCGCAAGTGAATGTACTCTTCCGCACGCAGCTTGAGTTGGTTATATCGCAAATATCGTAGTCGTTCGCCTTCTATCTTGGCGTACATGTCGACCATGAATTGTTGACAAAGCTCGCGACATCGTAGAATGACGTTGTCCCGACCGCGTCGAATCATCAATCGGTACGCATAATAATCTTTCGAGCTAACGTTCTTGTTTGTTTCGGCTCCTTTAATAATATATTTTTAAATATTAGATTAAATTAATTACGATAAATAATTTAATTTTTATTAGTAATCAAGTTTAAAATGAATGAAGTACCTGATACGGGATCGCGTTGTTTGATATTTATGCAGTATCCGTCTTGTCCCTTCCAGAACATTAGCGGATATTGGAGAGCATCATATAAACGATGTGTATCAGCAATGAACTGAAGATTATTACTCCTTCTACGAACCACAATTTCTCGTGCGCCTGTACAATCGCCAACCATGATTCCCGCAACGTCGTCATCAACAGGAGCATTAAATCTACGAATATGTTCTCCAGCTGGTGTTTTATCAGGATTAATGACAATAGCGTGGTTATCGTTTTGTAATTTATGCATGTGTGATTTGAATATTTTCAACAATTCATTGTACTCATTCAGTAGAGCGTCCAGTTCGCTCACGATGCGTTTGGCAATAAATGAGTTAAGGTTGTTATAGTCACAACGTGCATTCACACGATTGGCAAGTGCGCTTCCGGAATCCTCGCCGCCCATAAAGTAGATTTGTAAAAATTTATGTGCTTCGTTTGGCATTGGCAGTAATGAGCCTATTTTATGATAAACTTGGCCTCTAATTTTAAATGTAGAATTGTATTGTTGACCAAGTGAATTAGTATTTCGAACTATTACTGTTGCTCCAAACGATGTCATTTGAAAGCATGAATTGAATGTTCGAATGGACTTCAAGAACACGTTAGAATCTGGATCGGTGCCGATAAGTAAACCGTTCAATGGTTCCGGTGGTGTTTCAATGTCGGGTAGTTGAACTTTTCCTGACGCGCAACACATCCCAGCTGTCTCGTTTTTAAATTTAAGAGCATGACAATTTGAACATTCTTTGTCCATAGCACCAATCACCACTTTTGTATGGGCATAATATTCCATATCAGGCTCATACTGGAATGCTAGCCGCAGGAATGAATCAGATGTAAAAGCTCGGTGTACCTGTTGGCGTTGCTGGTTGTTTGTTCTGCGACTATTGGCTATGAATCGGCGTGATTGTCGTTGTTGTAATCTTATCACTTCATTGCGTTCAGCTCGTGTATCATCAGATTGTTCTTGACGCAATTGCGCCATGATCACACGTACATCAGTATTTTGTTGCTGGATTTCTCCTTCAGTTCTTTCGGATCTTATATTTCTCTTGTTTCTGGTTGTACTTGTATTACGGCTCAAATCAGCCCCTTTGCGTTTTCGTGGCATTGTTTGCTGTACAAAAAAACTATCAAAAAATATCGGTCTCTTAATGCTAACACAAACAAACTTGATGGTGTGAAAAACATGGCTTGCTTAAATCTAAGCCACATATTATATTATACATATTATTATTCGATAAGAACGGTAACACTATCAAAAAATTATTATTCGATAAGAACGGTAAGGTTATTTTGAATATTTAATGGCAGCTTAAATACTGAATGAGCTGTTCTGCCTCCATCCAATAAAGTTGCAGCAATGCCTGACGATGCAACGGACAATGCGATGCCATTAGGGGTATGAAAAATAGATGTTAGCCGATTCTCAGACCTACTCAATATGCATGCAAAATTTGGTTAAAATCGGTAAAGCCATTTCGGAGGAGTTCGAAGACAAACATTGTGACACGAGAATTTTATATATATATATAGATAGATATATATTTTAAATTATTTCTGATAATGTGATTTTATGTATAGCATGATGTAAGATAGGAAAATAAAAAAAAATTTTAAACTTCATTTCAACTAAAATAAAAAATTAAAAATTGTAATTATATTCATAGTAAATAATTATATGTGCATTCTTTCACTTTGGTCTCTTAAAATTAATTAACGTTGGTAATTTTGAAGTATTAATTATGTTAATAATCAATACTTTTTCCTTTATTATTTAAGACTAAGTTGAGACGATTTGGCATAGAATTGACCAACGACTGTAGAACAGATGCGTCAATATTAGCCCATTCCTATTCTATAGCCAATTTAAGGTCGCAAACTGTCTTCCATTTTTTTAATACAGGAATTTTTCTTTCTTCAAAAAAGTCTGGTGACCTGCGCCGTGTGGATTGAAGCATTGTCTTGCTGATAAGTCCAATTATCGCCATAAAGATTTCCACCGAAGTCTATCAAAACACCGTCTATAAGATCTATGTACATACATATTGATATTCATTCGAGTAGATATGAAGCACATAGGCGTCTTTCCTAAATAGCAGATCGCGGCCCATACCATCAAGTTGCCGCCGCCAAAACCTCGCTTGTAACAAGATAGTCGTTCCTGGCGCGTATCTCTACAATATTTTTTGCAATTGTCTGGGCCATCTAAATTAAATTTTTTTTCGTCGCCAAAGATGATGTTGTGCCATTCCTTATCCCAGAATCGATATCTATTGGCAAATTCTAAACGACCCTTAATATGCCGCTCCAGAAGCTTTGGTTTAGGGACCATTGAGGTACGTTTAACGAAACGATTTTCGTTTAGAATCTGAACGATTCTACTCCTCGTTATTTGAAGATCCAAGTGAACCCTTATTTGACCGCTGCTCATCGAATCCTCGACTGCAAGACGTCGAATCTGGCGTTTACATCGTTCGTCAATGTTGGTCTTGCGTCCGCTGCGTCGAGTAGCACCATATTTCGATAGGTTTTTCAGGAACCTACTTATGCAGTTTCTATGCCTGTTAAGTCTGGTTGCTATCTCAGAGATCTTGGAGCCGCTTTCACGCATGCCGAGGACAATTTCTAGCTCGTAATCGGACAAACTTGTACCACGAGGCATTTTAGCCTGACAACAATATATATTATGTACTAATTAAGGTTTTTTATTTATAAATTTTAATAAATGATATACTTACAATAGAGATTTAAGCAAATTTTCAGAAATAAGTCTTCAGCAACAATACTTTACGTACGAATGATCAGCCACAAGTGCACATATAATTATTTACTACGCAGAACCCGATAAACCAGATCATTTTGCAGTAACGGTACCACGAAAGACATTAGAATGACAAAATTTCATACGCATGGCAAGCACAAAGAATACCATGATAATTGTGCATTCGTCAAATTTTCAAAAACTAACTTATAACAGTAAAACAAGACAAAAGAAATAATGCACATACATATATATGTAATTCGTAATTTTTGTTTGTTTGCGCATGTTCCGAATGCAGCCATCAATACTTCGCTCAACAGATGCTGAACTGTCGAATGCACTTTTAGGTATAGCTTCCTGTGCCTCAAGAAAAGTTTGGAGTTTTTCAACCATTTGTTTCGCTTCTTTGGCAGTGATAATGTTCTCGACCTCTTCATCCGCTTCAACAATGTCGACTGTATTTCTGTTCAAAACACTATCAACGATGTCATCATCATTAAAAAGACCCGTAGTACTGATGTTATCATCGAAAGTAACAAAATCTTCAAATCGTTCATAAAAATTGAAATGGTTTTTAATGACAAGCCATTCTTCGCTATCCTGAACACAATCATTTGTGGTCATAATACTTGGACTGTCGACAAATCCACATGTCGCAAAACAGTTGACAATCATAGATTGTTTTCCCATGCCCATAGGCCATTCTGATGCCTTGCAGAACATTGATATTACTCTTGCGCCCCTCTTCCATATCATTGATTAATATTATGACCACCTCTTTGCGATAGAATTGCTTGAAATTTTTAATTATTCCCAGATCTAGAGGTTGTAGTTTCGATGTTGCGTTTGGTGGTAGAAATTGTAATTTAATAGATTTAAGTGATGTAGGGTTTTTGTGCGCCATGCAATTATTAACGAGCAATAGCACTTTTCGATTTGCCTTAGTCATTTCGTTGTCAAATTTTTCTAAGTAATCCAATCATATTTCAGTAGTTATCCAAGCTTTTTTATTCGCAAAGTAGTCCACTGGTAAACTTTTAATATTTTTGAAGCACCTTCGATAAGTCGAATTTTCGATTACCAGCAATTTTCTCTTCTCAGTGCCAGAACTATTTACCGTAAATAAAATTGAGAGTCTTTCCTTGCTATGTTTTCCGCCGTGCCATTTCTAAGATTTAAGTGCCATTGTTCGATCTGGTGCGCATTTAAATAATTGCTCAGTTTAGTCTGCATTAAAAATATTGTGGGGCTGATATTCTGCCAACAGACTTGGTATAAACGTTTTCCAATCAGAACAAACTTGGTCACTTACTTCGGCACTTTCCCCACACACTTTTCGAAATCCGTTATCATAGCGCTTTTTAAAATTTTCAAGCCATCCGTTACTAGCCTTAAATTCCTTGTGGCCCATACGTACAGCAAATTCTTCAGCTTTGGCTTTAATTAACGAGCCTCCTAAAGGAATTCTTTTTATACCCTTGCAGAGGGTATAATAAAATTGGTCAGATGTTTGTAACGCATAGAAATAATCGTTTCCGACCCCATAAAGTATATATATTCTTGATCAGCATCGAAAGCCGAGTCGATATGACCATGTCCGTCTGTCCGTCTGTCTGTTTCTACATACTTAATCGATCTTAAATTTTGAGCTACGTGAATAAAAGTCATATCATTCTGTCCGTTGATGTTGCAAGCAAATCAAGTTTAAAGATTGGTCGGATCGGACAACTATAAGTTATAGAAAAATAGGAAAGATCAGAGGTACCTCGGTCAAAATGTGAGTTGTTCAAAACAGTTCTTGTGAGAAAAACTTTCTTGTTTTTTAAGATATCTCAACCAAATTTGGTGAACAGATGAGAATTATACTTTTACATCATATCAGTAAGTTTGAATCAGATCGGATAATAAACACCGACATAAATCAATAAAATCAATGAATCAACCCCCATCAGCATCAGTATGTTTGTATATGCAGCCAATTAAATACATACATACGTTTATATTTGCTTTTATATATGCGTACACAAACAACATACATGGAAACATACAAACATACATACATACATATATGCGAACACGTGCTTGAAAAAACTACAAGCTGAGTGCGAAACAGAAAGAGACAAAAAACTATTTGTATTGTGTTGTTGTTTTCTAGAATTCGTCAGAAACTTTAGAGAGCGAGAAGCAGGACGCTTGCAATGTATACCGAAATAGCGAGGCAGTGAATTATAAGTTTGGTAGCGCAATAGGTAGAGATCGATTCTAGAAATGACGTGAGCGGAGGTTCAAATCCGGCCGTTGGCAAACTCAAAGTTTTTCTTTCTTACTGTTTCTTTTTTTGGTTCAAATTTTTTTTAAATTTTATATTTCCAATTTTTAAAATATCTTGAATCCGATATGACGGAGAAAGTAATCAATTAATCTGCAAGGGTATACAAACTTCGGCACGGCCGAAGTTAGCTTCTTTGATATTTATCTTTAATGACTTGATGTTGCAGATGATCTCCCTACTTTTTAAAATTGTCGAAAGAGTACTCGGCGGAATATTATATTGTTTAGCACTTTCTTGCTTCGATTTTTCAGCTCGATCAACGGCATCTATAATTGATATTTTTTCGCGTATTCATTTTGGCAAAAGTCAAGACACGAGTGAGTACAAATATTACAAATTTCCAAGCTAAGTCTATTATTAAAAAAAAAGTCTGATGTTAGTCTCGCATTGGCTTAATATGCATACATGCATACACACGATAAACGTTTTCTACTGAAATACCGAGTGCAACTGGTACTCGACTGATATGAGTGAGTGAGCATGCATTTGCTGCTGCTGCAAGTTAAAAATTTTATTCCAATTTTCTTATTAAATTGATCGTGATCCGAGGGAATTTGTCCTAATACATATCATAAATATGTATGCATGTATGTAAATGCATACATATCTATTTGTAGAACAGGATATACTCAAAGAGACAAGGACGACTTGGTTAGATCATTTGTTTAGCCCCATAAATTGCTGTTTTATCATTGTACATATAATGATAAAACAGCAATTTATATGTAATTAGATTATCCTTAAATCGGCCACAGTGCCGAAGTATTTGAGATTAATACAAAACCTTTCTGTCAATTTCCAGTTTTCAATTTGACACATTATCTACATGTGTGCATAAAAGCTCATACAATGTAAAGCTTTCGCCGCTTTTGGTAAGCTTTTTTGTTGCGCTTAAAGTTGTTAATGTAAGGTACGAAATTAATGACTAATACATATTTACAATTTTTTCATCTAACGGTTGACTTTGCTTTCAAATGGTTTTATGGACTAGCGCAGCGATGTAGGCAGGGGGATGGGTGAATTACCCCTTTAACTTGTCAAATGCCCGACACTGGTCCGGTTTGAGATCAAATATTACCGACTCTTAGATCAGCAGCGGTCATCTGTGTGTCCTCTGTCGATTAACAGGAATTGACATTGTGCGGCTAATGTTGACTCAATATTGACAGAATTGACAGAGTTGAGACTTGGAATATTGGGCATATCCGGTCACTATTATTGAGTATATGTAGTTATCTGGCTGAATGTGAGGTATACTCGTATAATCGATTTCACACTACTTTTTAATCACTAGAAAACACATTTATTGTTTGCCTGCAGCGTGAAAAGTCAAACAAAAGCGCCCGAAGTCCATGAACAAATTGACTTGGCTACATAATTAGGCACTTGCCGTAGCCCTTGTTGTTGTTGTTGTTGTTGGTCAAAACGATCTCACGCAGGTTAAGTACACAAAGAGACACGGTCCCAGATACAGATGGCAACAACAACAACAGCAACAGCAGCGAGAAAAAGGTTTTTTTTATTGTGCGTGCCCGTTGACAGCTTCAATCGTTGGTGTTGACCAAAACAGCTTTGTATGGAGGGTGAGTTGAAGGGGAAGGTGGAAGGTGGATACAAGAGTAAAGGCAGGGGCCCCGTAGTCATCGTTTGTTATATTTGTTATTTATTTTGCGGTTATAATACGTTTTTTTTCCTTATATTTTTATTGTATTTACGAAAACATATTGCCGCCCATTCACAGTCACGACGTTTTTTTTTTTTTTTTACAGTTTAACCCAAACGAAATGATAAATTAGCTTTGTACGTAAATTCGTTAAAGGAAAATCTGTATGTGAAAATGTTATTTATACATACATACATACAGACAATAGATACGAAGTGGAGTAATTGTGTAAATATCTTGTCGCTGCATGACAATAAGTCGGGCTCACCACCCCTGGCCCTGTCCCTGCCACCACTACGCCTCTGACAATGAATGCCACATTATTATTTTGTAGTTTGTCAACCCAACCCCAACCCCAGTATGAAAAGGGGTTTTTGTATGATGATGTGATAATTCAATGTCGCTCAGCCAACGCACGAATGAGATGTCGATGTCGATGTCGATGTGGATGTGGATAAAGATACAATATCTTTTTATATTTTATATATATGTATACGTACATATGTACATATGTACATATGTATGTACATATATGTCTGATGATCTTTGTTGTACGGCAATGATGACCGGGATGGCAGTGGTTTTAACATGCCAAAGGAATTGTAATTACTTTGTATCTGTATCTCAACAATGGCATCAGCATAACAAAGCCCAAATGTCTGTAAGCTCCTTCGCCTTACCCATCTCGATCTTTCTTCCTCCCTCCACTTCTTCTCCTCCTCCTCCTTTTCTTCTCGTCACTCTTTTCTGTTATCTGTAAATTATTTAATAAGCATGCCATAGTGTATAGAGAGTCGAATAGAATGCGGCTAAATAGTGTCCAATGATTAATTGCTTTTGTGATTAGTTGGAAATTTAATAGATTTTTTATTGCTGCAAACGAAACAAAAATTGAAATTCTATCAAGGTACAGCAGCAACAGCAGCAGGAGGAGAAGCGGCAGCTGGGAGCTAAAAGATGGGACACGTCGTCTGCATCTCATCATTCCTTGTACCAATGACTCCAGCATCATTATTACCCTCAGTTCCGTTCAATTCAGAACCGTTCAGTTATTTGTCAGTCTTTATATTTGTTTTTCCATTCGAGAGACAGTGGAGGAAAAAAAAAGGGCCGCATCATTGTTACCAAATTTTGAATTCAAATTGAAATTCACATGCGTCATTCTGTCAGCAAAAGTCGACAACTTGTTAGCATATATGTATGTGTATATATTTATGTATTTTTTGCACTTTGTCTCTAACCCTCGACTAAATTTGAACACTTGTACTATATTAAATGTAATGCAACCACAAAATGAAAAAAAAAAATAAAACAGAGACGAAAATCCTTAAGCCGACCACAGTCCGAAATAGATACTTGAACCTAGTCCAAGTTTCAATCTGTTAAAATCCAGACAAAGTCACAAAGGAGAACAGAAGGACAGAAGGCACACAAGACATTTGTGCGACATTGAAAGGGGAAATTCAAGTGGAAATTACTCAATTACAACTTATGTACATACATACATACATACATACATACTGGCCACCAGCTAACCCCTCGAAGAAAATGTGTCTTGGAATTACTTTCGTGTCCTTATTGATAAGTCCTCCGCATGTGGAGAAACCCTACAACAAAAAAAAAAAGTGATAATTACACTCCATAAAATGTATTATGGGGAGTTGCTGTCGGAGTTGGTTTGGGGCAAGGGATTCCAATTATGTAACCCGATAAGAACGCGTAAGGGAAATGTAGAAACAGAAAAACAAAAACAAAAAAAAATGCAGACAAAACTTGTGAAATTAATAACTCACCTTCTTAACTTCCTCTTTTCTTTCCCCTCGCCCTTTTTCATTTCATATATCATCTCTCTCTCTCTCTCTCTCTCTCTCTCTCTGCCTCTGTCTCTCTCTCTTCCTCCAACAATGGCCAAACATATTTATTACAAATAAAGAGACAAACACAAAAGGCAAACAAACAAATAAACACTCGGCCAAAAAGCAAAAGAAGACGGTACAACAAAGCGTTTTGAGCATTTAATAGGCTTAACTAAGCAAGTCCCATGGTCTGAGATTGAGAAGAAGGTGGTAGTTGAGGTAGATTGAGACAGAGCAGGTGAAAGAGAGAAAGAGAGAGACACATAAGTGTTGACATGTTGGCATTGTCATTGTTAATACAATTTGAGAACAAACTCAATTTTCGTTTAAGCTATGATTTGATGAAATCAACATTTGTATCTCTTTGATCCAGATAATTGATAAACATTCTTAGCAACTGTTCTTTGATGTCAATTGGTATAATTAACATAGTTATTATATATATGTATATATTATTAAATATATTTCATAGCCATCGAACACGTATCCGATGGATACACAATAATTGTGTATAAGTGTATGTATGTATGTATGTATCTAGAAAAAGCATTCGTCTGCTCTCATCCGATTGGCTGATTGGGTATGAAACTCGTTTGGTCTTTATTACACAATTTGATAGAGTGTACGATGCAACAGCATCCGATTGGATGAAATTTCTTAATTAGTCTCTCTACTACATAAATTTCCACGGCTTCCGCCTTACCTCTGTCCCATACACACATACATACGCACACACACATTCGCTCACTCACAGACATACATGCATACCTATTCATTCACATTGCCTATGCATCTTTCGGATAACAATTTCGTTCCATTCCAAACATTTCAATTTCCATTTCAATTCCAATTTGTATGCGCACGCTCTCGCTCATGCTCTTGCTCTTTCTCTCTCTCTCACTATTGCAGATACATAAGTTAAAATTGCTGCTCTGCTCGCTCTTTGATCATTTTATCTGTTCCCCCGGGTATATGGCAACCAATCGGATTGCCGTTTCATTGCCAGGTAAACTATTGGCGTTTCCATATCAAACGACAATGAAATTATTTGAAATTAAAGCGCATATGTATAAGTATGTACATAATATATATATATATATATATATATATATATATATATATACATATACATATACATACATTTAGAAATATGTACATATGTGGGTATGTATGTGTATATACCACACCTTAATCAAATAGCGAGGGTTTCTCTTAAATATCCCTATGAAATACTCTCTATTACGTGAATATTTCTTTTAATTTTTATGGCGCCAACACCTGACCTCTCAACAGACAATTCATTTTACGCTCTTTTAATTGAGTTAGCTAATTAAATGGTCCAGCACTTTTACCCTTAGTCTAACCGCTCTACCCTTACCCTTACCCTTACCCTACCCCATCTAACCAGCCCTGTCCATCACATCTGTGTGGGAATTCTCACAGCTTTGACGAACATAAAAATGTGCAGTGTAAATGTTGGTGGCACTTTTATTGTGATTGGATAGGACTAGAACGGACAATTGCTCCATGCCGCTGAATGAGCCCTCTCTTAAAATAAATCAAATTGATCAATACTCTTAATGACCCAGTATCATTCAGTTCGGCATATTCATATGTACATATATATGTACATATGTACTCGTACATTCTAAACTATTTTATGTATAATATGTACAACATTTTATGGGAATGGCGCCAAAAATTTGTTTCACTCTGTTGCAAGTTTAAAACTTAAAACAATCTTTAAATTAGTAGAAACTCTTTAAAATGCTAAGAAAACAAATATTCACACCGCATAGAAACCTCAATTCAAAAAGCATTCCATTAGAAAGTTTAAGTTTTACATTCATATGGGTCCATCGAAATCGGATAATCCGTTTTTTTATTTTTCTTAAAGATATGCATTTTTCTACTAATACGTTATAAAACTAATAATTTATAAGTATATATATAGATTAACAAATTAGAAATTCTATGTATAATGTGTTCGCAAGGGATCAGAAAAACTTTATTATATAAAAATGATCATATGTATAATAATATGAGTATAATAATATGAGTAGGTATGTACACTGAAGACAGAGAAAGAAAGCAGTGTCTTTGAGAATAATTCATTATACAGTGAACTTCATTAAATAGAGGATTATTTTGGGTAAGATAAACTGTATATTTTGGTAATTTAGAGATAAAAAAAAAACTGTAAGAATCTACGACTAAACTCTTTTTCATTTAAAATCTAAAATTCATTCGTCTCGCTTCGTTTTAAATCAAGTTAATATGCACATGAATAGAGTGGATCAGTACCTCCAAGTGATGTTTTGTTATAAAACTTACTAGAAATTATTTTTGAATCCTTGATCCTTGATAGATCCTCTCCCGTGATAAGAAACCCTTTCACCCGCTACCAGAGACTTGGCCTTTGTAAATCACCTTGGTTATCTAATTGGAGTTGATTACACACCAGACAAGTCTTTGAATGAATAGTTATATATGTATGGCCTCTGAGATTTGGGCAACCTGAAGTAAACTTTATAGGTTCTTGAGGACGTCCATTTGACCATTACCTACCTAATTATACTCCTTACGGTTCATGGGTACGGTTCATTCGGTGCTGTAAGTTATTATATATTTTTATGATTTTTCTTGTGATGAACATTTTTCTACAACTTTTGTTGGTGTAATGCTTCTCGACGTAGTTTTCCCAGGCCCCAGGTCCTATTGACTATAACTAGTCAAAATATTAGTAATTACTATGCACACACTAGTCGAACTTTGCCAACAGCCCAACCCCCAACTTCGTCTCACCCACCACTTGGACAGTGGACGATTTCCACCTCAAACCAATAATTTCACGCAGTGCTAATTAATTGCCCAACAATCGAAGCATTTTGGTTAAATGCGTGGGAAAATCCCAGATGAACGGAAACTGAAAACTGTGACCAGAATCTTATCGCATCGGATTGAAGACAGTCAAATTGAAGAGAGTTTTCACACCTGTCTGCCGACCAGGCCAATTGATTTCACCTTTTAAATTGGTCACATAAACTAGCCACCCACACACACACACACACACACACACACACACACACATAATCAACAAATTCAATTAGTAATAAACAAGACCTTGATATGAGCCCCAAGCTCCAAGTGGATGTCCATAGAAAAAGAGGTTCCTACTACATATATAGTAAAAATCGCTTCCACACATGCGTGTGACTATAAAATTTATTAAAGCCCGGGGGCAGAGATCTCTCTATGGCCAGGTGGGGGGGGGGGGGGGGAGCAAGTGGGACCACTGCATCGGGAATGATACATATGTATCTATATACATTCATATATATGTATATATATGCATGTACATATATAATAAAGTAATTCAGGGAAATCATTTGAAGTAAAGAGGCGAAAGAAAAAAATCACAGTCGATGTGCAACAAGCTGTAAACTTGTTGCAGAAATGCCAAAGATGAAAACACAAAGGGTAAGAAACGGGATGCAAAGTGGTGGCAGTGCAAGGGGGGGAGGGGGGGGTTGGGGGTATCTACATTGATGGCACTCGTAGAACACAAGGGGAAACCAGCAGTGAACCAGCACGAGCACCAACACAGCGTAAAGAGATCAAAATGAAAACATTTCAGTTTAGCGAAGAAGGCCATCAGAAGAACCAGTACCACAACCAGAGTCCTCCTTCTCGTCCTCGTCCTCATCCTCATTCCCATTCCCATTCCCATTCTCATACTCATACTCATACTCATACTCATACTCATGCTCATGCTCATCGTAGTCGTCGTGGTCGTCGGTTCGTTGTTGTCGTGGCTTTGTGTAAATCATTGAGGGCGTATAACATTTGCTCTTTTGCTCTTCATTTGTTGTATTTTATGCGTACATCTTCCCAGAAAAGACATAAAATTATTAAAAATCGTTTAAGTATTTCGGCATCTTTCATCGGTGCCACAGCGGAAGCAAAATTCTGAATTTGCTTTCCCCTTACTCCGCGATTCCATAACCACAACTGGCAAAGAGTGGGAAAGAGAGAGCACTATTCCATCTACAACAATGTTTGCCCTAATCATTCCATAGCCACACACACGCACACACACACACAATCCCTCGCTCCATTCCTCTCCAGGCTAGAGTCTGCAAGTTGTGCGGGTGTCAAGTGATCGATGTATTTTCTACGATGAACTCTGGGGTTATGGAAAGACCTTAACTATGTTAAATATATGTTATTAATGCCATTATAAATTGATATTCATTCTGACCCACTCTACTTTGGGAATGATTCCACTCTTACCACATACAGTAGATCTATATACATACATACATGCATACATAAATATGTATGGATAAAACGGAGGTTCCCAACATTCAAAAAAGAATGAAAAAAAAAAGAATTTAATGATTTTACATGTGTATAAACATATCCATACATACATACATACATATGTATATTCATATGATAATAAAACTTGATATTTATGTTTTCAGGGCAAATCGAATGATCCATGAGTTATAAGGAGATAATGGTAATATGGAGTCCCCAAATTACGAATCCTTCTATAGGGGGGACTCTATGTTATCCTTCATTTAAGAATAATGAGATTTAAATACTAATAGCTGATCGAAAGATATAACTTTGAATGAAACTAAGGATTTACATTCATCAATGATTTGATATGATGATTATAGAATAGTGACTAACAAATCATTCAATTCTTGAATTTAATTATGTAAATGTTTCAAAAAGAGATTTAATAAAAAAATGAAGTAAGCAAGTCGTCCATGCCGACTTGGAGTATGCCCTGTACCAAAAAAGGATATTTCATTTAAACAGACTCCTCCGCAATCCTCATTAATTGAATAAAATTTTTCATAAAATTCTCTTAACAAACCGCAACACAAAATGCATGCTTTCTCGCTCATTCACATCAGTGAACGAAACTAATGCGTCATTCGGTACAAAGCAACATGCGCATGCTATCTCGCTCACACATTTCAGTTGCTGCTGCCCATAGAATTTCAGTGCAAAACATATATACGTATATCTCCGATATTTATTGTCCTATTTCGGTCAAATTCGGTCAGATGGTACATATTGGATATATAATTGAGTCTACCAAAAATAATTACTGTAGCTCTAATAGTACTCTAGTTATAGTTTTTTCTAATTTGCGGGGGCGGAAGGCGTGGGCGTGGCAAAAATTTGAAACAAACTTGATCTGCGTATACACTAGACGGATGTTGACACCAAGTTTGGTTACTCTAGCTCTTATAGTCTCTGAGATCTCGATGTTCATACGGACGGACAGATGGAGAGACGGACAGACGGACAGACGGACATGGTCATATCGACTCGGCTGTTGATGCTGATCAAGAATATATATACTTTATAGGGTCGGAAAATTTTCCTTCTGCCTGTTACATACATTTTAGCGACTTTAATATACCCTTGTACCCTATGGGTACAGGGCATAAAAATAACATTAAAAATGAATGACTTTGAGTATACCCTGTACCAAGTAGTAATACTTTAAAAATTAAATACCTTATACTGCTTTTATAGAATGATACTGCTTGAAAAAAACTTACACTGCTTGCACAGAAAAGCAGCATACGCAAGTTTAAGCTTATAACTCCGATATTTATTTTACGATTTCAATGAAATTTGCTCCAATTGTTAATATTGGCGATTTAATTAAGTGTACTATAAATAAATATGATAGCTCAAATACGACTCTATGTATTCCAAGGACAAACGGACGGACATGGCTATAAAGACTTGCCTGTTAAAAATGAACAAGAATAAATATATGTTATGGTATTAAAAGATTAAGAAAATTAAGAATATAAATTTTATGCTTTTTTTTTCCTGGAAAGTTTTGCTTAGATAAAAATTGGGATATGTCCATTTGATTGATTATTAAATGGATTTTGGTTAGGCGCTTCACTACTGTGGTGTACTCAATCCTTGGGTAATACGAGTATGTGCTCCGACTATCAAAATGCAAGTTGGAGTCACAAAATACCATGAGAGTGAACTCTGTTCCTGTACTTAAAACGTTGTTGGGATTCATTTCGCTTTGCGGTTGCCAACTGCAGGCTCCCAGTCATGGCTATATACATATGCACATGCACATATATTAATATACATATATGTATATGTATATACATACATATGTAATAGGTGTATATGAGGAGTATTCATAAACACGCTCGTACGTTTTAATATTTAGTGTTAATATGTTGACGGATTTCTGGTCATAAACACTTTTTGTGTGGAACGGTCCACGTCCACAAGCATGTCGACGCAATCCTCCACCTTCACCTCCTTCCTTTTCTTCATCTTCTGTTTCTCCATCTTGTACTAACCTCTCTCTTTCTCACACTGTGTCTCTCAGTCGTCTCTTTCTCCTATGGAACTTGGCTATAATTTTCTTTAATGATGAATTTTTGGTTGGCTGACTGGTTGGCCGAGTTGAGTCTGAGTCTGAGTCTGAGTGTGAGCCTGAGCCTGAGCCTGGGTATGGGTATGGGTATGGGTATGGGTATGGAAAAGAGTATCGGTAAGGGTATGGGTATAGGTATGGTGGGCCCAGGGTATGGGCTTGGGCATAGGCCGCGAGAGTTCATTAACATAACAAACATTGTGAGATTTTGGGTGGACTGGCTGACTATGAGTCTAAGGGGAGGGACAGAGGGACATTTTGCTTTGGGTTTTTGGGGAGTTGGAGCCTATACGCATTATAACAATAGTACGAAACCTATTAACAATAACAACGATTTTTACTGTTTGTTGTCGACTGGCCCCAAAACTGCATTTCGACTGCGACTGCGACAGCGACTGGAGCTGGGACTGGTACTGGTACTGGTACTGGTACTGGTACTAGCACAGGCACTGCGGCTGGGACTGGGACTGGGACTGGGACTTTGGCATCAACTCCGACTCGGATTCGCTGCGCATCGCTGCATTTCATATTTCGCAAACGGCACGCACATGAAATGACATAAATTATGTGGCAATCAATTATCGACCTGATGATCACGAGCACGTCCACAGCAGCAGCAGCACCAACAGCAGCAGCAGCATAACCAGCAGCAATAATAATGACGATCGCCATAATGAAGTTGAAGTTGAAAACGAAGATGGGCCAAAGAGGCGTTTAGATCTCTGGACCTATTTGCAATGGATCAGCATTGCGGAAGAGCTATGGCCCATTTGGATTTGGCATCTACTCTCACCAGTTACCAGTTACCAGTTACCAGTCACCAGTCACAGTCGCATATGGAATCATATGTATGTATATGGAGTCATATATAGTCAGCCCTCTCATCGTCGAGCATAGCTCTATTCATTACAGCCAACAACAGAGCCAGCAGAAAAAGAGCTAAAAGGCGTTTCTCTTTTTTGCCTTTACATTGTGTCTCAAAAAGTTTTGCTCTTTAGCTAGCTGCATATTTAACCATAAAAACATTAAACAAAAACAAAAAAAAAACCCAAATACATCATCCATATTCATAGTGCAATATTATTTTCCATATATGACAAACTGAAAAACAAAAAAAAGCCCTAAAGGATTAGTACACTGATCAATGAGACCTTCAAAATTTAAATGAAAATTATCGAAAATGATTGAGATTTCCTCGAGAATCGAAAGCCTTAATTAAAATCCTTTTTCATTTTTCACATAAAGGGATAAACCCGTGATAGCATTATGAATAAAAAAACTAATAGTATATGATTCCATATATATATATTTTATATATATATTTATATTTTAGAGTATTTAAATACATATATCAGAACATATATGTATGTATGTTTGTGATGGACGGAGTTGCCAGCCAGTCGACGAACCAGGCATTCTGCATTGGCCATGCTTATTGGGATATCTCCCAGAGAGAGAAAAGGCAATCTATGGCGACCTTAGAGGAGAGTCAAAAACTTTCGACAAGTCGGTAGCTTAAAGTTGTATAAGAATAAAATCACATACATATGCACATATGTATGTATATTTATTTACCCTGTATTTCACATATATTACACACATTAAATAAATGATTAAACATGTTGCATATATTTATATAAATATTAGTTTTTGTTCTTTAATAACAACTTTTATTATAATTCTGTAAGCAGTCCTCGGTAGATGAGTTGTCTAAGCGGCCTATTCATTTAGGCAATTGAACAACAACCGAGGATCCGGGTTCTCCAGGCTAGTGCATGGATGTAGTTTTCGTCTAAGCCGAAGGCCTTAGTTGTTTACAACTCTATTCTATACTTTAATAATAATAATAATAATACTTCCGTAAATATATCGATAATTTGTTAGTTTTCCTACCACTGTGCAGATAATTTAGTATATGGAGTGAAGTGTATCTTTCATCTCTCTGAGTTTCTTTCTCTTTGTTGTCCGTCTTCTTCTACTTTTTAGACTGAAATTGCCATATCATCGACTTGAAGTTTGATGTAAAAAGTTTGCTGTGTATGTGTTGGTATATCTCTCTCTCTCTCTCTCTCTCTCTCTCTCTCTTTCTGTGTGTGTGTGTCTATCTATTATTTATTGCCGTTGAAAAGTCCGACGTTTATTATAATTCGCATTTTTTTGTTTTACCACTTGAAACGTTGGCCACGTCGGCCATTTTGGCTGCAACATTTTAATATGCGGTTGTAAATTTAATACGCCCCGTTGTCCATAAACACATATCAACAAGTGTAAAAGAGGCACACAATTGTTGTTGTTGTTGTTGTTGTTGCTGTTGTTGCTGGTGATGCTGCTGCAAGCAATTAATTGCTTTTCAACATTAATTAAGTGGCTGGAGACGACAACAACAACGACGACAACAACAACAACACAAAAGGTCAAAAGCCCGCTAATAAGCGTTAGACAAGTTAATTTGAATATCTTCTGCTTAGTATACATACATATACACTTAGATACAATAACTGTCTGTATATGTGTGTGTGTGTGTGTCTGTTAGAAAATGGATTAGATGTGGCATTATAGTTAATCGCTTGGCCATTACGCAAAACATTGGCCGACGCACCAAACAGAATAGACCAGATCAAGATTTATAAAAATAAATCTTAATAATTCCAATGATGATCGAGATAATGAAGCTGATGATAATGATGGTGATGATGATCATCATGATGATGATAATAATCATGATCATATCAAACACACACAATTTGATAAATAGAAAATTCACCCTTCCCATCCCCTGCCACCCCATTTCTCCTCTTGTAGCGATTTATAAAAGTCACGAAAATTAAAATGGAAGTCTTTAGCAACGAATGGACAGCAGCAACTGGTGAATGGAAAACTGTTTGATGTTATGCTATATGGGTGGGATTTGATTTCATCAACAGCAACAACATCAACAACAACAGCAACATCAGCAACCGATTGAAATAATAGGCTGGAATAGAGAAATTCGTGTTTTTGGCGTGGGTGGAAAAGTGTTGTAATATCATTAGCAGCAGCATCTAAAGTATCTAAAGTATCTCAATCTGTAGCGGCAGAATTATCTCTTCCTGTATTTCAATTTGCAAAATATCTCGACCTCTGTGTGGGTGTCTTTCGAGACAACAAACTAAATGTCAACCACACATCAGATTAATTAATCAACGTGTGTGTTAACATATGTATGTTTGAGTGTGCGTGTGCGTGTGTTTATGTGTGTGTTTATGTGTGTCTGTGTGTGTGTGTTAGTTGTCTATGCTGTCGTCAATCTTATTTCGCTTGGTCTCATGCTTTGAATTTGATTTCGAATCTAACTCGCCTAGCCTAGAATAATTTATTTATTTCCATACCCTTTCCGTAAGGGTATTATCATTACGATAAGTAAATTGCAGAATTTATTATTTAAATTAAATTTAATTTAACAAATGCTTAACTTTATAGATAAATGAGATTACATAGGTGTTAACAAATAAATATTACATATGTATTGATATATCATAAATATCACACAATTATTTATGCAAATTAATTTGCCATTTTTCTTTATTAATCTATGTCAAATTAAAATCACAGCGGATTAATGAAAGTCTAGTGAGTGTAAGGGTATAGACATTGCGGTGCTAGTTGTCTTTTTTTGCCAATGGACGTCAACAGCTGGACATGTTGGCTCGCATTTAATTTAATTTCCATTTCTTTATCGAAATAGTTAAGTGTCATTTCCTTTGTTTGTTTTTTTTTTCAGGGTGTGCGTCACTCAGCTATGTTGGCATTCGGTTCTTGTTGTTAAATCGATAGCCAACGTGTCGTATGCGCAATAGGTACTTATCATTCATTCAATCGTGCCCCCTAAGCAGCACCTGAACTACACACACACACACACACACACACAGGCCAAGAGTTAGGAGCAGCGGCAGCAGAAGCCCCACAAAATCATCCCGGGGGCCAAAAGATATTCTATATTGTATATACTCGTATAATAAACATATAATAAATAAGCATGCATGTATTAAAAGAAAACAAAAGGCGAACTGTATGTGATGTAGAGCACCAGAATTGAAAGAAGATTGTGAGAGGAGGGAGAGGGAAAAACAATGCCAATTCAATGTCATCATTGATGTCATTCTACATTTGTATTTATATGGTTTTATAACCTGCTATTTGGCATCTTTTTTGTAATAACATAATGAAAATATGCACAATAATGTTTATAATAGAATAATCAAGAAAACATGCAGCAAATACTATGATTGCAAGGAAGCTTTGCTTTATCTTCTTATGTTAAATTGGAATAACGGATGCCTTTAGCGTTGACACTTTATTGCAATTTATGGTCAAACTTATCACAAGTGTTGGTTAACGCATGCATTTAACAGCTCATTAAGGGGCTCCTACAATTTATTTGTAATGATTGGTTAATAAGAGGTAGCAGTTCAATTTAATACGTGTATTAGTTAAGAAATGTCAAAGAATCCAACTTCGTCCGTAACAATGTTTATACATATATCCTTTCAGTTTAATTACTTTCTCTGTCTTACAGGACTCAACATTTTTAAAATTCTGTAAACGTAAAATTAATGTTAAGCAAAAATAAAATGAACTAGAAAAATGGACTAACTTCGGCCGTGCCGAAGTTCGTATACCCTTGCAGATTTTCTCTATATAATTCACCAGAAATAAATTATACATAGCAAATATACAAATTCAAAATTTTGAGCTTGAGAAAAAAAATTTTTCATACAAAAATTTTTTTTGTACCGATTGTTCCTATAGCAGCTATATGATATAGTCGTCCGATTCTGATCAAACTTGATTGAAGTATTAAGTAGTATATTAAACTCACAAATATCAAATTTCGTGACATTCGGTTGAAAAACAACAGAGTTATTGAGGATAAACCTTATTCATGACCGATCGTTCCTATGGGAGCTATATGATATAGTCGTCCGATCGGGATGATTCCGAGATATACAATGCCTGCAGCAAAAAGGAGCCTCTGTAGCTCTTATGGTCTCGGAGGAGAAGCTGTTGATCCAGACAGACGGACAGACGGTCAGACGGACAGACGGACATGGTCATATCGACTCGGCTATTCATGCTGATCAAGAATATATATACTTTATATAGTCGGAGATGCTTCCTTCTGTGCGTTGCAAACTTCTGACCCTCTGCAAGGGTATAAAAAGAGGGGCTTCATCTCGCCCCAGGAGCTCGTTTGACTATTTCGGATTATTTAATTATATAGTAAGCCCTGAGATTCTCTCACATTTTAATTTCCTTCTAAGGAACAGCACAATACAAATATTTGGCTGCTGTCAAAGATTCATTTTATTAATTTATATCTGCTTTTATTATCCAATCTGATTTCAACTTACTGATGTGGTTCAAAAATGTGAAAGCAGTATCAACTGTACGTCAAATTTATTTGAGATGGATTAACGAACAAAATCCGTTTTTGCCCGACTTTTTTCTGATTCTTCCCGTTTTTTTATACCTTATAGTTGGCCGATCCGATCGAATTTTTACACTTGCTCAGCTTAATTTATCAAGGAAGACAAATATAAGTTTCATTCACATAGCTCAAAATTAAAGGTCTGAATTTCGCAAAGAAGCAGACAGACGGAGGGCCAGTAGGACATGGAGTTATTGACTCGACTATCGATGTTGAACAAGAGAATAAATACATATATATACTCTAAAGAAATTCCTTGTGCTACAAATAACTGTCGAATTTCATTATACCCTCAGCAATCGTATAATTAACAAAAGTCCTTAAATAATGCTAACATTGTCCAAAAAGAATCTCCATTTTTTTGGCAAAAATATATTTAGATTTCAAAATAGCAGCACCAACAATAACTGTCTGTATGGCATCTAGAGATTACATACTATATCAAATAAGTCTTTATATATAGTATAAGATCCTAGTCAATGTAGATACATAGACCAAGTTTAAAAATTTGCCGGAAGTCCAATCCGATAATGTATCAAATATAAAGCTTTCACAGAAATTATAAAATTAAACTTCTTATATGGAAAGCATTCTTGTTTTTGAGGTATTTAAACAAAAATTTGGTATTGAGATCATATTTATACATTGTTATATATCCGATTCCTTAGTGTTATTCAGATCGGATACGATGGCCCGATAAAAAATAAATAGAATACTGTTGTATAAAGCAGTAAAAAGGCGAGTTTTATACCCAGTATTTATAGGGTATACTCGTAATTCTCGTAAATTGATATGTAAAAGTCAGTAAAATGTAAACAACAGACTGTAGGAACCAGCAACAGCCGAGACGATTAATTACACATCCTAGAGTACGGAATCTTGTGGTGCTCATTGCATATTCCTTTCTCTTCAATTAATAATATACTTAGCTAAACTAGAGTCTTTATTTAATCTCTTAAACGACAAACTTTATTTGTGATTTTAAATATTTACGAATTGATAATTGAACTGAGATCTTGGAGACTATAATAAAATTGCATAGATATTTGTAACACACGGAATCAAAGTTTCTTATACAAGAGATACAAACATATGTACATATGTACATACATATATATGTATATTAAAAAGGTGAATATTTGTAATTTTCTAAATAAGTTGCGAACCACTGTATATAACAATGCCTGACTGTCTCTTTTTCCAGATTTTATATCCTAAATTTTAGCAGTTTGGTAAATATGCTCTTTTAAGAAGTATGTATGTATGTACATACATATGCGCATAGGGCACCGAGAAAAACGGAGATTGAAGATTTGGAGCGTTCCTCAACGTCCATTCAAATCGCTCTAATTCGCTTTTAACTCTCTTTGATCGTATGGAAAAATCCTTTCATGGATATGTATTGGTTTTTTAAAATAAAAAAAATGTTACCGTTTAAAATTTAAATTTTTTTTGTTTGTTTTAGATAGATAAGACATTATAGAATTAAGAAAAAATATTAAAACTTAAAATAAGATACTTACTGCCTAAGAAAAAACACGTTAAAATAAATGAAACGTCTTGTCCGATTTGGCGTTGGAACCACTGTACATACATACATGTGAAGAAATAAAGTCGACACACACCACCAATTTTGAGATATTTCGGGTTTGCGCAAAAAGAATTAAAAAAGTTGGTATTATTTATTTGTACACTAATAGTTATCATTATTCCAGAAAAAATTTATTATGTACATATTCTACGACTGAGTAACTTTTGGTTTTTGTACAAACAGATTCGATTTTCTTAACCAAATATCTCTCTTTATATTAAGATATATACATAAGTACGTTTTTCTGCTTATGCGTATGTCATAAAACAAGCTTAATTAATTTCAGAGATGCTTCTTAGGTAAAACATTGGCTGCTTTTAAGACAGCTGTTTACAAGTGCTTATCTACATACATACATACACACATGGGGAGAAAAACGGTCACACCTTCACAACCTACGGGAAGAAGCCTTACAGCTGTTCCTCTCATATAAATGCACACATACATACATATGTACATATGTATGTACATCCATACATACCTATTTCAATTATTTAACAGAATCTGTTTAAGCTTCAAGCAATTTAAATGACTCATTTGCAAATAATTTTTCACCTAAATAGAATATATATAATAATTAATAATATTTAATTCAACAAAATGTATATGTACATATGTATGTATGTATTTATGTATGTATATAATAAATGGGAAATACGAATAGAATTCAATGCTTAACGCCCACTGTATATGCCATATTTTTCGAAATTTATTGCATTTCATTTGAGATCCGCTTCAATCAAAATTTTTATGTCAGAGATTAACGATTAAAGTCATTAGCAGTTAAGATCGAGATCAGTCATACAGTTGGTGCTCTTGATGCCCCCAGATCGCAGACAAAGGCTCCTTTAAAGAAAACAGTTCATTCTTTTATCGCTTTTGGCATTTTTAATGTTGTGGCTGAGGTACGTTTTTTTTTTTTTTTTTTTTTTTTTATTTTGGCCGAGGTTTATTGTTTCGCCTTCGACTTTCGAGTTTGGGGCCAGGACGATGGGGCATATTAAAAGGGCAAAGTTATAAAACATTAGCGCATATTAATCATTTTTTCTGATGTTTTATACGAAAATCCATTTATTTATTTTGTGCTTTAAATATGTATGTATGTATGTATGTATGTATGCGACCACAGATGCTGATGCTCCATTCTCCAGTGAAATTCAATTAAAGTCTTGGATGTAACATTCCCCGGAATTGTAGAATGTGCAAAGGGAAGAATGAAAGAACTGAACAACGACGAAGTGCATTACACGTGGGGGTTTGGGGGCCGGACAGATGCTGATGCTGACGCTGCAGCGGACGCTGACGGTGACGGTGACGCAGCCGTTGCCGTTGCCGTCGTCAGAATGTCTCTCGGTGTGGTGGTGGCTCCTCTTTATATAGGGAGAACTGTCAAAATATTGACAGCCGCATCCGTTATGCTTTTTGCCCAAATTGATATTCTATTTATAACTGGGCCGACTTCGACTCTAGACTTCATTAAAAATATTTCGTAAAAATCTAAACAAAAACTAAATAAATAAGAAAACAAGAAAATAAAAAAAAAAAAACGTCAAGATGGTTAAGTTAATGATGCGCCGTCTGAAACCACATCATAATGGTCGTCACTATGGCCCTTCCGACTCCAATGGAATGGATGAGATGTTGTAATCCATTGACAAGTTCCTGACAGTTAGCCAAAGCTCCACATACCCATCTACATAGATACCTACCTATATGTATGTATGTGCTGTATATACATACATACATATGTATATACTCGTACTTTGTGGATTGGTTTTGTGAATGAATTTCATGTTTTCGCTAACTGATCACTTCTAACTGTCCGCTGTCCATTCCTACAACTAATTTGAATATCGAAATCTTATTATCAGCTATCCAGAGGCGGTTATGCAATTTATTAATGAAACTATGAGATTTTATTTTTTGTTCGTCGAGGCCTTAAGCCAGGTTGTGGACGAGTGTGTGAAACGATATGAATGCGATACGATGGTTGAATATCTACACACACAAACACACAGACACACAATCTATGAGTAGGTTAAATATCATCAATTATCGGCGATGCTTTCGAGTTCATTCATTCGTACATATGTATGTACATACATACTTACGTACATACATTCATACATATATATGTATGTACATATATGAATGTTGTTTATACTCGTGTATGTATGTATAGATATGTTTGTTCATGTCGATCTGGTCAATCAATTTGGCTTTAAGTTGGCCCACGGGGCCAACAACGCTTAACAGGTAAACAGATTGTCAGTTAAACAAAACAAAAATCGCTTTCTCACACGTTTCCATCGATTTTCCAAATTGACAAATTGTATTCTCTAAATTAATGATTGCTCATAAATGGTGTTTTATTAATTAACCGAAACTGAACAGAACCGAACCGAGCCGATCGATTTGAGTGGTATCAACCTATCAACTTTTATCCCTCAGTTAGCGATGAAATTGTATCTGGTTAATTATATACATACATACTAATTATGTACATATAAAACATATAATTACATACATATATTTCAGTTTCTTATTCGATCCTCAGTGAATAATGGGCGGTACTCAACCCAATTTAAATGATCGGCCAATGTGGAATTAATTACTGAGCATTCCAACGTGAATGGATTATCAATTATATTGACACGATCAAAATAAATGGGACAGATTTCAGCGATAAATGGAATATGTATATATGTACATATCTGAAGAAGCAGTTTAACGATTAAATTGATGGAATTAAAGTAATTAAATGAATGAATAATCCTTGTATAGACTTTAATTTGATCTAAATTAGTTTTCTTTGCCACTTTTACGTCATGAGTTTGTAAATTTGATATAAATATCAGAGGGGATCGACGATCGTGTGGGGGGGAGGCGTTAGAAGAAGTGTCGCGGATCCTTGTTAAGCGTTGCCAGGACTTAGTGAATTCGATACTACCGATAATAAGGGGTTCACAAACAAGTATTAAATCTCAAAAACCCTAAATTGACCTTCGATTTAAAGTTTAAAATAATTTTGAATCGAGAATTTTTTATTTTTCATTTTCATCGTTGTTTGTGATTTTTGAAAGTGTGAAACGTTATTTCCAACCAAAAATTATATTTTTAATTTAATATAATAAAAATTATAATATAAATATTAATTCTATATTTAAAACGAAAATGGTGCAATACTGGACTTTTAAATATGATTTTTCAATACGAGAACTTATCTAGATGTAAATAGGTTGTTTTTTTTTTTAAACTCATAATTACAAATTATTTTTTCTTTACTTTAGAAAATTGTTTCGAAATTTATTGAATTTTTGTTCGTTTCTTAACTATTATACCATGTGTGTATATGTAAGTATATGTACGTATATGTACGTATTTATTAATTTCTGGAATATTTTGAGAAAGTTAAATTGCCAAATCACTAAATATCCATCAACTAATGAGGCCTAAAAGCTCCGACAGCACCGAAGCGACGGATGTGTGGATAATAAAGCATACAATTAAGCACACTTATAGCCATATATGTATGTATATATGTACATACATGCATATATGCATATTTCTATACATGTATGTATGTATGTATGTATGTAGATACATGCATATATTATTTATTTGTGTATCTCTATCTTGTATTTATTTTCTAATTGTTTCGTTTTCGGCATAAGAAAAAAAAAAGATGAAAAACGCTCACACAAAATGCAGGAAATGGATGTGTTGACAAATAAACGATGTTTCGTACTTTGTATTTACCAATATGTGTATCTATGAATTAAACACGGCAACAAAAACAACAACAACAACAACAATAACAATAACAACAGTAACAACAGCAACATCACATGTATTCGAATTTCACCTGTGAAGCATTTGAAATGCGATGCCATGGGGACATACTTTGAAAATCAAATAGATATGGCCCAAAAAAACGAAAGTTAACACAGACACGATGACAACAACAACAACAACAACAAACAGTCAATTGTTATAAGTATCTCATGGATACATTTGCATGTGGGTACTTGTAGGTGTGATTATGTTTGTGTGTGTACGTGTGTATGTGACTATGTATACATACATATGTATGTATGTATGAATGTATGTAAGTACTTGTGGATACAGTTTGTGGTGCGCGTGCGAAAATGCTATAGCCATTTATTGTGTTTTGATAAATGCCTTTTTCGTTTGAAGCTCAACCGATATCGCCGCCCTAAGCCCATCCCTTCACCTCTCCTCACAAATGCCGCGTCCGCGTCTCGCGTCTTCCGTCTCCGTCTCCGTTCGTGTCCCTGTCTAACACCGCTAAGACCAACACCACCCTCAACTCATTTGCCCCACGAATTTGACGTCGTCTCATTAGTCACATTTAAAATTGTATTTAATTACTTTCTCACTTCATCATTAGTCAAGTCTGGTGGGTTGTCTTTTGCCTCGCCTCGTCATTGGGGCATATAACCAAAGGAACGGTCCCGGGTAGCGGGTGGCTGATGGAGGGTGTGCGCCTGCGCTCCCTACCAAAATGCCTTAGCCTTAACATTTTGTTTGCTTTCACAGACAGGGCGGCGAAAATTGATATACTCTGCTGCTGCTGATGCTGATGCTGCTGCCTTTCATCAATTTCAAATTAGTGAAAATCGAGAAACGGAAACGGAAATTATTCACCATCCATTTATGTATGTATGTTCGTATGGATGGCTATCTACAAAATGTATCGACGGTGGCAAATATATATATTTCTTTGGCCATTACAAGTGTAATTTATCTCGCAAATCATTAATCAACATTTGTCTGATGCTTTCCTTCATTTGTGCATAGGTACGCACATATGTATGTATGTAGGTATGTACGTATGTATGTACATATGAACATACATACATACATATGTACATATACACATATGTACACTTGAATGTAAATATACATATAAATTGGCAAAAAATTTCAAAATACGGATCGATTGTAAACGCCCCTTATTATCGCTTAACTTTATTTATCTACATACATCTACTATCTACATATGTACATACATATATACATACATAAATACATACATAGGTACATATGTACATATGTACATACTTAGTTAAATAGCAATGTCATTTGTCTATTCATATAAGGGCGTATTTTCAATTGAATCGCGTATTAAACAACGCCAATGGCACAATATCTGATTGAAAGATCCACAAACAATACTCGAATATAAACCAAACTCACACACGCACACACACACGCACATACACACGAAACAACAACAACAACAAGCAAGCAAGTGCCAACACTATTCTACAGCATTTTGTTCAGAAAATACATGTAGTATATAACAATCAAATTAAACATTTTTAATAATCTCAAGCAAAAATATTCCATATTGGTAACAATTATATTTATTATCAGTCTCTTATTGATTCACAGAGTAATTTGCCTTGCTGGGTAGTGTATTGGGTTCGTTTGAGATTACAAATTTAATTGACCACCTCCCCGCTACCTTAAATCCGATTGGTCGATGCTGGCCAAATGTTGGTGAGAAAATATACTGTAATACATACCCACACACACAGATACACACATACACAGCTATAAAACACTTTCAAATAGAGAGCGAAGGGAACATGGAATGAAACATTGTGGTGGTTGCAAACGACTCGTTTTACTTGCCAATCGTTTCGTGCCGTTCGTGTGTCATTTTCGGAAATTTTTTATTTCCAATTGGAGTTCCGTGTGCGTCGGTCATGCGGCGGATAAGTGCGCGATTTAATTTCGATATCAAATTTTAATCATATGAACTAATTGATAATTAATTAGTAATTAGTAATTAATAATTAAAGAGACCACCAGCCGACAATCCGATCGAATCCAATTCGCTGGTCATGGATGTTTTCCGTGTGTGTTGTGCCCTGTCCAATGTGTTTGTGCGCGTATGTGTGTGTTAAGGAGAAGTATGTACTTACACGACAGATACGAATGTACAACATGTGTACAACCCAAATCAACCGTGATCGTAACCCATAACCAGGCAAACATTTAATTAGTGTTAATTGCATTAAACAACAGTTAAAAGTTTTTGCCAAATCAATTTGCAACTAAACAAACAAAGAGAAAAACAAAAAGGAAACGAAATAAGCGTCAGAGAAATAAGCGAGAGACCAAGAAGAAAAGATCAGTTGGCAAACGGTTTTTTCAACGCAAATTCCTTTTTGGTCACACATTTTCGCAAATCGATCACAATATATGTATGTACATACATGCATACATAGCTAAAGAAGAAAAAGAAAAAAGAAAAACACACACATAAAGGCATAAAAAGATTGTGTATAAAGTGCATCAAGAAAAAGAAATTATATTTAAAAAAAAAATAAAAAGTTAAGTCCAGTTCTAGTGATAATTTAATTTCGGGGAGAGAGGACTTACATCAAATTGTGCTTCCAATGCAACTGCGTGTGCATCCGACTATGGATTGTAGCGGCCGTTCAAACAACATTGAACGCGATTCCGATTTGGGAGACGATTTGGTAAGTTTGCGAAAATTCTGCCAAATTCCGTGCCATACGGTACTTTCAATAGCAAAACTAGTATTCGGTAACATCCATACATACTTATGTGCATACATGTATATGTGTATATGTATGTATGTATATGTAAATACACTAGCTGCACTCACAAAATTCGTTACACCTCAAAATCAGTAAGTAAAATAGCTGAACAATAAAAATAAAAATTTATCCCAATTTAAAGAAATCTTGAAAACTATATTTTGTAAACATTTTGGCTAAATCGATATTCGGATAAAGAAACATTTTTCATGTGAATTGTAAGAATTGATGATCTGCTACTGGCAGCAGATCAAATTTGAATATTTTCAAAAACCATTATTACTCTTGAAAGTAAAGAAATTACTTCATTGGAAAACAATTAAATGTACGTCAAGAAGTGTTTAAAGTCATTTCCTATACCATATATTAATCAACATAATGAATCTGGGTATGGTAGCAATTGATTTTTCGGCATAATAATCTATTCCCGGCAGGATCACATCACCCATATTATATCAGATCGCTCAATTTTATTGTGCCGTACTCCTTCATTCTAAGCATATCCATTTCATTTATACTAACTCTAGAAAGCAAATTTTGTCATATCAATACGATTAATTTAATTCTTTGTCTCACCTTTTAAAACTTCCTGGACTACCACATATGTACATATGTAAATATGTATGTACATATAATTCAATATCAAAAGTAAGCCAGCCGATCTCGAGTTTAAGCAAAACTAACGAACAGCAATTGATTTACGTATAAGTTTATCTGTATATACATACATACATATGTAGATATTTCCAATTGAGATGTTGTCATTTAAATACCTTTTCATGTGCATACAAAATTGAAGATGCCCAAAGTTTATATACATACATACGTATGCATATGTTCCTATGTTCTTAAAACTAATAGTCTCTCATGAGTTAAATTCAGAAATTATGTACATACATATACATACTATTTCATTCGAATGTTTAAAATTTATAGTAAATAGAAATCGAAAGATCCTATAAACAGGTGTTCAGCTTTACCAGTTGATAATGAGATTTCGCCGACGGCATTAGCTCCGTGATAATGATCTTTTTTTAGACTCTTTTTTAACCACTAGAAAAATAAATGGATTCATGCAATTTGAATTCAATTGTTTGCAGATGATTCAAAACTTAATTATAATGTTAAAAAAAAAAGCATCAGTTTGTTGACCATGACGGGTATTGGGGAGGGGGAATCGTATTTTATTTTGGCGTTGATATTTTCTCAGTTTTGTTTTCTGTTTGTTAGAGAGCCGTTAAAAGGTGACATGCTAAATGGACATACAACGCATTTATTATACACGCATACATACACACACACATGCACACACAGAGGAACAGATAGAGAGAGAGGGAGAGAGAGAGTTGGCTAAAGCGAGAGCGAGAGAGACATATATTAAGAGATACGAGATGGATATAGAGAGGAGAGCTAAGTGCATAGCACACTCATAAATACAAATAGATTCATCTGTTTTGGAATTGGACCCGGTTTTCAAGCCTATCTTTAACCCCTTCCGCTGCCCTCTTCTGACTATACTTCTTGGCGTGTCTTCGCTGGAGCAACTCGTTCACATTTCATCAATTGAAAGATCTCTTTCAATTCAACTTCTTTGATGGCGTTCATATGTAAATAAATTGTTCAAATATTTGCATTATTTGTTAGTACCTTAAATGAATATTAAATGTGTTTTATTGCCTTGTCTCTTTCGAACTGTCTTCCTTCCCTCTCCTGCCTGCCCATAATTCGATCTACAGGTAGTACCCATCCATCCAGCATACAACCATACATACATATGTATGTATGGATGTATGTACATATGTGTGTATACATATGTATGCATCTAAGAGCAATTTCTTAAATTCAAATTCGAATAAAACTCTTGTTAGTTGCGTTTCTTGTTATTGCTGCTTTTCTTGGTTCATTGTTTTTCTTTCAGTTTTATTATTGTTAACAGACAGTGCCGGCAATGGGCCCAAACGACGATCAACAATGAGCCAGACTTTATATTGTATGTATGTATGTATGTATGTATATATGCGCACATACATACATACACACATACTCTCATACACTCCTCACTTCAAGGCGGCAAAGTTATTTACATAATTTTTAATAGCCAAGATGCTGCTACCTCTCTGATAGCAAGTCTTATGCAAACATTCTACCCATCCCGTCCAGTCCATCAATCTCTCAGTTCCTCAGTCACTCCGTACTCCACGACCCAAGTCCGCGTCATTGTCATCGTTAACTTCTACTCTTCGATTTTTCGATTCTTCTTGTTTTCATTTAACCAATTTTTTGTATTTTTATTTTGGGTGTTAATTGAACACCAAGTATGTGAGGATTTGTGTGTGTGTCTATGTGTTTGTCTGAGTGTGAGTGTGTACTAGGCGAGGGTGTACAATTGGGTATTATTATTTACAAAATGTTAAAAGAGTCGGGGACGGGCAGTGAAAACTGTCCATGTGGGTGTGCTTAATTAACCATCGAAGAACCTCCAACTCTCACTCTCAGTTACTCACTCCGCAGACTCTTTAAAATGCCATAATACTTTATGCTGGTGTCATTCGCGCGTCCGATTTTTAATATCAAAATTCCTAGGGCAAAACGCAAAACTGAGATTTTGCCTCGAAAGTCACGATTAAACCATAATGTGGGCTGTCAAAAACTCATAAATTTTCAAATGAAGAAAAGGAGAGCTGCTGCGGTATTACTAGAGTCAAAGTCACTGTTGAAGTTGGAGTTGAAGTCGCAGTCGGAGTCGGAGTTGGAGTCAAAATCGCAGTCGCAGTCGTGCCTTGTCATTCGAGCATCACTTTAATTACTTGGGTTAAACTGGAAGTTTAAAATATTACCAAGTTGTTGAATTTTGGGTTTTCTTTTAATTTTTAAAATTGTTTTTAAATTAAATCAAGCATCGAACGTAATATGGGACAATTGCCCTAGCTTAAAATTATTACCGAGAAATGACCACACACACACACTCACTCACACACAGCACGTGCTTGAAATCATCTATGAAAACCAGAAGCATCCACAATCTGATACGAGTCACAGGGAATAAGGAGAGAAAGAGAAAGAGCTCCCGTTTCCCACATTAAATCACATTATTATATTATGGTGGGTGGATAGTTCAGAAGCAAGAGAGATCGGTGTGGGGGAAGGGCACGTTATAGGCATTAGCAAAATTGGGGGAATCTCATTTGTTTTGTTAACTGTCGAGAGTCTCAGATTTCAATACATTGCCGTCTCATACTTGTAGATTTTAGTATTTAAATATTTCTGGGAAATTCTGTACAGGTAATAGAAATCAGTTTAATGACTTTGTCCCACTGTACGGAACACAGTGAGTGAATTCATGATCTGTGTATGGTTGTAAAACCAAAACATTATTAAATATCTTGCCTAATAAAGAGCAGTTAATAAAGAAAGGAACTGTTTATGAACTTAAAGGTATGTACATATGTACATATGTACATACATATGTCTTCATCTAGCAAGTTGTGTAAAAAATTTCGGGATTCCTGGACTCTGGAATTCTGTTATTTTTGACGCTTTGCCCGTTGGCATAGGTTGTGTGTTGTGCGGGTTGTGTGGGTTGGAGGGGGTAATGGATGCGATGGGTAGAGGTGGAGGTATAAGGACGGACATCGGCACCTGTTATAATTTGTTTGGCTTCTCGTACGCTGACAGCGAACGATTTTTATTAAATTCTTTTTCTCGAGGGCTGCATACATATTTATTCATACATATGTACATACATGTTTATGTATTTACAAATCCACACATCTATGTATGTATGCATGTGTGTGTGTGTGTGTGTAATTTCTTGCTGTTACTGTTGTTGCATAATCCACATTGTGTGTATGTGTGGAAGACTGATAGAAAGAGAATGGAGGAAGGGGGAGAAAAGACATATTTGATTAAGTATCTGGGCTGCCCCCTTTTGAAAGACATTTCCATTTCCCTTGCCGCCTGTGCCATCCCCTTTTGGACATCTTTTCCCCCTCACTACCGATCGCTTTCAACCGCAATGACTATCGAAATTTGTTTTTCTTTTAGTTTTCGGGCCACGAACTTGAAACTACGCGAATCCTCCGTGTATTTGAGTGTGTGTGTTCGTCATGTCATTTGAGGTTCTTATACACAATATTTTTTAATTTAATTTACAACAAAACAAGAAGGAAAACGAAAACGCAAATACGGCGACAAATGTCAGCAAAATGAAAATAAATAGCAATAAACAAAAACAAAACAAAAACAAAAACTCATAAAATTGACGATTATTATTATTACAGTTTATTTTTTGCTAATGCCATTGCTGGTTTTTTTTTAATGAATTTATGAATTATTTCCTCAAACCATAGCTAATAAAATAGTTAATTGGATTTTTCCAGCACAGCTGCCAGAACAACACTACAGGCCATGTACATACTTACATACATGTATGTTAATGAAAATATGAATATTATCACAGTGCTAATAAAGGCTGGAGAGTCGCACTAGTTTCGACATCGCCGCAGCACTGATACTCTGTCGATCGTCTGATGTTGCTTAAATCAGAAATTATCTTGGCATTGATCGGGTGTATGCAAATACTTATAATAAAAAATCCATTTCATTATTAATAACTTTTGCCTGAATGAATATTCTCATTCTGGTTATTGCAAGGGTATGAAAATGCTTATATGTATGTACATATGTACATATGTATTTTGATGGTGGATGTACGAGTTTACCTTCTTTTCGTTCCTTTCCTTCGTTTCACTAGCTAAATACAAGTGTGTGTGCGCAAAAGGGCGTGTCTTTTATGGTGGTCGCTCGCACACAATCGCAAAATTGTGCGGGGGTAGAGTTGCGCTTAAATTAAATGCATAAGCGAAATGCGAATTATAATGTACGAATGGAAAGCTTTCGTTTTTGAACTCGTGAAAAAATTGCGCTTTCTTATTTATTTAAGAGCAAAGTAACAAAAAGTTCATATATGTATATTACATTGCTTACAAAGATTAGCAATTGATGGTAAAGATGTATTATTATTTTTTTTTTTTTTGAAGAAGTATTGACAGTTAGTAAACAGACTCCAACAGTGGGTCACAGCTTATTTGAACCAAACAATACTCATAATTTTTAATGACCGTAATTTTTAATCCGAAAACGATATCGATAATGTCCAAATGCACAGCCCATAGTTAAAATTTGAATTTGAATTAATGGTTTCGAATTTTCTGATTACAAAGTATTTCTGATTTTGTAGTCATAAAAATTAAAAACTTTAATAATTAATAGTTTGTTTGACCATTTATCATACTTACCAAGCACTTAAACCGCTTTCGGTAAGTTCTAATAAAAGTTGCGTCCATTGCTCTATTGATACAGCATAGATGTTATTTTGGCGGAAAACTATTTATTTATGCATTTAACCTTAACTAATGGTGATTGTTTTGTAATTTTATGCCATGTAAAATCCCAAGTTTGGCTAAATCCCCCATTTATGTATGTATGTATGTATGTATGTACATACATAATTTTCTATTTTATTGCCCTGACTTTTTCTTTATCAATTTTTGGAGCGGGTCAAAAAAGCTTTGATTTAGGAAAGTCAAAAATATTCAGTATCTTGATAACAAAATCCAAAATACTTTGAAATATGAAAATTTAAAACTATCTTCTTAACTTCAAATCTAAACTTAGAAACTATGTAAGTGTAGATCTCGTTCTTTGTTTAAAATGTGCACTTATTAAATATTTAAAAAATTTGTTGGATCAAATAAGCTGTGACCCACAGTATGTACATGTGTACAAAAACAACTGTCAAAGGAGTTAAATGGCTTTTTTAACTTTTTCATTATCTGCTATAAATTATATTTATGTGTAAGTGAATGTTGCTGGATATACATATGTACATATACATACATATATGACATATGTATAATAGAAAAAAATAGAAAGCTCAATGTGACCATCAGTCGATTTGATAGTTCCATGAAATCCAAAAACTCGTCTTTGTCATTGATAATAAAGCGTAAAACGCGTTTTGGGATTTTATGCAATGCATAAGGATTGCAAAAATAATGTGCCAGCTTCAAAAAACGAAAACAAACGATATTATTGTAGAGGTTTGTTACTTATATTAAACTTAATTCTATGGAAAAGTCTATAAATTTGCTGTAGCGGGCAAGTGTAAAAGGGCATTTAATTTCTAGTTAGAAATGCCAAAAATATTTCCACATGTAAGTTCACACATACTTATGTACATACATAGTACATACATACTTAAATATGTACATATGTATGTACATACATAACCGCAACAAGCCCAAGCCCTGCAAAAAAGACAAACCTAAGCCACCTCTCCGACTACATCTGCGTGTCTTCCTCCCCCCACCACCGCACTATCCATCCGGTATATTCAACATCCCGGCAGGCAGGCAGGCAATAAAACAATGCAGTTTTTAATTATTGCCCGCCTGCAATCGAAGCTAGACCCAGGCCAGACCCGCCAACTTGACTCAGACGGTGACGGAGGCCCACCCAGCCCAACTATATGTACATACATACATACATACATACATACATATGTACTATGTATGTATATTGGATTGTTTGCTGGTCGTTGGCTGTTTAACCGTTGCATTTTGCTTCTTCTTCAACTATTTTTTTTTGTTGTTTCTTAACCGGTTTCATTTTTGTGTTTTTATTTTACGCGAAAATTTCGTTAGCCCTGCGTCACTCACACAAATACACAGCCACTCTAGCATGCACGGCATGTCATATATGTACATATGTATGTTTTGTATGGATGTATGTACCTGAGGGTGGTAGTGGAGGAGGGGCCGGGTAGTAAAGGCACATCGAATGCGGCTCGGCAACGCCATTATGTATCGCGTGTGTTTATGCGTGTGTGTGTGTTGTTGCCCATTTCATTTTCTGTTTTCTTGTTTCCATTTTTATATTTTATTCGCTTTATTTTTTCCGCTTCGACGCTTTGGCGAGCGAATGAAATCGCGTTTGTAAGCGACGCACTCACTCACTCACACCCGTAAATATTGAGTGCCGGTATATGTACATATAGAGGCATCTCTCAGATACATATGGATGTATGGATGTTGGATATACATAGATATACATATGTATGTATGTATGTACATATATTTTTATGTGCATATGTACATACGCTTTGCATTTTAATTTTATTCTTTCATGCTCTCAATGATGCCTATGCCCATCGCCTGTTCCCCCTCCATTTCTCTCCTTTCTCCTCCTCTGCCTCATCTTCGCTATATACATATGTATGTATGTATGTATGTATGTATGCATGTATGTATGCATGTATGTACATATGTACATGCGTGGTCCTTCATCTGCATGCTTGGGTACACGACCACGTTGCACAGGCATGAAGTTCTCATTTCATATCTCCTTTTAATTCGTTTCTTTTTTGCCGCTGGCACTATACTTCTCAGTGCGTCGCTGTCATCGTAGTGCGGTGAAATACTTAATTCGTTATGGGGTACCAAGCGTAAATGAGCAATTTTTATTTATATTTATTCAAATAAACATTATGGCGACATTTATGCATTTAAATCTACATATGTACATATGTATGTATGTATGTATGTATGCACATATCTACATATGTACATACATATGTACATATGTAGATCATGATGAAATAACATAACATGTTATTTCATCATGATGTAGATTGTATGTTAATGCATAAATATAGATACATAAGTATGTATGTATACATACATACATATGTACATATGTACCACATATGAATGTATGAATGTATATGTATTTATTTTTATGTATGGCCATACATCAAATACATATGTATGTACATACATACATACATATACATATGGATAATGCTAACTACCTTCATACATAGATATGTATGAACATATGTATATACATTCTTACATATGTATGTATGCTATTGATTTGAACTATCATACCATATCTGCTTTTTTTTTTAGAACATAATTTATGATATGTGCAGTTTTTTAATTAAAGTGGCTGAATTAACGAACGCTAATTCAATTTACTAAATTCGAAACAAATATCTACATAATAATAACACAGCATTAAAATAATGTAATAATAACACAGCATTACAATAATGTTACGTACATATGTACATACTTCTTGCAGCAACCTTTAAATATTGTAAGTAAATCTATTCTTTGTTGTTTTAATGCAAATTACATTCTGGTTTTGAGTCTCTTGAAGTCCTTTTGATCTGTTCAGAATTTTTATTCCTTAACTAAAAACTTTTATTTTATCTTTTGCTTTAGTCCATAGGTTTCTTCATATAATACGAATTGCAATCAATTCAATAAGATTATAGTTTTTTAACTATTATTTTTGTATAAGTAGTCCAATTCTTAAAAAGTATTGTGAAAAAGACATGCTTCTTCTGCAATGGGTAGTTGCTCCTGGGGAAATTCTATACAATAGATTGATTACACTATTTTTATACCCTTGCAGAGGGTATATTAATTTTGGTCAGAAGTTTGCAACGCACAGAAGGAAGCATCTCCGACTATATAAAGTATATATATTCTTGATCAGCATGAATAGCCGAGTCGATATGACCATGTCCGTCTGTCCGTCTGTCCGTCTGACCGTCTGTCCGTCTGTCCGTCTGTCTGGATCAACAGCTTCTCCTCCGAGACCATAAGAGCTACAGAGCTGAGATTTTCAGCATAGGCTCCTTTTTGCTGCAGGCATTGTATATCTCGGAATCATCCCGATCGGACGACTATATCATATAGCTCCCATAGGAACGATCGGTCATGAATAAGCTTTATCCTCAATAACTCAGTTGTTTTTCAACCGAATGCCACGAAATTTGATATTTGTGAGTTTAATATACTTCTTAATACTTCAACCAAGTTTGATCAGAATCGGACGACTATATCATATAGCTCCCATAGGACCGATCGGTCATGAATAAGGTTTATCCTCAATAACTCTGTTGTTTTTCAACCGAATGCCACGAAATTTGATATTTGTGAGTTTAATATACTTCTTAATACTTCAATCAAGTTTTATCAGAATCGGTTGGCTATATCATATAGCTGCTATAGGAATAATCGGTACAAAAAAAATTTTGTATGAAAAATTTTTTTTCTCAAAATTTTGAATTTGTAAATTTGGTATGTTTAATTTACAATAATGCTTCCGGTGAATTATATAGAGAAAATCTGCAAGGGTATACGAACTTCGGCACGGCCGAAGTTAGTCCATCTTTCTAGTTTCTCAGAGAATTTCATATAAAACGAAAACTAGATTCACTTTATTCAGTAAAGAGCAGTTCGTTTATTAAAGCATCTCCAGCTACGTAAATATACTTTGTATGTATATGTTAATGATCAGCAATATACATACATATGTACATACATACATTCGTATATACTATTTTACAATACTCGTACATACATACATATGTATGTATGTAGATTTTTAGTTTTAGTTTTTTAATCTTCTGATGATAAACTTTATCTGTATTTATTTGTTTATATTTGGTATATACATACATATGTATGTATGTACATTCTTTCTGCTGAATTTCATGAAAATCGGTTGACTATATCATAAAGATGTCGATCAAAATTGCATGACCCTGTAATAATTAATTATCAATTGTTCTAGTGTTTCGAGTGATGTAGAAAGATCCATGTTTATTTTGAAGTAAATAAATAAATGAGTATTCAAATAGCCCGGTCATACATACATACATAAATATAATGTAATATATAATCTATTTATAAATTTTTCTATAAATTAAATATTTAAATCGATAAGATTTTAAATATGTGGTAAACTCTGTACGGTTTTTAATAGTTTTTCTTTGTCACAGAGTTTCAGATTAGGCGATGTTTTTTTTTTTTGTCCTTTCTTATGTACATATGTACATATGCGTTAATTTATGCACATATGTATGTATGTATGTATGTATATACATATGTACATATGTATATGATACATGTTGTATTTGAATAGTTGATTGGGCTCATTCTCTGTGGGTTATATGAAGAAACCAGATTGTTGTCCTGTAACATTTTGATGCATAATTCCTAAAGGCTAATAAACTTAGGACGCCAGCACGCCTTGAAGCGAAAAGAAAGAAACACTTGAATCATAAGGACATTAGGGCTCATCTAGTTTACGGTTTTCAAGTTAAAAAAAAAAGAAAAAGGAAACGCAACACTACACACACACACACACACATGGATAGAGAGATATACATACATGTGCTACAGCCGCATAATCTTAATCCTTCACACAATAAACGCCCCTGGTTGCCACTGCCGCTGCTGTATTGTTGCTATTGCTGTTGCTCATTGCTGAATGCTCATGGTAGTTGTTGATTTTGATCCTGTTTGCATGCTGCGCCCTTCACAGCTTGCCGTTGCTTTCGTTTCCTCTGCGGCACATTATGGATTTCCAAGCAGCCTCAGCGGTGTGTCCTTTTGTTTTAAATTGGCACGGCATGTTGCACATGCGGCACGGGTCGATTCTATTGCTATCTCTGTCATTGTCTTTGGGTCATTGTTTTCATTGTTGAGTGTTGGGTTTGGCCAAGCGTCGGCGGCAACCCTGAGGAGCTGCTGCAACCGGCAATTTCCTACATTATTTGTTGACAATTTTTGTATTGTATGTATCAACTTGTTTTAACAGCAAATGGAAATTAACTAAATTGCATTTGTGGTCGAAATGCAATGATAATAAATTAAGATAGATCGAGAATACAATAATGCAAAACTAATTAGTGATAAAAACTGTCAACGGTAAATAAATTAAATATTTTACCTACCTACCTACCTACATACATATGTACATATATATATATATGTATATATACATATATATGAAATGACACTTTGCACTCAGATACCCGGACGAAGACGAAGACGAAGGCGAAGACGGAGACAGAGACAGAGACGGATTCGTGGATGGAGTCGCCTGCTTCTTTGTATGTGCCCCCGCATGGAAAGCTATTAAAGTAAATTGCAAATGCATCGTGGCATATATATACAAGTGTAGATATGTATGTAGGTATACTCGTAGATATATACATATATAGATAGATACCTGTATAAGTTCGAGTACAAACTCTAATTGCGATTTAATGTCTTTCGTTGGTTTCATTTTCGTATGAAAGTGCTTTAGCTGTGGCCTTTTTGAATTCACCTGAAATATGCGATAACCATAGAGCAGTAGCTTTTTTTTTTTTTTGTTTTTTATCAATGCCGGAGACCGATTGCTCGACGAAATTAATGGAACCGATGTGTAGGCGTACTTCATGCCAGCCGTGGAGAATAGTTAGAGAAGGGGGAGAGGAAGGGAGTTGAGGGTTTAGTGGGAATACTGCCTGCCAGTACATCTCATTAGTTGGTGCTATACTATGTGAATGTGTGTGCGCGTGTGTGTGTGTGTGTTTCTGAGTGTATGTTTTCCCTTACTTCATTGCAAAGACTTAATGCATTTCGGTAAAAACAAGTATCCGAAACTAGTTCATCTTATCGGCCAATGGTGATTTATGTGACGCTTATTACTAGTATTACGAGTTTGAGCTCCAATTCTAGATCGAAATTTCATCTTCATGCAATGAATGAATATAGTTTTCAGTATTCCTATTTTGGATATCCATTAACTAAATATTATTCCAATGAATGTTACCCATTTCCCATTTAAATGGACAAAATGAATTTCCTTAAGAGCTATAGCAACCTATGGAAAGGGTCATTACCTTTGTTTACCTCGACAAATTCCAAGTGGGGCAACTCATCATCAAGTAACGATAATAATATATGTACATACATACATACATACATACAATTGTTGCAATAATAAATTATGTACATATATACATTAATCATTATACATACATTTACATATATTTATAACATGGCAATAAAAAGCTTGATTGTCAAATTTGGCTTTTATGTATGTAACTAAATTTTATAGTTTGGTGTTCCATCAATCGATAGTTTGATCTTGCGTTCCGAGTCAGCTGGATTGTCTACTCTTCCCTTGGTATTGGATTAGTCGATGTAATGATAGGTACATTCATTATATAGTAGATAAATTCAATCAAACAATCTGCAATCTACATACATATCTGATAACGATTACAATTTGAATTATTATTCCTTCTTAGTCTGAGGTTAAATTATTAAAATTCCTTTCAGACGAATTCCTTGCAAAATGTACATACATACATACATACATACATACATACATACATACATATGTGTGTATAATTGATACAGATAAAAATGAGTCTGGGTTTTTACTACTTAAACCTTCAGATCCATTGATCCGTTTATTGAGTTTCCATGGAAATTCCATAATTTCTTGGAAACCACATACACACACACACATGCACACACATACACACATGCACACACACACACACATGCACACACACACACACACAAACATACAACTAGGCATGTATATATACATATACCTACATACGTACAAGTATGAATGTGTATGTATATGAGTTAGGTTGGGCCGGCTGTGGTAGAAATTCGTTTTGCATTAATTAGACAGTTTATAGGTGGAACTTGGAATACCTTTTTCTGCAGACCACAATTGTTGAATTGTTTGGACCTGGTCAACAGCAAGGGGAAGACCAAGAGGAATGGCAAAAGCGACCAAGACCCAACCGCAACTAAAAATGCAGCCTAGCGAAGCATCCCAAAACAAATTGCACAAATACTATGTATGTATGTATGTATATACATATGTACATATGTATGTATGTATATACATATGTACATATGTATGTATGTTCATATATATATATATATATATATATATACATATATATATTTATATATGTATACACACATACTTCGCATGACTTCGATAACTTACATTAATTTGATATACATACAAACAGCAACTTAGACCGCGAATTGGCAACCAAGTTAAAGTTAACCAACCAATCCACCAACTAAGTTAACTAACCAACCAACCCATCAACACAACACAACACAACCCAACACAACTCAACACAAACCGAAGACGTCGACGACGACGAAGACCCAAGACCCAAGACCAATGTCCAATCAATGAGATGCACAAACACATGCTCATGAACATGCCAACCGACTCTCGCTCCCATTTCCCCATTTATGCGGACTCAGAGTCCAAAGTTAAAATATCTCAAAAGACGACTCTCTTCCCTCCTCCCAGCGAGTGAGTGTGTGTGTGTGTGTGTGTGTGTGTGCGCGTGCGTGTGTGCGTATTTGTTGTGTGTAGCAACATTTTTGCAATAAAAGGCGTTTGCATTTGCGCCAACTTCAAAGAATTCTTTGGAATAGGAAAGCCTAAGCATTGTCTATGCTTTGGTTTTGGTTGCATTTATGATTACAGCAACGAGGCAACGTCAACTCTGACGATAAATGTTGCACATACGCACACACACACATACACCACACACACAGATTCAAATGTGTGAGATGGCATCTCCACACTTCGCTTCGACTGACTCTTTGGCTTGACTTGGCTTACTTTGTGTGGCGGCAGCGGTTGTTGCTGTTTCACCTTCTGTACCACCTCAGCGTCACCCTCTTTTCCTCTGCTCTGCTGTCCTCTCATCTCCGCATCACACGAGTCTCGCTCTCCTCTGACTCTGGCAGTGTTTAAATTGAAAATTCCCGATTTGCACACAGTCACAGATGCGCTTAATTTGCACCTCTCCAAATGCATAAAAAACCAAGAAGCCGTGATGAAGCTTACAGCTTGGATTCGCCGGAGTTGGAGTGGCTCTCGGCCATGCGTGGCGGACTTCTTGCCAAATAGTCACGGCTGGAGTTGGTGTGGCCCTATGTATGCCAAGATGTAAAAATGAGTAAAACAGGACGCAGGAGCGGCTTAAAGGCTTGCACTAGTCTCATTTCCCTATGATTTGAATAGATCAAGTCCGCTCCTGTCAAAGCGATCAACTTGGCATAGGCCAACTCTAGGTTATAAACATTGCCCCCCTCCCCCCTTCCCATTCCCTTGGCTTGATTGCCGTTTTCTTCCTGCCATTGTTAATTTATTAAGTGGTTACCTTTGTGTTGTCGCACAAAAAACCAAACCCAAAAGTTAAGAAGTCTTTATATATATTCTCGTCGTGTGTTTTTTTAATGTCTCCCTTTTGGCACGGGGCACAAGAAAGAGAGCGACACTGCGACTGATAGAGGGAGAGTGACAAAGAGAGATAGAGGAGGAGAGAGGGGGAGGCGGATTGGGAGAACAATGACCATTCATTGGTTAAATGCTGCCCACGCGAAATTCTCTCAAAATGATGATGATGATGTCGCTGATCTTTATATGATTTCCAAATTGACAAAGTGAGGGACATTAGGCTGTCACAGTTGGGCGTCAATTGATGCGGCTTGTTGACATAAGCGCCGTCATTAATTTATAAATCCTACAGACAACGACTGATCGAAAAGAGAATTTCAATTTGACTATCTCACCTCCATTCTCTGTCCTCTGTCTATATTGCAGTCACACGGTGATCGAACTGATGACGAGATGAGGGACTGCGATTCGGTGGATGGGGAACAGCATCAGCATCAGCTGAGTGCAAAGGCGGCAATAGCAGCTCGTCTCAGTCACACAGTGGCTGGTGGTCAATTTGCTACCACTGGAGGAGGTGATCAACAGACCGAATTGGCCCTGGGTCATCATCATCCACAATTGCCACCAAATCATCCGTTGAATGCATTAGGCAGCTTCATGGGCATTGGTGGGCTACACAGCATTCCAAATCTACAGCATAGCGATGTCCTTGAGAAACTCAAAATGCAAGTCCGTGACATGAAGGTAGGATTAATGGTAAGTACTAAAAACAGAAAAGTGCGGAGCATCCACTCGGCCAAATCTTTTGAAATCCTACCTATGTATCTTCTCTCTTATTATATTACATTGCAGGAGCAGGATTATGCTGCAGCAGCACATGCTGCAGCTTTTGGGGCCAATATGCTACCCACAACCATCAGTTCAGCCTTTCCACTGCCTCATAATTCGGTGGCTGCAGCAGCAGCAGCTGCTACATTTGCACCCACATCAGCCAGTAATGGCGCCAGCTATAATGGTGGGACAGGACCAGGGGGTGGGGGATTACAGGGAAATTCCATTGGCAACACCCCAAATATAAATGGAGCAAATGGGGGCGGAAGCTCCGGTTCTGGCTCTGGATCCGCCTCAACTGGCGGCGGAACACATCCCTTTTCATTCGCCTCACCAACAGCAGCACCCAGCGCCAAAGAAGGTTCGTATTCCACATCCTGTGAGTGTGGATAGTCAAGCATTTAAATTATTTCGCACTCAATAGCCACCTCCTCCTCCTCCTCACGACACTTTGCAGCTAATTCCGCATCAAATTCATCGACATCCAGCGAGGCATCCAATTCATCGCAACAGAATAATGGCTGGAGCTTTGAAGAGCAGTACAAACAAGTCAGACAGGTTAGTGCCAGTCAATTGAAAACTGAGTAAACACGAGAGATCCAATGGATGCACCTATGTATGTATGTATGTATGTAGTTATCTACCCATCTACCCATCTATGAAGCAACCAGGCAAACTATCAATTAACGACTAATAGCTCAAAGCCTTTCTGCCAGAGACCGAGTATCTTTAGGAACCAGTTAAGATAATAAATGCCAGCTAGCCAGGTCGTCGGGTTTTGATCTCGTTTTGCTCGGCTTGAGGCTGCGTTTAGTTCCGGTTTGTGGTCATCGTTTCTTGCAATTGAGTAATTAATAGGGAAGCACATCTTTTAGGGCGTTAATTTGGTGAGAAAATAGCCTAAAAATTGGACCAGATGCTGCTGGCTGGCTGATCCCCCCAAAAGACAAAAAAAAAAAAAAAAAATAAAAAAACAAAAGCAAAAACAGGCAATTAGGCCTCGATGGCCTGAACTTTCACGCTTGACCGAGGCAAAAACCGTGTGAACGTAAACAGCTTTTCAACTAGCATTCGGTCTCTTGAATGAAAGTAATCTTCGATTAACTTTGAATGCAGCCTCTCTCCGTATTCCCAAATGTCCCCGTGTTTCCATGTTACCGTGTGTCCCCCCCCCAGTTTCGTTAACTCCTTTTTGGCCATTTATGAAGCAATTCATCAAATGGACCCGCATTATCTATGCACTACAAAAACTTTGACCCCCTTTGCATTATATGCAAAAGATACTTGTGCACTTCTTCTGTATATACATACATAGATATAGATGTATCTGTATCTGTATATAATGATGCTTTACATCTCACACCTTCCGCTTACACCACAAGTTGATAATATTTTTTTTGTGCCGTGCACTGAATACCTAAACCGGATCAGCTCACAGCGTTTTTCAGTCGCTCTTTTTATTGCTCCGCAACGACGAATTAAAAAGAAAAAAATCTTTTAACTTGATGAAAATGGCGGATTTCATTAATTGTGGAAAATGAGATGAAACGAGACGAAGCGAAGCGACGATAATTATGTTAATTGCGTCTATAAAAAGCCATTTTGAATTTAGAAATGAAAATTATTTCTATGTATGTATATATATGTATGTATATCTATCGATGCTATTTGCCCAGAGATATACAGATACAGATACAGATTCAAACACCACCGGGCACAGACATAGACACATCCATCCATCTAGCGATCCGTCCATCTATCTATCTATCTATCTATCTATCTATCCATCCATCCATCCGCAGACGAAGACGAAATATTATTTTTGGTTTATATATACATATATATATATTTATATATGTATATTCTTATTTTTTTTCCCCCATTTCTTCTTGTATTATTCTGTAGTTCTTTGCTAGTGATTCGTTCTTCGTTTGCCCACGTCTGCTCTCATTAATCAATGTCAATTATCTGTACATACTGAATAATTATGTTTAATTATAGCGCACACTACTACCAAAAAGCATTTTCCAATATATGATTTTTAGTGCAAACACACACACACACATATATATGTCTCAGTATGATATGTATATATATATATTTTATTTCTTTTGTACTTAATTCCATTGAAAGAATTTGCCTTCATTTATTTTTTGTTTTTAGATTTTAGATTTTAGCTCATGTTTTTTTTCAACTCTTTTGAATCTGTTTATTGTGGAAAAGGGAATGCCATAATGAACATATGTATGTACATATATGTAAATCGGTTTAGTCATCGGTTGAGAAAGGCAACATTCTAATCCATTTTAAATATTAATTGTTAATTAACAATAGAAAATGTTATTGAAATCTATTATTTCAAAAATGGTAAATAATCTGAATTTATTTTAATATCATAATTGATTTTTCTGATTTAAAAATTGATTAATGTGAAAACACTTTTCTACGGGTTATTTCTGGATGATCAGAGATCAATTTAATTTCCAATTTCGATCCTGGTCATAATTAATAAATTATATATGACTATATCTGCCATTTAGAATAAGGACAATTTCATTAATATCGAAAAAGTCCTTGTAAAATTGCATTTTAAAAACTTTTTTCTTTTTAATTAAATTATTAATAATTAATAAATGATTATAAAGTGACTGATTTAAAACTATTTGTTTTAAACAATTTTTAATAAAGTTAAATTCGAATGAATTAAATCTGAAAATTTTTATGAAATGTTTAAATGAAAGGAAAAATTTTAAAATCTGGTCGACACATTTTTCAATGACGGGTGTGAAATTCTTAAACAAATAATATACAGATGCAGATGTACATATCTTACACTATATGTGATGCATGTGTAACTAAGTGGATGTGATCCTTAAATAATGCTTGCAATCCTTAAGGATAACATTTGGAAGGACCAAAATGCAACGAGATATTTAGATATAAATTGGAAACCTTTTTTGCCAGTGCCTGCTAACACTCTGATAGTTATAAATTACACACACACGCTCATTCACACACACACCCACAAAAAAACACTTGGAAATAAATTTATAGAATTCCCAGAATGAAGGATTCAAATTTCAAGCACGGAGATTGAGAGACAGAGAGAGAAAGAGAAGAGAGATAGAGCGGGAGAAATCTTTTAGGTACAAACTAAATCTAGCGACAAATAAGTGAGATTATTTTTATAACCCAAACCCAAACTGAGCGATTGCCACTGCGTTTCTATGTATGTGCGTCTGTGGTGGTTGTGTGTTTGTGTGTGTATTTGTGTCCAGGGATTCTTACAGATTGTTATAAAAACGATTATGATTGGTCTACAATTTTTGTGTTAGGGGATTTCTTTCGTATTCTTGTTTATGTACGTTTATCGTTTTATTGCCACGGATTTGGGTAACGGTAATATGAACGAACCGTTCAGGATCAGGATCTGGGTGGATTTGTCTGCTGCTGTCTGTGATGCAAGCAATCTCTTTGCGACCGAATTGATGCCTTAGAATGGCAGGTTTTTCAACCCTTGTGTGTGTCTGTCTGTCTGTGTGTGTGTGTCCGTGTGTAGGAAAAATCGGACTTCATTTTATGATTATTAATACAAATGCCCAAAGAGATGCAGGCAGGCGGCGTTTCGGCTAAGGGGAAGATACAAATACAAATAATAATAGATGTCTGTGTGTGTGTGCGTGTGTGCGTGTGTGTTGTTGTTGTCATTTTGATTTTGTGCGTCGACATGGACAGCATCTAAAACAGATTTTTAGTTGATAAACGACCTTTGATGGCGTTGCATCTCGTCGCCTCTGATCTTTGAGAGTGTTAAATAAATTATAAAAAAATATTAAATAAATGCATCGATCAATTGATTGATGATTATTAATCCAGATACAATAAATATTGAAATAAATTGTTAACAAGTGAAATTTTGTGATACTATAGACAAGTGTTTGCCAAAATGTTAATTTCTGAGGATCAAATCCAAGAGGTATTCAATCCAATCAATGAAAAAAAAAAGAACACGAAAAAAATACACAAAAGTTTAATTAAAAGTTCCATCAATTCTCTTGCATGAACATGATAATGATCACAATGATTCAAATGATAATGATGATGGAAATAAAGTCGAAAAACAACTTTGAAGTTGAAGTTCAATCAATGCCTTCTGTGTGTGTTATGCCTGTGTAAAGGAACAAAAAGTATTAAGTATTAACTCTATAACTCTCTTGTGGGCGTCGTGCATCATAAAAAATATTCAACCCGTCTCTTAAGCAACGGCCACAAAGATCGTCAGTTAGTCAGCGAGTCAGTCAGTCAGCCAGTCATTCAGTCATTCAGTCATCCAGTCAGCCAGCCAACCAGTCTACTCTAAGATGAGCTAAGTCGAGGCAATGGCAAACTTGTTGAACTCTGAGAGTGACTCCGACTTGGTTTTAAATCATTTATGCCAGCAAAGGGAAGGAATGGCAATGGGCACAGGCAATGGCAGTTCATCATCATTCGCATTGACTTAGAATGTTCACCCAGACCCATGAAAGAAGAAGGGATCTGAATGTGGATGTGGATATGGAGGCAGAAACTGAGACTTCTAGCTGCAGTAGGCGGAAAATATGATGAATTCCAAATTTGATGAGTTCAACTCTAGATAGTGTCATTAATTCTCAGACTAGGTTTACTTCATCCATCCCCCCCCCCCTACCTTTTTTTTTTACTGTAAGTTTAAATAATGGTTAAGTTGGTTCTTTTTCCTGGGGCAAAGGTCAAGTCAGAAAGAAACTACGAGATACATATATAAATATGTACATACGTGCAACATGCAGTACATCATATGTATGTATGTATGTACATACATATGTAAAGATGAATACATAGTTTGGCAATATGTTTCCTTTTTGATCATATAATTTTATGTATATATTGTATAACAGGATGTTGACCTTTTTGTTTTGAAATGTTGTCTATGTTCAACCCTCAGTTGAGCAATACCACATCCCTCCTCCTGCTCCTGCTCTTGCTGTTTATATCCTTATTGTTGCTCCTGTCAACAGATATCATCTCTTGTCTCGCTACCAACAATGGCCACCATCCAATTCAATTCAATCCGATCTATTTGTATTTAGTGTCAATTATATATTAAATAGGTACAATCTTATATACATACATACATACATATATGCATGTACGATATGCTAACTTTATTTATAAGTATTCAACAGATTCTTATACATATATACATATATATGATTATATTTTCTCTTCTCTTCCATCTCTTTCATGCTTTAGCTCTATGAAATCAATGATGATCCGAAGCGAAAAGAGTTTCTCGACGATTTATTCTCGTTTATGCAAAAGCGCGGTAAGTTCATATGAATCCAAAAGATGCATATCGTGGTGAGGGGAGGGGAGGCGAGGGGGCAGGAAAGTTAGAGAATACTTATGATGATAGAGAAGATATACAGATAACCGAAATGACACGTTGTCGTTGACATTTGCATATTATGTATGTACATACATATGTACATATGTATGCATACTCATACATACCTATTTATACACGTACATACATACATACATACATATATATATATATATATATATATATATATATATATATATATATATATATATATATATATATATATGTATTCTTATACCAGTTCAACATCGTCATCATCAATTCTTGCATCTGCTGACTCAGCCAGCTAAGTGTCTTTTGTCCAATTCACTTAAATTATGTTAATTGAATAAATTTTCTTAGGACTTTTAATATTTGAATTGAAAGCAACGAGAAAGAGAAGGAGAGTGACAGAGAGAGAGAGAGAGAGAGAGGGAGGAAGAAAGATCGAGTGAGAGAAAGGGACACAAAATGATGCTGCAGCCATTAAAATATGCACAAAATTCCTTGAAAGACAAGAGAGGAGAAATCATTATGTGGCAGCCTCTGTTTTTTTTTGTTTTTTTTTTTTGTCATTTTGTCACTTCAAATTACTGTCAAATGCACACACATGAGTTGCGGTATCGGTTAAAGGGATGGGTCGTGATGGGGGGGGAAATCTTGTTCAACCATATGCATATTGGTACTTAAATTTTTAAAAGGCAAACCGCAACCAGCCTATTTATAAATGCAAAAATACTTATGCTTTCCTGCACTTTTTCCCCCCATTAATTATTAAAATTAACACAGAAAACAAAAACCGGACAAACCGACACAAAACAATTTGAATTGAATTAGGAGCACCAACCAGCAGGAGAGGCAATAGTGCCATGTGAATAGCCAATAAATTATATTTCCTGGGTGGTACATTATATGCACATACATACGTATGTACATATGTACATACGTACATATGTACATATGTATGTATGTATGTATGTTTGTATTTATGTATGTATTTATGTACATACCACCTCCATTTCAAGAAAAGTCCTCGAGTATACGTAGGTATATACATTTGTTGCAATGGCCCATCGTAAAATTTATTTATATTTATTTGCATATTTTTGTAACATGCAAAATAATCATAAATATAAAAAAGAATTTTGAAATTAGAAAAAGGTTATGTATGCCAAGTGCGATTCAGAAATGATGCGTTTTAGAAACGATGATGTAACAAAATGATTTCAATAATACTCGATTCAGTGGATCCTTCATAAAAACATTTAAACATATGTATTTATTATCAAATTTCTTACAATACTAAACAATTTTGATCCTATATATATGTAGATATATTATTTATACATATACTCGTATACATACATACATATACATACATACATATGTATGTATGTATATGCAATAGTTAAGCATATACTGGAAATCTAAACAAAAACTTTCAATTAAAATATCTTGTGACATTTTCGTCAATTCGCAATTTATTCATTTTATTTTATCACTTGATTAAATTTTAGCTTTTTGAATAAATTATTATGGTTGAGTATCCCAAGTATCAAGTAAGGTGACCGAAATTTTGAAATTTATAAGCTATAGAAACAACTGAGCGGCTAAAAGTAATTCAAACTTTATATGTACATAGTATATATAATTGAAGGCTTACCAATCAATTGAAATTCGAATGATAGTGATTTTCGTATTTGCAATAAGAAGTGAAATTGAAATGAAATTAATTAAATTATCGCGAAAGAGTTTGAGGGGATTTTCATTTTAAATTCGAAGTATGTAATTGAGTAATACAAGAAATAAAACTATAGGAAATGTTTTTCAATAAGGTATACACATACATATATAAATATATACATATCTCTGATTATTTTTCATAATTTTCACATAATTCTTTAACTATGTACATTCACTTCGATTCCGGATTCCGATTTAGTTTTTATCCAATTCGTTATAATGTTGTTGAAAATTTCAATGTAACTATTTTATTTAATTATTTGACTTGGTATGCGATCCAATTTAGATCTAGAACATGACATCCTTTTAATCTTCATCTTCTAAACATCTCAATGCTGGATTCATTCTCACTTGGATTTTACAAAATTATCTGAATTGTAGAATATGTACATACATATGTATGTATGTATGTATGTATGTATGTATGTATGTATGTATGTATGTATGTATGTATGTATGTATTTTGCAACACATCAGAATAGTTTCGATTCGAATGGTGTCGATATACTACATGCATGTGTATGTATATACTATGAAATAGATACATGATAATTTGTACGATTTTAGATCTGAATGCTATTAGCTACAACAAATACTGATAATTAAACACATACATTGTACAATGTAAGAACTTACATACATACATATGTACATACATACATACATATGTATATGTATGTATGTATGTATGTATGTGCAGATGTCTGTATGTTTGCATGTTTGTGTGATTGTATGAATGTATGTATATATGAGGAATCTTCAGGTTTGGCGAATTAGAACTTCTTTGCCAGTGACTTGTCCTCAATTTTGGCTTGTTTTTGCAATGTTTATTTAGTTAATAGAATATCCAACCAAAGGCCAATGTGGTTTATTTTCGCACTTTTATGCTAGGCAAGATCTCTGGGGAATGAATGAGGTGTTAATGTTGGTGCTCAAACTAGTCAGACTAGGCTCTCCAATCTGCAATTATTTATTTTATCCAAATTTATTGCAACTCTTTAGAATAGATGCCTCTTATTGTCTCTCTCTCTCTCTCTCCCTCTTTCCTTCTCGTTTTCTCTCTGTCTCTGTGTATCTCTGTTACATTGTCATTTTGGATATGGAACTGTATGGATATAACATACACATATGTATGTACATTTATCTATGTATGTATGTATGTATGTATGTATCTATCTATGTATGTATATGTATGTATATCTAGGAGGAGGTTGACAACTTAATGGATTTTAATCTGTCACATGCGTTCAAGTTTTGACATATGCGCTTGCTCGGTTGACGGCGTCGTGGCCATTGGAACACATTCTGGGTACCACCGGTATCCACCCATAATCGTACCCATACCCGTACCCTGGGACTGTCTAAAGTGTCTGCCTGCCGGGTAACCATGACGAGGAAACGCTCGGAACCGACAACAAACACTAAATAATGGCAAAAAAAAAAAATATATATATACAAATATGAATATACTTATATATATATATATATATATATATATATATACATATATACATATATACATATATACATATATACATATATACATATATACATATATACATATATACATATATACATATATACATATATACATATATACATATATACATATATACATATATATAAAGAAAAGAAAAAAGGAAATGCGCACAAAAAATTTATTTTATTTTATAGTATCTTGTACAATATTTGAGATATATTGTTCGACAATTGCACAACTAACCGTATAACGGAAATAATATTTACCGAAAGGAGAAAGCATTCCCATATACATATTATTATTATATATGTATGTATATAAATATATCCATATACATACATATACGAAAGTGTGTGTGTGTGAATGTGATGGTGTGCTTTTGTGTTACGCGTGTGTGTTTGTGCAACGAAGAGCGGCGCAATTCTTAATTAAAAGACGTCAATCACTTATCAACTGAAGGCGCTATTTTTGGTTAGACAGACCCTTGCCAGATCCCCCCCCAAAAAAAAAAAAAAAAAAAACTCAGTCTATATAGTATCTAGCGAGGAAAAATAAACTCAACTAAATCAGTTGTCAGTGGGCAGGCATCATTTGCTCGTATGATTTCTGACTCGATCAAATTTCTTTAAATTTCCATTAAAAATCGCCGCGTGACATCTCAGAATAACATGAATCCATAATAAGAAATAAATAAATATCAAGAAAAAAAGAAATATATATTTGTACACAAAAAATGTGTGTGTGTGTACTCTAAGATAACATGTGCGTGTTAGGCTCAATGGATCCTTGGATATGGGATCTGTGATCTGTGCGAATTCCGATCTGCGATCTCTGATCTTAGTTATTCTACAGGCAGCCCGATCGATGGTGTGCTGGCTGCATTTAATGATTCAATTGGATCGAAGGAAGGCTGCAACAAAGTTAATCATTAAATTGCCAATGATTATATTGCTGTTATTTGTGGCTCCAACTGTGGCTCGTGCAGTGAGATTGATCCACAGTTTTTGCTTACCTACAAAATAAATCGTTCAGTCCAGTTCATTTATGTTATTTTTTTTTTTTTGTTTCGTTCTTTTCTCCCCCTACCTCTTAGTCTCCCTCTCATATGCATACCATCCTCACCCGATCTCGAATCCAATTTCGATCGAATTTGTTTATATGCATAAAAAACAAAAACGTATTTTCATTCAATCAACACGTCCATCAACGAGTTTGATTGATTCCTTTCGGGCTCATAAAAACCAAAAAAAAAAAAAAAAAATCGAAAAAATCAAAAAAAAAAAAAAAAATGGAAAGAATACAAAATCCAAGAGTTGGAGAAACTTTCTGGGGCATAAAAAAGTCAAGAAGAGAAGCCGGCAGCAAAATCGGATAATATACAGAATCGAATTACTCACGTACCAAGTTGGTAATTATTCAAGTCGATTTATTATACCCTTACAGAGGGTATATTAATTATGGTCAAAAGTCAGTCATCTCGATTGGAGGGACTATATCATATATAGATGCCATAAGAAACCATAGTTCGGCAGTAATAATGTCACAAATTTTCATATATAATATACTTCTGAACACTTTCAAGAAGACTTATCAAAATCGGTTGACTATATATATATAGCTTCTTTCCATGGTAACGATCAGACAGGAATGAGATTTGATTTGAAAGCGATTGTCCCGTCATTTGGTTTGGTTTAGTATATATAGAAATATCGCTGTTGTGTTTAAACCGAATCGGTCCCCTATATGCTATAGCTACCGAAGGAGAACAATAGGACCAAACAAATATTTTTATTCAAATCTTTTATTTCAAGCCTTTATGAACTTTGAATAGATTTTACCAGGGTTATGTAGTCTTTTTAAATGATTCGAGAAAATTATATATACATATATAGTTGTCAAAGAGGCAATCTGTAAGGGTATACGAATTTCAGCATAGCCGCAGTTATTTCATTCTTCTGCTTTTTTTTTAAATATATTTTAAGCACTCTACAAAGAATGGAACAAAAGAGAGATCTAGTAAACTAGATCTCTAGTAAATATTATACATATTCAATATTTCAAAGGATTTTAGATACGATTTCAATTCGATAATTCGACAATGAGAATTCAATATAGTACAGTCCTCGTATAATTGTAGTTCCACTTTAATAGTTCAGAATACACGTGAACATTTTCTACAATCTAATGATGATGACGATGCTGATGCTGATGAGGAGAGGATGCTATGGAGTAGGAGAATAGATGATGGGAGATATTGATTAGATGCCATAAACAGTTCGACATATGTACAAACATCATGTGTGTGTGTTATATACATACTATAGTGGGGAACCGGCAACAATTAGGATTTATTTCTGTTTTTATCGGTCTTGGCTACTAGTGTTAATTGGACTCTATATATGTATATATATATACATATATATATACGCTTCCCTCCCTCTTTCATCCTGTACCCTAAGAAGGAAAGAGCGAGAGTCAGATCTCATTCGCTCATGAGTGTGTGTGCGTGTGTCTGTTGGTGTGTATAAGATCGATTTGCTTTACGGCATCTTTTAATCGTATTTGGCTTATTCATCCGTTTAACGAGCTCACGCTCAACAATTACAAGTGCAAGTTTTATTACTGATCTTTTCGATATTTTTGTATTTATTTTTTGTTTTTTTGTTTTTTTTTTTTGTTGTTTTACCATTTTACAGGCACACCCATTAATCGATTGCCTATAATGGCCAAATCTGTATTGGATCTATATGAGCTATACAATCTAGTGATAGCACGCGGCGGCTTGGTCGACGTCATCAATAAGAAGTTGTGGCAGGAGATCATCAAGGGACTCCATTTGCCATCAAGCATCACCAGTGCGGCATTCACCCTGCGTACCCAGTAAGTATATCAGTATCAGTAACCAAATACCTCTCTCTCTCTCTCGTTCTCCATCCCCCACCCTTCTCATCCTGTTTCCCTCATTGTCCACACTCTTCGCCAGGGGGACACTTGTCAGTCGAAATGTATGCGCAAGATAAACACACAAAGAACAACGTGAAACTGGCAAAAGCAAAATCAAACATTGCAGCAGCCGATCATTCAGGCGGCAATCGATCAGCGAATGAGCTGATGGCCCTGCTTCCCCCCTCTCTCTTCACCCTTAGTTCTTTCCTTTAACCCTGTCTCTTGGATTGTGATTTTGTGTGTTTGTTCAACGCTTTCGTATTTACACGTTAATTCAACTTAAATGTCCCACAGGACTAGTATCTTTGTTGTTGTATTTGCTTTTGCTTATTGTAATTTTATGCATCTTGCAGATACATGAAATATCTCTACCCGTACGAGTGCGAGAAAAAGAATCTGAGCACTCCAGCTGAACTTCAGGCGGCCATTGATGGGAATCGTCGGGAAGGACGCCGCTCCAGCTATGGCCAATATGAGGCTATGCACACTCAGATGCCATTGGTGAGTTGGAAGTTAATTGATGATTAAGAACATATAAAAACATTGTGTTACGTTTAATTCATGCCTCTTTTATCCATAGACGCCCATAGCACGTCCTCCCGGTATGCCCGGAGGCATGCAACAGATGTCGCCTTTGGCCTTGGTCACACATGCAGCGGCCGCTAATAGTCAACAGGCTCAGGCTGCTGCCGCTGCAGCTGTCGCCCATCGTAGGTTGATGAGTGCTCCTGGCTTCGGTCAAATGCCCAATCTGGTTACCCAGGAGATAGAGAATCGAATGATGGAATATCTCCAGCTGATACAGGCCAAGAAGGAGCAAAGTCTCACACCCATTCATCCCCATCAACAGCAGCAGCAGCAACAGCAACAACAGCAGCAACAACAGCAACAGCAGCAACAATCACAGCAACAGCAGCAACAGTCGCTGACGACACAGCAGCAACATATTCAGCAGCAGCAGCAGCGTCAGCGTTCCCAAAGTCCAGAGATGAGTACCCGGGAGGCGATTAGTGCACAGGTCGCCCTGTGGCATATGTATCACAACAATAGCAGTTCGCCGGGTTCCGCCCACAATTCCCCACAGCAAGGGTAAGTGTTAAGCTTTGCGAAAAGCTTTTGCAACCGCAAGAGCTTTGTAAAAGCTTCAATGACTAATCGAAAGCTCCGATTGATTCGATAACTGTATTTATCGTCAGTTTAATTTAAACTTTTTTCAAATATCTTTATTTCTTTCTGTTAGCGAGGCGCTTAATCTTTCCGACTCACCTCCAAATCTTGCAAACATTAAACGGGAACGGGAACGCGAACCAACGCCTGAGAATGTTGACCAAGAGGAGACGCCGCATCAGCCACCACCCGCCAAACGTGTCGGCAGTGGCCTAATGCCACCCGGTTTTCCGGCCAATTTCTATCTAAATCCCCACAATATGGCCGCAGTGGCAGCTGCAGCAGGCTTCCACCATCAGGCCAATAGTGGAGTACACCATCAACAGCATCATCAACATCCAGATGCCGTGTCAGAGGGTGAACCGGAGGATGAGTATTGCCAAGCCGAGCACAATACCACAGGCAATTCTTCATCTATGAACGATGACAGTGAGCCGCAGCGGTTGAATGGTCACCATCATCATCATCAGAATCATTTGGACAAATCGGATGACTCGGCCATTGAGAATTCGCCGAGTACATCGACAACTACAGCATCGGTGGGTCATCGTCATACCTCACCTGTGTCCACCAAGAAAAAAAATAGCACCAAATGTCAGTCTGGAGTGAAAGAATCGCCGGCCAGTGGGGACAGTGCAGACAGCAGCAACAGCAAACTAAATGCTCACGAAACTCTAAGTCTCCTGTCCAGCATGCAATTCCATGTGGCACGAAATGGTAAGTTTACAATCAGAGCTAGAGAATATGAGAGTATCCTCATTCTGTGCTTTTTTTTCATTATAGGTACAGGGGAGAATGGTGAACAGCAGCTGATGGTTAATTTGGAACTAAACGGCATCAAGTATTCGGGTGTTCTAGTGGCCAATGCCAATACTCCAACCGAAAAATCTGATTTAAATCAAGCTTCTACTACATGCAAAGATGAGAACGATGAGCAATCGCATGCTGACGAACAGATGAATGAGGAAGATGAGGATGAGGAGCATAGGGAAGGGCAAGAAGATGAAGATGATCAGGCGGCGGTTGAACGTTCGCCTGTCGAGGAGATTGCCCATAAAGAGGTGACACATGACCAGGATATGGATGCCACTACTGCCATTGTGAATGGCGGTAGCAGTAATGTGGGTGTTGGTGTTGGTGTCGGTGTCGGTGTCAGTGTAGGAGTATCCTTGCTAAAGGATGCTGTGGTCAGTTCATAGGTTAGCCGCAAGAAAATGGTACGAGTATTTAAAAAAGGAAAAGGAATACCAAAGTCATATTTTTCAGAAAAATAAAAAAAAACATAATGAAAAGAAGAAATAAAGCAGATCACATTCACCCGCGTAGAGATGTAAATACATAAGACAGGGTTGAGAGGGAGAGACAGGAGACAGGATGAGGACTCAAGAACACAATTATAGATGACATCCAGGCTAATGTTAGTAGTTTATCCACTGAAAAGAGAAACTGCATTAGAATTAGACAGATTTTAATAGTCTATGAATGATGTACCCACAACCCATCGCCCAAAGTAAGACTAAAGTGTTAACCGTATCATATAGAATTATACACGTATATATATATATATATATATATATATATATATATATATATGTATATGTATATGTATATGTATATGTATATGTATATGTATATGTATATGTATATGTATATGTATATATGTATTGTACTTATGTATCGTATATCATCTATATTGTGAATCCTTTATATAGCTTATATGTCTGTTCAATTTCCATATTTGCATAAAAGACAAGTTTGCTAGCATGTATTTATTAATAGAATCTAAGCTTAAGCCAATTATCATATTATGAAACATAAAAATACATAATACAAATAATATTTTAGGAGGTACATAGGTACATACATTCAATATACATATGTTTATATACATATGTACATATGTATATGATAAAGGTTAGGAGTTAGGCTTCCACTGAGAATCTGTGCATGTTTTATATGGGTATCAAATTTTGTTTTTAGCGCGAAATTTCGTTTTTATTTTAGTTCACAAATTAGGCTTTCGTGTACATATCAATCAATAAAATAATAATTATTAAAACATACGCATTCATACATACACATATATATGTTGTCGATATGTGTAGTACATGTGTATATCCTTACGTAGATATAAGCTCATCCACACACACACATGCACACACAAACTCACAAAACATACACAGACATATAGATATAGTATATATACATATATGTACAATAGGTATATCTTATTATGACCATATTGAATATATTATATAGACATATAATATAGACATAAAGCATAAGCAAGTAATACAATAATAATAATTATATGTATTGTTATAAAATTCATAATTGCGCAATTGGCAATTGGCAATTGGCAATTGGCACCCCTCACCACACTTCCTCACTACAAATATCTCTCTCGCTCCAATTCATCTATTCCATTTCCCACCTATGTCCTATTGTCTCCTTCAAGTACTCCCAAAGCCAAGGAGAAAATTGCCGCAAAATATAAGAAAAATTCAATAATATATACATACACATATTTACATATATTTCGTACATATATATACTTATATATGTATTCTAAGCATAAGCGTTTATTGATTAATAAATCTATTTAATTTTAGTTCAAATTTAATTCGAATTCTCGAATTCAGATATGAGCATATAAGAGAAAGATAGTCATAAATAATATACTTGATGGTCATAAAAGCAACTAATTAATAGCAAGGACGACAACATGTCCTTATAACTAACCCACTGACCAGTCTAGTCAAGTCATCCACGAGCACTCCTGGGTCTGGCGCCACAGGAAACTTGCACAAGATTATAATGCATATTCTTGTTATTTTATGGATACGAAAATATTTGCCGCCCTTTTTATATTTTGATGAGGCGAAAAAGTCATAAAAACGCCAAAGTGGCCGTAGATTATAAATCCGGAAGCAGCAGCTCAAGCCCCGAGTATCAGCCGGGGTGAAAAGGAGAGTCAGGAGTGCCAGAGTCAGAGGGCAAAATGCACACACCAGACAAACAAAGTGATGAAAAACAAATGTTGTTGAAACACAATGGATATGGCAAATCGTCGGCGGAATGGGAGCTGGGAAAATGGGTCTCTCGGTCTGGGTGTGAGGGATAAAGTCGGATGCCTCGGTTGGTGGCTGGTTGGTGGCTGGCCATGCCAGGTGAGGCCCAATGCTAACTACATTAATGTATAATGTTGTTTGTGGCTGAAATGAGGCTGGATAAAGCCGAGGATGGTCATGATGGTTGCTGCTGCTGATGGATCCCACATAATGAGCCGAGCTCATTTTTGCTCCAACATTTAGTTGAGACTCTTTAGTAGCATTATTTAAGTGCCGAGCGCGTTTAGTATTTATGTCTCACAAAGTTTTTGGATTTGCCGAGTCCTCAAATAAAGTGCTAAACAGAAGAAGGCATATCCTTAGCTTCAGATTATAAATAATAGATCATTGCGATTACAGTAGTGAAAACTAGAAAGATGGACTAACTTCGGCCGTTTTGAAGTTCGTATACCCTTGCAGATTTTCTCTATATAATTCACCAGAAGCATTATTGTAAATTAAACATACCAAATTTACAAATTAAAAATTTTGAGCTTGAGAAAAAAATTTTTCATATAAAATTTTTTTTGTACCGATTGTTCCTATAGCAGCTATATGATATAGTCGTCCGATCGGGATGATTCCGAGATATACAATGCCTTCAGCAAAAAGGAACCTATGTTAAAAATTTTAGCTCTGTAGCTTTTATGGTCTTGGAGGAGAAGCTGTTGATCCAGACAGACGGACATGGTCATATCGACTCGGCTATTCATGCTGATCAACAATGTAAATACTTTATATATTCGGAGATGCTTCCTTCTGTGCGTTGCAAACTTCTGACTTCTGAAGATATTTTCAGCCTTAAAGCATAGATATGTTGGATATATGTATGTATGTAAATGGAATTCGCTTTTATGAAATGAACTTAACAAAATTTGTAAACTCTAATAAAAAGTAAAATTAATTTGCAAATGTGTAATCAAATTAATAAAATGGTTTTGTAATGTTCAATCAGTTACTATATCTTGGATCTACCACAACACATAAGAGCCCAAGGAGATTTTCAATCGTTACAAAATAAAGAGCACGGTCATAGTTGTATGCATTTAACACAATTTAATTTTGATGCCATCTAATTATTAATTAATTTGATACATTTTGGTTTTTATGTACAATAAATATATGCCTAAAAATTTGTTCAATCATTAAACCTAAAATTCAACAAACAATCATTGAGAATAAAATTAAAATGAGGGCCGTCATCACACAAATTAGGCCAGAATAAAAGCGGAGGAAATATTTTGATGCTCAAATTAAAGGCCAATAATACAGTAATAAAGTCGCCGTCACACACACACACACACATAAGCTCGTTCACAAAGACACACACACACACATGCACACTCAGATGGAGATATACGCACCTTTGGAGGCACCGCTTAAAAGTATTTATAAATTTTATATAATGTACTCCTCTACTGCTTTGCTATACAGTAGGAAACTTGCCCCTAATTTCATCCTCCTAAACACACACATACACCCTGCCGCACCACACCACACCACCGCACAGCAAAGTGAGAATACACGTACATAAAGTACAATAGCGGTTTGCCCTTTTTGGGTGACTTCTCTCTATTATTTACCAATACAAACTAAGCTTAAAAAAGAATTTGTAAAATTACCTATACACAGAGAGCGAGCAAGAGAGAGAGAGAAAGTCCAAAAAAGATAGATAGATAGAGAGAGAGAGAGAGAGAGAGAGAGAGAGAGAGTGATAGAGGGGGGGAGGTAGCGAACATGTGTACTCACAGTGTTTAATATAACAATTGCGTGTGACTTTTTTTAGAACACGAGCAAGCTATGGATTTGGCCGATTCGGTTTGATTTCGATCCTTCGGCTGATACAGCGCAACAGTTGTCCTTTCTCCAACTTACTGGCATGTTGCCAAAGCATAAACTGGGCAACAACAGCCACACAAGCAACAGCAACAACAACTTGTTTGACGACGCCTGCGCATGAAAAATATATAGCATACTTATGTGAAATAAATTAAAAATTTCGAAAAAGGAAACTGAATTTTAACCTGGCCGGCCCACTGCCATCTCCGACAGCAGGTCGAAGCTTTTCTGCTCTTCCTTTGTGTGTGTGTGTGTTTTTGTGCTGCGTTGGTAATGTTGGTGGTGGTGGTGTATCTCAACATTTTTCAAAGCTCCTGACGGGCATGCAACAAGCATGTTGATTTCTTTGTTTTCTGTGTATTGTGTGTGTGTGTGTGTGTGTGTGTGTGTGTGTGTGTGTGTGTGTATACCAACAGCTTCAGCTTTAGTTTCAGGCTCCAGCTACAGCTCCAGCTGCTCAACATAAAAAGCGCTCGGGCAACGATGTCGACAACATCGAGGAACGACTACACTTCACTTATGTAGGATTTTTGCACACTTGAGGCTTTTAGTTCAGTTTGGTCCGAATTGATAGATACACGCAACGCGCAATACCCGTGCTTTGGCATCGATATAGATACAGACACAGCTACAGCTACAGCTACAGATACAAATACAAATTCAAATACAGTTATAGCAGCAGCAATATACACACACACACTTACTGACAGACAGTTGAAAACTTCGTACTGGCTTTTACCGTTTTTTCTCCGCAGTTTTCGGTGTATTTTGGCTCACTGACTGACTGACTGACTGGCCGCCGCTTAGCTTTTGCTTTTGTACCCTGCGTGTGTGTCTATATAGTGTCTATATTACCATCAGTAAAAATCAGTAGCACACTTCCAAAGGGAAACATTTGGTTGTTCCCGCTGCTACCGACCACAAATTCAAATACCAATACCAATACCAATACAAATACAAATCGAAATAAATATATCAGTGACAGTCACTAATACATTGACGCCTTCTTGGCAGTTGGCTTAAATGAATGCACGGTGATTTTTTTTATCGGCATAAAAATTGTGATTTATCATCTACGAAATAAAGAAATCAAATACCAAAAAAAGGATCCAAAAACAGAAACAACTGAAATTCAGTGATCGACTACAAAATTCTAATTAGTTAAAATTTAATTGGTTGAGGATATTTTGGTTCAAAATAAAAGGCAGGTTAGTCGCTTAAATTACCATTTAATACACATATGTATGTATGTACATAGACATCATTATGGAAAAGTGGAAACCACATGGGACCATCGAGTGCTTACCGTGATTTGTTTTGCCATGGACTAGCTAATTCATCAATTTTTTTTTTTTTGGTTAGCAAGACCTTCTGACTGCCTGATAAAAGCCAGCACATGAAACGCAGCTAAATGAAATCAAATGAAGACAAACGCAATTACAATTACCAAAAGAAACCAAAAAGTCCCATTGCTCTCCCCTTCCCAAAAAAAAAATTAAATAAAAATAAAGAAAATAAAAGAATAAGAATATAAAAGCCTACATATGTATGTATGTATGCACATTGTAGATATCTACGATATATACATAAATACATACATACATACATATATGTAAGCTCATCAAGTGAAACAACATTTTGTGGATGCGAATGTTGGCAGGGTGGCTGTGGGGGTGGCTATAATGTGTGGTCGGAAAAGGGGGGTGAGAGGTGGTGGTCGTCTGAGCTGCTTTGCGTATGAATCTGATTGAAGAATTCAAGACTAATGCATTTTCAAACATTATATCAAATATTACTATTAAAAATTAAAATAAAAATTAAAATCTTCATTTTTAAAATTAAAGACCAGATTATATAGTATCAACAAGTATTTCGGTTATTCTAATTCAAACTAAACAAAATTGATTATCTTTTGTGATACAAATATGGCCAAACTGAATGTTTGTATGAAAGCATTTTAAACTAAAGAGTAATATATATTATATATTCAAGTTTCTAAAAACAATATCATGTAATTATAAATTATATATTACTAATGTTTTCCATTTAAATAATAACTGTTCTTTTTCACCTATTTGATCGTAAAGTACGTAGCACTTACCTCGATATGCCACATTGTGGTTGAAATAGAATGTATCGGGAATTGAGTAGTAAATCTTGCGTTACATAATATTCCAGCAAATACTTGACGGATCGTTCCAACAACAGCTGTATAATACATATACATATATATATATTAATCCTGCTGGATCCAATAGACAATAGGATAAATACATATGGCAGATTAATGAATACGAATAGGCCGTCATCGCTTGTGCTGATCAAGATTACATATGTATGTATGTATATACTTCAAATAGATTCTCTCTGAAGAAAATTATCACCATATAGTTTTAATTGTTAATACAATCTTTTAATATATCATTCGAACGACCGTCTAAACTGAAGAAAACTTTTCATTAAGCGCATATCCATTCATTTTTGTTTACAAAAGATAAGGACCCAAAATTTGTAATAAATTCAGCAGAATTCATAAAACAGCCGAAAAAAGCATTTGCGATCTTATCTATATACATATGTACATACATACCTGTATATACTTACACACACATAAATAAGTTCAATGTATGATATATATATGCATGATTCAATTTAATTCAGCAACCGATTTACATAATTCAGATATACATATTTGATTGCCTTAATGGCCGTATACTCTTATAAGAGCTCTTACCACACAATTTGAAATGTTGAAATTTTCAATTTAGTACATATGTATGTATGTATAGCAACTTATAATAAAGAGTATATGAAGGTAGACTATATAAATAAATATTGAATATGATAATGATCGGTGTTCGTTTGAATGATCCGACATATGCTGGTCAAGAATATGTCGATTACGAAATTGGAATTGCTTTCAATTAATTATTATTTTGATTATTGTCTTTACATACATACATACATACACACATACAAACATACAAAATGTAACGTAATTTTGGCCCTTCGATTAAATTATATTATCGTTTAATTGTGATCACCACTAACTATCGTTACCTCACGAGACCAGCTCCGATCGGGCGAATTGTTATTTCTCTCTGCTTTGATCTGCTCTTAACATTGCACCAACACTCTCGCTCTCCCCGAAGTCTTTGCTATGATTTCGATTTCTTTTTCTGTAGACTGGGGCGAAACCCTCTCGCTGATGCTCTCCTCTCTCTTTAACTCTCACTATCACCAACTGGCTGTTTGTTATGGGGTCCCCATCTCTCTCCAACTCTCTCTGGCTCTCTCCCCTTTTGGTGGTTGGGTGCTCGATAGCGTTGCCAAGTTCAAATACAGATACAGATACAGATTTTTGTACTCGCACTTTTCGTTCGCATTCGCGTTGTTCGCCTTCACATTTGTATCTCACACAGATCGTTTTCGGTTTTCATTCATATTGTCTGTGTGAGTTATTTTTTTTACGAAATTTTCTGTTGTGTTTCTTTTGCATTATATGTGTGTGTGCGTGAGTGTGTGTGTGTGTGTGTTTTCTTTTCGTATTTCTGTTTAACATTTTCGTATCGTATCGCGGGGGCTTTTGGAGCTGCGTTTCTGAGCAAAGAATATTAGTTTGACGTTTTGCTTTGACAGGCAACCGTCGGCGCTTGGTTGCCGCTAGTCATTGTCTCTGCCGTTGTCGGATGTCGGTTGTTGGTCGCGGATCTTCAAGAGATCTAGTGCGAGAATTTAATTTTTTTTTCGTTTCGTTTCGCCGGCAGACAGCTAAAGAAGAACATTCAATCACTGCCTCCGCCCACGGTCCGACCGCGTCTTCATCCAAACAAATCTTACCGATACACTCAAATGGAAAGAAATCAAATAATCGTTGCCGCTGTAATAATCAGAAATCATATTCATTCGATTTATGATCAATTGATATACATACATACATACATATGAGTGTTTTGTCTGTATCTGAATTATTGTGTGTATGTATAAATGTGTGCGTGTTTGCGTGTCTGTGTGTGTATGTGCAACTGTATCTCTCAGATACATTATTTAGTCTCTGGTGTTATCGTAAGGCATTTGTGACGTCAGTGATGGAGAAGTTGCTGGCGGTGCAGCTGCAGTTGCTGCTGTTATAATTTTAATTTTTATTATTTTTCTTAATGCCTTTCAATTTTAGTATGTAGTTGAAATATTTTCAATATATCTTATGCGTCAAGAGCAACAACAACAGCAACAGCAACAGCAACAGCAACAGTAACAACAACAGCAACAACAAGCATCAGCAGCGGCAGCAACCTCCGTGCTATGAACGTGACCTCCGCGTATTAAAATAAATTCTAATTTGTGAAGAAAAGAGCAAAAATGTTTTGTTATTGTTATTGTGACTATATTCCGCGAAGAAGTATTTGAGTATCCATACATACATCCATATATATACATATACATACACATCCATATCCATATACATATACATATACATATACATATACATATACATATACATATACATATACATATACATATACATATACATATACATATACATATACATATACATATACATATACATATACATATACATATACATATACATATACATATACATATACATATACATATACATATACATATACATATACATATACATATACATATACATATACATATACATATACATATACATATACATATACATATACATATACATATACATATACATATACATATACATATACATATACATATACATATACATATACATATACATATACATATACATATACATATACATATACATATACATATACATATACATATACATATACATATACATATACATATACATATACATATACATATACATATACATATACATATACATATACATATACATATACATATACATATACATATACATATACATATACATATACATATACATATACATATACATATACATATACATATACATATACATATACATATACATATACATATACATATACATATACATATACATATACATATACATATACATATACATATACATATACATATACATATACATATACATATACATATACATATACATATACATATACATATACATATACATATACATATACATATACATATACATATACATATACATATACATATACATATACATATACATATACATATACATATACATATACATATACATATACATATACATATACACATATACATATACATATACATATACATATACATATACATATACATATACATATACATATACATATACATATACATATACATATACATATACATATACATATACATATACATATACATATACATATACATATACATATACATATACATATACATATACATATACATATACATATACATATACATATACATATACATATACATATACATATACATATACATATACATATACATATACATATACATATACATATACATATACATATACATATACATATACATATACATATACATATACATATACATATACATATACATATACATATACATATACATATACATATACATATACATATACATATACATATACATATACATATACATATACATACATATGTATTTAGGAGACATAAGTATATAAATATACTTATATATACATATGTATGTACATATATATCTATGAATGTCTGTATGTATGTGCTTATGTGCTTATGTGTGTGTTTGTTTAATTTATATCTAGAGTCTGATATAAATATTGAAATAAAATATAAAATATCGCAAGCAGCAGCAGCAACATCAGCGACAAAATCATATTTGTTGCTCCTCAATTTTTCTTCGGTACGTCAATAGGTAATTCTGATATTTACTTAATATATATAATTTCCGAATTATACATATATTACACACAGATATACAATATATACATAGTATTGTGGTACATAAAATTTCGCCTTGGATATATCATATATTGTCGCATAATATGCGTTCTGTCAGAGAGAGAGAGAGAGAGAGAGATCAAAAAAATGAATATAAAATTCATTAAGACATAACATCTTTTCAATAGCAATTTTAATTTATTTTTTTTTTTTTTCGGGGTAGTTTGTTGGAAATTTTCATGCATCGGGCGTAGCAAAAAACATTTCATTTTCAATTTTTTAGTTGCGGCGGTGTGCCTCTCCATCAACGGGCAAGGCTAGGCACATAAAAAAGTGCTTAAAATGTTGTCGCAGTCATGCATACACGGCAACAGCAGCGACATCGGTGAGAGCAGCAACACCAACAGCAACAACAACAGCAACAGTAACAGCGACGCAGATGCCTATGCCCATACTTGCAATAAACAATGCGAAAATATCGCCTTAGACTTCAGTTTATATTTTTTCTTCAATTACCCTGTAGTAGCCACATGGTGGGCCGGCGGGGGGGCAGAAGGTTGTATAGGAATAGTAGTCAGAATGCAATATTATTATCCTTGTTTTAGCCAAATTTTTTGTATAATTTGTGATCCACTAACTCTACGATTTGAGAACGAAATTATTGCTTAATGATTATAGTAGTTATATATAGATTATCCTGATTATACATATGTATTTGAACTTGGCTAATTTCACAATGAATACTTTAAGATTTAGAGGGAAGCTACTGCACCACCAATTAATATTAACAAATTGTTATTAATCAATTAATATTAACCAATTATTATTTATTAATTATGATTTATCAATTGTTTATATCGATTCGAATTTTGGGCCATTGTCTGCTGGGCATCTCAGAGTCGGTGCCTCCGATTACGACTCGACGTAAGAAATTTTTAAATTTATATATGTATATACATAACTACATATATGTAGGTATATATATAATTTTTTTTTTTTATAAGCAAAGCAACAATAAATTTGCAATTTGCGTTAAATTTCGTTAAGTTTCGTGTCTGTTTTCGGTTTCAATTTTGTTTGTATCCGTTTGCGGCTCCTGACTAGTGACCCATTTTGTTGATTATCTAATGACTAATATATATATATATGTATGTATATATATATATATACTTCTATTGTGTATATATTTTTCATTTTCACTATCTATCCGATACGTTGTCTCACAATCAGTTATTGTTTTTCCTTCTTCTTGGCTGGCATTTGGTTTTTTTTTTTGTTTTTTGGCCATAATAACTAGGCCCACATATCAGCTGGTGGCCTCAGTTCTTAATTAATTCTCAATTTTAACTGTTTATTTAAAAATCGAAATTGTGTGTTTGTCTGATTTCAATTTGCGTGATGTTGGGTGGTGCTGGGTGGTGTTGGGTGGTGCTAGTTATTGTTTACAACAATTTGAATCGAATTGACGGACCCTCCCTCGTGCATACTGATTTTCATTTCCATTTGAAAATTCATTTCTGATTTCGATTTTGATTCAAATTCGCTGCGGTATTGTTACTGCATACATATTTATGGTTGTATGCATGTATGTATGTATGTATGTACATATGTACATATATATGCATGTATGTGCTCAGAGTTATGCAACAAGTCTCTCAGTCACATCAGTTGCATGTTAACTAAATGGCAAGGGGAATGGATAAATACAAACATATATGTATATCTATGTATCTATGTATATGTTCTTATACATATAACTCTTGGCTATACTCCCGATTCACAAATTTATTGTATTGTTAACTCTTTAAGAATTTCCCCTCCCCTCCTTTGTGTGTGTGTGTGTGTGTGTGTGTGTGTGTCTGCCATTCAGTCTTTACTTTGACAGTTCTCAGTCTAGTTTTGAATGGAAGGCGACACTTTTTCTTTGCGTCAGCTATCTTTTAGTTTAGATCGGTATTTGTAATGCAAATCGCCAACTTACTTACCCCTCCCCCATCCGCTTTACCCACCATTCACACACGACTCTACACACATACGCACACACACACGCATTGAAATGCGAGAAAAGGCGTTTACACATCATAAACACTGAGCATATATATCCAAATCGATGTATATAAGCCTAAACTGTATATATTTGTTTATATGTATGAATGTATATACATATACATATGTGTATAAGTATATTCACGGTGGTTATTAATTAGAGGCCCCATCATCTAAAATGGGGCCAACCTTCCGCCTGTAAACGTTTTGCGGCTGACTCAAGGTCAACGCCATAAAAAAAAAAAAAGAGAACACAAAAATCTGGACACTTGTGACGCACAAATTGTGAATTGAATGAATTCTTGCCTAGAAGGTCGCCAAATGTAATCGTATTATCTTTGTTCCATTTACTTATATACATATATCTACTTACTATATATATACATATGTATGTATGTATGTACATATGTATATAGGAAGGAAGACAACTTAAATTTTTGATATCATTTTAATACCTATACATAGATGTGTATATATGTATGTATGTATAATGAATCAAACAAATGCTAATACACAATACAAAAAAATATATCTAAATGTTCTAATTGATAGATAGATGGTTATTTAATTTGTTCATAATTCAAATTTGAGAAATATTTGAAATTTCCTTTACATAATTTCTGTTCACAAATTGTTAAATGGATCGAACTGTAGGGAAAAAAAACTTCTATTTAATGAAAATTTAAATGAAATTTTCTACCTGCAGGGATGACCTTGAATTTCCCAAAGTTATAATCCACATACATAAACATATGTCAGTTATATAAGAGTATATAATAATTTTCTATACGAATGTGCATATCGAAATTTTAAATTAAATGATGGTCTCGCAAAAACATAAAGTTCACTGATCCATTGACATTAATACGAAATGCTGATATGGTTGTCGGAAATGTGAATCCCCATTGTTCAGAATTTGAGAAACGTTTAAAGCTGACTCTGTAGGAAAGAGACTATATGACATATGTATATGACATTCTCCTATCTTTGTAATCATAATTAAAACTATTGAAAATAAACGAATAGCAAGAAAATTAGAACATTTCTCACAATTTGAGATGTTCATTTGGAAAGTAAACAATATTGAAAATGCAACAGCTGCAACACATCAGCAGAAAAACTATTATTTAGATACAAAATTGCGCCGAGCAGATTTCTGGGAATTCAAATCGGAATGCGAATGTGAATATAGTTGTGGATAGATATGGATGGATAGTTTTAGATAGTATTGATTGGTGGCAACAGGGCCAACAACTGTTCCTTATGAGTATGCCAATAAATTATATTATTAACCTGCATCCACATCCATATAATCATCCTAATGATGATGATGATGATGATGATGATATTAGATAAATACCAACCAACCAAGCACCTGCATACTAATAACTTTGCTTGGCTTGACTGCTGCATCTAATGAGTTTGTCGTCTCTCTTCCGTTGCATTCAATTTAATAGAATTTGGTACTAACTCTCTCTCTCTCTCTCTCTCTCTCTCTCTCTGTCTCATGCTCTCTTTCTAGATTGGTGTTCCATATAAACATACATACATACATACATACATAGATTGTTCCTCCTTTTCCCAGCTGATGTGATTAGATTGGGCTTTTTAGTTGCATACCAACAGGCGCTGCTTGTAAAGGTCGTCCTTGGCCTCATCGTCGACGTGATAAACAAATTACGTATACGTCGTTATTTATTTGAGAGAAGAAAAAGTTAAAAGAGACCAAGTGAACAGCAAAGGCAAAAGCAAAAGCAAAAGCCATTATTTGTTCTTTTTAATATGGTCGAAGCTAAAAATAATTTGTTTAAATCAACAAACAGACAGTCGCCATGGGTTATTCGATTTTTTTATATACTCGAGGCAGTTGATGCTAATGCTGATTCTCGTTGAAATTGCCTGGCCATTGTCTTGGATACATCTACATAGATATATCCATATAGTATTTAGTTGAAGATGGGACTGTGGATGATTTTGTTTTCTTCTGTCTGTCTGTCTATTCTATCTTCCTGCTGTGATATCTAGTTTATGTCTTGTTCTGACGCCTTTGTTTTCTATCAAACGAACAATGCAACAACAAAAACGAATTGAAGAAGATGGGGACACAATCATTGTATCATCCGTATGGATGGTGGCATCTCAGTCATAGGGAAAGTCAATCAATGTCGTGCATTGCCATCATCTCTATCAAGATATATGTAGATCTGCATAAGAATTCATCCCTAAAAAACTAAATAATTGAAATCGGTCGAACTTAGACCTAGACCTCTTTCTTTCTTGACTAATCTAAAAGTGGTCTCTTGGTCCCATATCAGTTGATTTGCCTCGCAAAAGTTTTATCTAAATATTTAAAATTGCTTTCGCACTTTTTTTATTCTTGCCAATGGATGGAATGACTTGACTGACTGACTGACTGACTGACTAACTGACTGACTGACTGACTGGCTAACTGACGTGCCGACTGGCATAGGCATTGATATTTATATTTCTATTTCCTTTTCTACTACTACTATGTATGTATGTATGTATATATATTTTTCATATGATAACAATATGACGTAGCTAAATACCCACAAGTCAATCGTTTGATACGTGCCAACAAAAAGGTTAAAACGAAGAAACGAAAGGGACTTTTGGGTAAGGCTAAACAAATCGAATTTCTTAACTTTTGGGTCTCCACATTTAATATAACAAACAGGAGCAGGCAGCTTTGCCTTGGCATTTTTCTCTTCTTCTTTTATTTCATTCTCTCTCTCTCTCTCTTTCTCTCTCTATACATATATATATATATATATATATATATATATATATATATATATATATATATATATATGTATATTCATTCAACTTATTCACGTACAGGTGAACGAACACCTTGACTTAAATAATCATTGCCAATATTTGTGCTTTTTATGAATTTACAATATATGAACACAACAACAACAACAAGTAAAAGTTTTGGCAAATTTTTCCCTCTCTCTCTATTTGGTTAATTATATTTTTATACGATATATTAAAGAAAAGGGTGTGCTGGCCATATAATCATACATTTTTTATGAGCGGCACCCACTCAAGGAAACTACTTAAAAAATAATCACAATATTGCTATCAATAGTGCAATAAATATATATTAATTAATGAGAAATTAAAAAAAAAAGGGAATTAATCTATGTACTACTGGTTTACTTTAGAATTAGAATATTTTGATTCAACTAAAAGCCTAAATCACTATGCCCTATTCTCGAATCTATATACATATGTACATATATATATTATATTATCTTTTGGATATGGAATATCGAAATAGATAGATAGTTGAATATATATATATATATATATATGTACTTTTTATCTTCTATCTATCTATCTTCTTCTTCTTCATCTATCTATTATATATATATATATATATATATATATATATATGTACCCTTACCTCTCTATCTATCTATCTATCTATCTATCTATCTATCTATGTTTGTTTGCTTGTTTGTTGTCAAACTAGTTTTAGGGTTTAAAATTGTAATAATTGTGTAATGGAATCCTGAACCTATCTCTCTGAACCTTATCCGATTCAAATGTTTAATAAATTAAATACACTGCCCGTAATTGAATTTAGGTCATCTTGTACAACAATAAACTAAAAATAATAAATTTTAACAATTCATTGCATTACTTAATCATTTTTTGTCAACTCTCTCTAACTCTCTCTCTCTCTCTCTCTCTCTCTCTCTCTGTCTATCTCTCTCTCCCTCTCTCTCTTTCACTCTCTGACTCTATCTACCACCTCCATTAGTCTGTTTAACTGGATTTTACAGGAACGAGGAACGAGGAACGAGGAACGAGGAACGAACGAGATGTGAAGAGTAAAAATCAATCAGCTACTCGATAGGCCGCTGCTTAAAAATGTTTCAATTATGTTATCCACAACAACCGCACAACAGCAACAGCAACATCAGCAACATCAGCAACAACAGCAACACAAACTGCATCAGCAACAGCAACAGCAACATAGAATTGCCAATGCGAAAAGAAGCTGCCAGAGAGTAAGCCGGAGCAGCATACTCAAGAATCAAGTCAAACAGCGACCAAAACCAAACCGAAACCAATATCAAATTAGCATTACCAGTGGAACAGTAGGAGGAGGAGAAGGAGGAGGAGGAGGAGGAGGAGGAGAAGAAGAAGAAGAAAGAGAAAGAGGAGTAGCATTAGGTGTAGGAGGAGAAGTGAAAGAAACAACCAGAAGCGGGACTTCTTGTTCGACTTTATCATTGTTGTCGTCATCATCATCATCGCCATCATCATCATCATCAATATGGGCTGCTCGCCAAGCACACTGCCCACCAGTTCATCCTCAACAACGGCTCCGGCACCGGGCGCACCTCCGCTATCCCTCGATGCCAATGAGAAGGATGGCAGTCGTCTCTTCTGCATCAAGTTGCGTCGCAGCCGTTTGCGTCGATGCAGTTGTGGAGCAGTTACCCTTACCCAGAATGGTGATGGAAATGGCAGCACTGCAGGCAGTGCTATATGCGGGGACAATCTATGCAATCAGGTTCTCTTGAATCCATTGCAAACCAAAAACGAGGCCGACTATGAGAAGGTAAGAGGGATATAAATCCCAATTCGTGTTAACCCGCTTCCTTCTTTTTCCTCCTCCAACAAGTCGAACAATTGTTACCCCACAACCTCTGCCCATTTTCCTTGGACAAACCAATTAAGCAACATTTCTCGTTTTTTTTTCCATTTCCTTTGGCAGCTGAGTACCGGGAAAAAGGACTCGATTGTCACTGTGGCAGCATTGGGCAATTTTACGCACAGTGTGGTCCGACGTGCAACTGGAAGTAAGTACCAAATAATCGACAAATATTAAACACTATATCATATTTATTATTATTTAAAATCTTTTGTTTAAATTTTTCATTAATTTTAATTAATAATTCAAATTTAGTAGGTAAATATTTGTTTCAGAATTCTAAGATTCAGTTAAATTAAAGATACAAGTTATCCCTATACATATATATATACATATTTGTATAATATTTTCAAATACAAAAACAACTAAGAATTTCATACATATGTTTGTATATATGTATGTATGTATATGTACATATGTTGTCGTCCAATCGAAATCTCTCCGGAATCTAAATGCGTATGGTAAAGAGAAATACATATATCTCAACTTGTATTTCTTTGACTCAAACATATTTCTAAATTTTGGATATACAGAGATTAAATACCATTATACATACAGTGAAACCTCCCTTAGCTGAAACTTTTTAAATATGTATAAACAAATATATCATCACCCATGGAAGGACATCATTATTGATAAAATTGTTCCCATTGGATGGAAGATGGAACATAAGTGATGGATAACACGATAATCACATGACTCCAAACTCCAAGTCACTTCAAGGATTAAACATATAGCAATATTGCCTCGTAGTAACCTGTATTCTTCCTAGCTAGCTTCCAACTGAACGGATGCAAACGCGCAAAAAGAATCAGGGAATTCGAATATCGATATATGTACCTACATACACTTATGGGCTATACGTCTCTCACATTTCCCCTTTGATTGAGATGAAGGGTATCACCAAATCTGCTATTAATCTACTCTTTAATTAAAGCCAGACTTGGTGGTGCCATCCTATCGGGTTTGATCGGGATGGATATCTTTTAAAATATTGAGTCTATCTAATTCTTGATCATTTTCAAATGAAATTCAAGTTTATGAAAATTAATTGACTATACGAAATGTATTTCTAGGGTATAAATTGCTTCGTTATGGCACACTTAGTCGCTTATCCATAAATGCTCAGACACTGATACTTCAGTGAGTTTGGAGAGGCAGGGGGGTGGGGGGACGAAGGTAGAACTACCTTTACCTGGTAATACGATCTGTGGACAAGTCATCTGGCGCTAGGCGCAGCTGTTTTGTTTCGACGTCCAATTAACAAGTTGCCCCAGTGTCTGAATCGGAATCTGAGTCTCAGTCTCGAGTCTGAGCTTCACATATCAACTGGAATAACGGAGAGAGAGGGAAAGAGGGAGAGGGGGAGAAAGAGCAACAGAGAGAGAGAGAGCGCGTGAGAGCGAGAGAGGTGTGCAGGAGTAGACGGTGGACGGTAGCAGCGGTTGCGGTATCGGTAGCCAAGCAATTGTCACAAAGAGCAATCCAGTGGAAGACAAAGACAGAAACATTAGCGGCATCTGTGTACATGTGTGCGTGTGTGTTTGTGTGCCTGTGTGTCTGTGTGTGAGAGAGCACTGGAAACTTGATCGTGACCGATCGGCCGAAAGGTAGACGGAGAGAATGAAAGAGAGCCAGAGGTAGCCGTAATCTGTTCCTCTGTGCCAATGCCCCCTACCCAAGCACCCCCCTTCCATTCACCTGTCTTCCTCAACCGAAGCAAACTCAATTCAAAGCTCGGCGCTTTGGCAACAGCTGCTCACCATTTATGGAGTCAGTTGCTTGGAATTGGTTCGCCGTGTCGGTCGGTTTTGCAATATTTCGCCAATATTTTTGATAGAATTGGGTTTTATTTTTTTCTATACGTCCACACATACCTATGTATGTATGTACATATGTACATACATATGTGTATATGTATGTATCTTCACTATCTGTAGTATTTCCATCCAACTCATCCATAGAAATTTAGATGCAATTACTCATTATAATCGTACTCGATGGCGATCTATGTATAAAAATTAAACCGATATCCATCCAATCGATCTTTGGCTCTGATCGTTCGTTCGCTGATCAAAAGTAAAACTAACACAAATTCGGCACAGTCCCAGGGTCAACCAGTTAAGAACCAAAAATTGAATAAAAAAATCAAAAATAAAAAAATTATAAAAAATGAAGAAAATCTCGAATGCAATTGAATCGAATCGAAGCTAACAGAAAAAAAAAGGAAAAAAAAAAATAGAAAAATCGTTGCTAATATCGTTTGGCTGCAATTGCCAGTGTGGAAAAAAACAGATCCAACAACAAAAGCAGCAAAAATTAGAAGAAAAAATAAAATAAATAAAATAAAATAAAAAAAAAAAAAAAAGATACAGACAACCAAGTGTTAAAAATCAAAATAAACTTCACAACTAAGTGTGCCAGCAGCAGCAACAACAACAACAATCACAGCAACAGCAGCAACAACAACAGCAACAACAGCAATAACAACAACAACAACAACAACAACAACAAGTGTAACGAGTGGCTAAATTTTTTATTTGATATTCTAAGTGTGTATGTCTGTGTGTGTGCCTTGTGTGTATCTTTTGTGCGTTATTCATTCTTGAATTGAAATTGAAATATGTAAATATAATATGTAACCCCCCCCCCACCTACCAACCATCCACTGGTGGGTTGAGTGGAGATTAGAGGGAGGGTGGTGCCTGGTGCATAGCTACTGCGTTGTTGTTGTTGTTGTTGCTGTTGTTGTGCGTTCCATTTGCACACTGCACTCGGAGATTTGGCAAATATGTATGTGCAAAACTGTGCTGATTATTAACATGTTGAAAACTGGTCAAAAATAAATTTGCGAAAACAAATGCAAAATAAAATGAAATATGAATAAAATACTCGTATTTATGTATAGAAATTTGTACAATTTGCCAGTTTTTGTGTTTTGTTTGTGTTTAGATTCACATGACAATCTGAATCGGGTTTTGTTTTACACGCGACTGATTTATAGCTTCTATTCCCTCTCTCCTCTCCTCCTCTCCTCCACCTCCTCGCACCACACTGCCCATTCGTTGACAATATATACATATATGTATGTATGTGTATATACATATGTATAAATACATATATACATACATATATCGATCATTTTATTCACGCAATGGCGCCAAAATATGAACATCAATATCAATCACAGGGAGTCGAAAAGTAAACTAACGTAAAACAAATTAAATGAAAGCAATATATGTATGTACAACAAATACAAAAGAAAACAAATCAAATACAAATATAAATCGTATCTGATGTACATATGTACATACATCATATTATATATATGTATGTATTGTATATACATACATACATATGTACATACGATGCCAACGGCGATCCATTATGTCTGTGTTGTTTAAATTTTAATCCCCTGTCAGCGAACAAGTGCCAAGTTAACTGCAGTTTATCAATTTTCACATTAATTAAATCGACGGAACAGCCACCTCCCCTCCACCCCCAGCCCCCTTCTCCTAATGCCATCCAAATATATTTTTTCATTGAAAACGAAATCGAAATCAGAAATCGAGAAATCGAGAAATCAATGCCCGGCCACTTTGTTTGAATTGATTGTCCAAGTTGTTGGCACAAAATCTTATATTCTTAGGGGGGAGCAGTTACAAGTGGTCGCATTAGAATGCGATTTTCGAATTTCGCGCTAATAACAAGTATTTTTAGAAGTCGCGCGTATGCGTATTGCCTACCCCTCCCCCCATCACCCATCCCCAATTCCCCTATAAAGCCACGTGAAGCTTTTCACAAATATTGCCCGTCCACCAAAAGATTAGATTATTCCCAGCCGACTACAACAACTACAACAACAAACTAAAACGACAACGACGACGACGACGACCACTAATGGCAACGATGGAAGACTGCTAAATCCCCCCCCACCGATATGGTACCTTTATTATGATTCTGATTATTATTATTATTATTGTTATCATGGCCACTGTCCATGTTCAGGGGCTATCCAACGGTAACGCTAACTAAAGATGATCGCGACCATTCCCTCTCTCTCTCTCTCTCTCTCTCTCTCTATCTATCTCTCTCTTTCTGCTTTTTCCCCCTCATCGTCTCTCAGCTCTCACTCTCTATATCTAACTCAGTTTTTGTTTTGGTTCAGATGCAGGACATGGTTTTTAACCAGATAAAATAAACAGGCCAAATCAGAAATTGTTATTTTTGGCCCTCTCTCCATCTACCAACATTCAGGGTAAAATACCTAGTTAGATGTAGATTGTGCACGAGTCTCAAATACCCTAATATTTGTATGTATGTATATGTATATATATATATACATATACATGTGTGTGTGTATATGTATGTATATACCCCTATCTTTGAATATATTTGTGTCGACATATTCATATGGCCATTGTGCAGCACAGTATCTCTGTACATATACATAGAGAGGGCTCAAACATCTGAATACTATGAGTAAACTTGGCTGATATTATCTTATCAAAAATTAATTGGTTGCCATGACAACGACAAAAGCCGCTAAAGGGGCCCTCCTCCAAAAAAAAAAAAAAAAAAAAAAGTAAAAAAGAGAGAAAAATAAAAAGAAGAAAAAAAAAAGAATGGCAAAAATAAATATACATATATATAAAATTAACAAAGAATCGGCCTAGACAATTTTGAAAAGCCTCTACTCTAAACCAAATCCGTTCGATATCAATTAATTAGGATTAAATTTCACGCCATTTTCTATATAGTTTGTTCCTCGAATATAAAACGATTAATTTTAGTTGAAAATCAATTTTCAAGTTCTGTAGTTATATATATATATATATATATATATATATATATATTGTATGTATCATAATCAAATTATGCAGCTTCTTTGCCACTTCTAAAAAATGTTGTTTTAGTTAATAAGTTTAATCAATTTGAACTCTTATCTCTCATATTTGGGTCACATAAATCGAATTAAAGCGCTTTTCTTACCACAATTGATAGGTTTTGGGCATTTTTACTCGGATTACCTACAAATTTTGTATCCTAACTCAACTAAATTAAACTGCAGGCAGTTTTCCAATTATGATGCCATCGAAGCGCTTAAGGTCGAGTCATAATACATACATATGTATGCATATAAATACATTGTTATATGTACATAAAGATACAGATACAATTTAGTCCAGACACAGATACAGATACAGATACAGATACTCGTACCAAAATGTGTCAGAGGCCATCCAGTTTAAGCTGTAGGGCAGCAGCACGACTGGAGATGGGTCTGGGGAGCAGCGGTTTCAAAATCCGTGCGAGAATTATCATCTGGCAAACAGTTTTTCATAACGGATTAGTACGGACGTATATATTTATCGGTCTCTCTCTCTCCCTCTCCCTCTTCCTCTCCCTCTTTCTCTCTGTCTCTGTCTCTCTTTTACTATCACTCTCAGTCTCTGTATTTGCGTTTCTCTTGCCTGTCAGTTTTGGTCACCTATTCAGAATCAAATGAACTCGATTCGCATTCAGTACACAAAAAAAAAAAAAAAAAAAAAAAAAAGAAAGGAAAAAAGAAATAATAATAATTATTTGCTGGCGGACTCTGTATAATTCACAGTTTATACAAACTACAAGTATAAATAAGAGCTAATCGTTCAGCATTTGTAAATTCCTCAAGTAATGGTCCTGAAGGAAATGCAGTGAAAAGAAGTCCTTTTTGGTTCCCTACAATTTTACACACTAATGAGCCACTCAAACTGAACAAACTTAACTGACTTTGCTGTGCGTAATATGAGCCTTAATGTGAGCCACTGTTGTAAGTATCCACCCCTTCCCTGTCATCTCCCATCAACTACAGCCTCACAGTCGATACCCTCCCCTCATCACAGTCTGCCACTCAGTGTTTCTCAAAATAGTTTAACCTAAAAGCAGGGGGAAAAAAAAAAAAGAAATAGAAGAAAAATATCAAAATTAAAGAGGACTAGAGTTGGGCCTAAAGCCTGTTGCTGCTGCCGCTGTTGCTGCCGCTGGCCTTCTGGCCACCATGCCTCTTGGTTTTATCTAAACAATTTATCGATTTTCGTTTAGATTACAACGCATGTACCACAGAGCCCGACTGGCACTGGCCAGCAGCAACAATACCAACAGCAACAGCAACAGCAACAGCAACAGCAACAACAACGGCAACGACAGCAGCAGCGTCGAGACCGCCAACGATAAGATACACCCAACCCATTTGAATATACGCAAATATTTTCTCTATATATACGAGTACACGACTATGTACATAAATTTCATAAATTTTTTTTTTCTACCTTTCATACATACATACGTATGTATGTATGTATATGCCTCAAGTAATATACATATATACATATGTATATAGGCAAGCTTGACGCACTCCCAGACCCGCCTACAATCCTACGCCCACACTCATAGTAAGCTCAGAGTGTTTATGTTTCATATGTAGTACTATATGTATTATATACATATATTCTATGGCTATACATTTTCTATCTCGATTTCTGGCCCAAGCATATGCATATGGAGCAGGTTTATCATTACGCACTAATTGTCTGAAATCAATGCCACAGTTCGCAGTCGCAGTCGCAGTCGCAATCGCAGTCGCAGTCCCAGTCCAAGATAGATAAATTGGCAACAACAATGACGGAACCAGTCAGTCAGTTAGTCAGTTAGTCAGTTAGTCAGTTAGTCAGTCAGTCGGTCGTCGGTCGTCGGTCGGTATATAAATGACAATTTACATAATAAAATATAAAGTTATCCAAATTTGTATAGTTCAAAAAAAAAGGAAAAACACAACAAAAAAAAAAAAAAAAGACAAACGACAAATTATTCGTATTAGAATAATAAAAAATCATGATAATATCCAGCCAGTTAAATTTGGCGGCAGCTGGTGGAAGTGGAGGAACCGCTGCCGTTGGAGTAGAAACCCCAATTCCACAGTCCACATCGACATCCGAAAGTATTGAGAAATTGCAGGGTAATTGCAATTGTCCGAGTGTGGGTGTGGGTGTAGGTGTGGGTGTGGCTATACCAATACAATTGCAACTACAACAACAACAACAACAACAGCAACAACGACAACATCATCATCATTTACCGGCCATAGAGGCGACAGCACCAGCAACACCAATAACAAGAACAAGAACATCAACCAGAGATTCATTAACACGTCCGGCCTCCGAGTCCGAATTGGTTGTGGGTAAGCCTTTTTTTTTTTTTTGGATTCTTTTATCCTTGGGTAGGATATTCTTGCAATATGAATGATAAAATGACAAAACATTCAGTCCATAACCTTATCATCTTTGATTGGAATTAGACAAATATATGTATATACGAGTCATTTGAGAGATATGCCGATATTTAGATATGGCTATATAATGCATAATTTTGAACATTTTTTATGGTCTGTAATCCCCAAACTGGCTTTACCCAGAATGCCAAACTAATGTACTTTAAAATCAATAATCAATTTTATCAACTTCGATCAGTCACCTTAATTTGAGTCCAAAACTTTTTTAAAAATAATTATTAGAAAACCAAATGCTAAAATACATAAGGAACTATATCTGTTCGTATTAAATATTATTCTCGTTCGCTTAGATTTGCTATAGAAGAAAGTTTTATGCATAAAGCTTTTGGATTTTTAGCTGAATAAATAAATCCCGATCGAATTTCAATTGATTAAACGAAACATTTTAGTCAGTACTAAACTAAAACTCGCTCTTATTATCCCTTAACCCAAGGCTACGAATAGAAAATATATCGTACCGAATATTGTATACCCTTTTGCAATTTTTCATTTGACAAGTGATCAGAGTTAGTTTTGTATTAAAGACCATATCTGTTAAGGCAGCTTTAAATGACAGCAGATATAGGCATATATCTGCATACATATATCATGATCAAATTTACAAATTCAAATTTCTTATGCGCTAACATACGAGTAGAAATATATGATACTGTCTTCCGATCCAGATCATTCCGAGATATGTACATATATATGAATGATGATTTGCAATTTAAATAGATCGGCAATCGAGATTACGTTTTACGTTAGACTGATCGAGAGATGTGGAAAAAGACTATATAAACTTACCTAGACTTGTTGGTCAAGAAGGTCTAACATATCCTTTCTGCAAAGAATGGATTAGCTATCGTAAATCTAAAGAGATCAAACTCTGATCAATATATAAAAAATGATTTAAAAAATTATTTATATTAAGATAGTTTTTGATTGTACATTAGAATATAAAATAAATATCCATCCCATAAGCAACTCAATTCATAGAATTTTGAAATTTATACAAATTATAGTAATAGTATGTTGAATGTTCTATGAAAATATATATATATATATGTAGGTATATATATGTAGGTATATACATATAAATAGGTAATATCTGCTATATACATCACATTCATTTCAAATTAGCAGTCGTATACGAGTACAACGAAGACGAATTTAATAATTTTTAACAATTCCGGTTTTTGTAAGTATATTTTATTGTTGCTTCATTTTACATTGCTTTAAAGTAAAACATTCTGATTGGCATTGCTATAACCAATCCCCGCGGGATATTATCAATTTAAGTGGGATGAATCCCGTAGGGGCTTTCACTTAAGCACATTTATTAAAAGCGATTCAAATAAGGCAAAAATTATACACTTGAAAATGTAGGAGAGGAAAAATGTTTAAAAATGTCTATGAATTCTTTCTTGCGAGACATTTTTGGCATTTCTGATTGTGGCCTTAGATCTCATCTATGATAAATGAAAGAAACTAGAAACTATTTATCCGTATCCCTTGCCTTTGAGGCTGTTTTAGTTAAAGGCTGCCTGACCCTAAACACCATTCGCATTCTTTCCAACCTCTTGCTACTTTTCCTTTCCACTGCCCTAGTCCAGTTTCAGTCATTTATCCGGCCCGTGGGTACGTGTGTGCCTTTTATAAAGTGTTTTTGAAATGCCAACGTTTATAATTAAATGAAACGTGCAGGAGCAAATTAATGTCTGCGATGCGATGCGATGTGGTGTGGTGTGTGCGTGTTTGTGTGTGCTTGTGCCCATTAATTAATACATACATATGTGTGCATATATATAAAACGGACGTTATTGGGGTTGGATTGAATGCTGCAAAGGTGATCCTTGGCCAGGAATATTACTCGTAAATGGGTGGATTGGTGGGAGGGGGGGACGCAAAGTCAAACTTATTACCAAATTGTCGACAATTTAAGTCGATTTGGACATTTTCAGGTGAACTATGCATATTGCATATTGCACAGTTGGACACGTACATGGATACATAGATAGATAGAGTGTGTCTGTGTGTGTGTGTGTCCGTTATAAATCCATTGCCTGACATTGGGCGTCAGCCCCAAAATGCACGCAATAGAAAATTGTATAAAACTTTTGTTGCCTGAAATTGGGCAAGATGGAATCTAATTTAAAATTGAATAATTACAACAAAGAGTCTTTTTAATCGATCTGTTTTCGTTTTGTTTTCTTTTTTTCAGGCACAGGGACATCGGGCACTAGTTCATCCGGCGGTGGCAATAGTCGACCAGGCGGTGGTCATCGAAAGTCATCGCTTGCCCTGGCTTTAACTCCGGAGGATGAGCCAATGGATGTGTATCAGGTGAGTGGAGTGAATGAAAGCAATTTGCATGCAAACTAAAAATAAATCTTTGGCCCTGGGACAAGGAGTAATGAGGTGAAGTAAGGGGACTGCCTTCCCACTAGAAGCGTTACGTCTTTCGATAAGATATCTAATCGCAATAGCCATTATATGGCCAAAAAGTTCTCCCTCTCATTTCTCTCTCTCTCTCTCTCTCTCTCTCACCCTTTCTCTTTACCTTGTTCTTATTCTCCCTCTCTATCTTACTCACTTTACCCCGCTCACTGCGATCTTTATACATACACTTGAAAAAAAGGGAACATATTTTGTTAGCTATCATTGAAACGATATTCTTAATCGAATATGTTCTGTTCTGTTTTGATTCGTGATGTTAATATAAAATTTAATGAATGTATACTTAAATAAAATTTAATAATCATCGAAATGAATTTATATATTATTTGGATTCTAGAGTTGATAGGAATTGAGGGGTGAGGGAGGACAATTTGTAAAGAGTATTGACAGTTCGGTGGCATCGCAATTAGTTCCGTTCGTAAGTTTTACTTTACATTTCGCTTTAAATAGCCGCTCACCCATACATTCACACACATATGTACATACATATGTATGTATATACCGATGAAGCATTCGGTTTGGCTGGCTGTCACACATAAACAATGCGCCGCTGCCAGAGAAATCAAATCAATTAACATTGAAGGTGGGAAATCAAAAAGTAAAGAAATAGATTATACCCCCTTTGCAGTCGAACTCAACTCAAATTGGACTCAGTACGGCCTAGCATTTCGACCAGAGGAATTCATCGGAAAACTAAAAAATATATCGTAAAGAAAACGAATAGAACGAACCCAATTAAATCAAATGTCGCCAGTTATTCAGTTCGTTTTTAATTTTATTTTTGATCGAGTTTTGAATTTGAGTTTCCTTTTAACTGAACTATTTTGAATTGCATTCCGTAAAAAAAAGTGTGCGTTAATAATGCCGAATTAGCCAGCTCATTGTTGATGTAGGACATTGGAGATAACTTGAAGAGACTTTGTTATTGATATTGAGTGGGGCGTGTGAGTGTCCGTTTTATAATTAGCAGAATGCGCAATTGTTTGCCAAAATTGACAAATGTATTCCGCTCGAAATCCTCCGCCTCCACCTCCGCTTCCACTCCTCCTTATGCGTCTGCTGGGCGTCGTCGGCACATAAGTGATTTGGACACCGATTCGGAGTCTGATACCGAACAGTATGTGGCTGTCAAAGCCATTAAGTCGTCAAGTTTAGCCAAAGTTAAACCAACAGCAAACCGAACCGATCAGCGACGCGATAATGATGACGATGCGACCAATACCAATACCAATACCAATACACTCAGCAGTCGTAACCGGCTGATAAGACCAACAGCAACTATAGCAGCTGGGGATTTAGAGCGAACCAAAGACGTAACTACAACAAAAGTAAAAACAACTACAACATTAAGCAGAAATACGATGAAAAGAAGCGGAAATGGCCTTATCCCTCTGCTAAGCGAATACGACTTGAGAACGGAAATAAATAGCGCCGACATCTCTGTTAACATAAACAGCAATTCCATGTCCATTTCACATCCATTTGGTCTACGCAACTCCTGTAAAACACCCGAGGAAATTGAACAGGAATATGAGGCAAATGTGAAGGCCGAGGCCGGTGATATAATGACACCTCTGCCTCGTAGCTTAACCTTCAGTATGGGGCGACAAATGCAAACGGAACTATTCGAGGTCGTACGCAATTTGGACGCCCAGCCAATGCGTCTGAACAATCTTACCGTTCCGGAGATGGAACGAAATGTCATTTCTCTCAAAAATTCTGATTACCAGACCGTTGACGATGATGATGAGGGGGAGGACTGTGTGGTATTGCGACGCAAAGTTTCGGGAATATCCTTGGACCGCAGGACCTGTAGTTTATATGAACGACGAATGCCCAAGATGCCCAAGCTGCATCTAACAGTCACTGAGAAAAAAAAGGAACCATCCGCTTATGTTGATCCTGATGATCCTGGTGATGTAGATGAGTACAAATGTTTTCAGGTAGTTATAATCAGGGAAAAGAAATAAAATCGGAAATCTGCTTCTTCAATTGATATATGTATATAGTAGTAAAAAATTTGAAATTTAAAAGGAATAATGATCCCAAGGACTTGGGGGGGCGGGGAATTAGGAATAATTGGTAAAAAGTCACACTGGTTCACACCTATCCAACTTCTCAATGCCAACAGAGATTAGCTTGTGACAGGGAGCTTTTGAATTCCCATTTTGAAAGTCGCGTCTCTGTTTCACCATAAAATACTACCCACATTCAAAATGTGCAGAATCCCTGATTTTCACATATCGAATTTTTTTTTTTTATTTATTTTTTTGTATTATAAATCTTTGTGTTAGGAAAGTCACAATGCAAAGTCACCTCCAGCCATTTCCGTCAGGCACAAGCAATTTTATTTTAATTTATCATCATTTAAGCGACACACACAGAGACACGGTCAGAGACACGGACACATATGCACGCATGTGCGTATCTGACAGATACATATATGTACATATGTATGTGTGTATGCGTGTATGTGTGTACATTATACAATGTACATGCAGGTGACACAGACAAGGAAGCCAAGCTAAGCCCTCTTATTTTGATGGCAAATCCAGAGATAGAAAGAGAGAATGAAAGAGAGAGAGAGCTGGCATATGTAGCTATAGATTTTTATTAAATTTAATACATAGTTTTTTTTTTTATTTCTTTATATTTTCAACTAGCAGCGAAATCTCATGGACTTGAAATATCCAACAGTGTTACCACCGAATCCTCAACTTAAGGTGAGCTCCAGTCGTGTAGTATATATGTACATACATATGTACATATAATTTTTTTTTATTTTTTTGCAGGCTCTTTTAGTATTTCACAAAGCGGATAGCATTTGCGAAGTGGTCACCTTAGCGTGCCAGCGTCATCAATTGGATGTCACGCTAGTCAAGTCCAAGGAGGAGGCTCTGGACACTCTACAGAAGTCATATACCACCGGCCAGTGTTATCATCTAATTATAATTGATGCTCGTTCCACAAAAAATCTTGATGCCGAGCACATTGCAAGGTGAGAAGATATATATATAATAGATACAGTTAAAGCAAATGGGCAAAGTTTTCTTTTGTTTTCGCCATTCACTTTAACTTTTCACTTTTGTTCTATATATGTATATATGTATATACTACAATGTAGAACAATACGTCACACCCACGGACATCATTTAACGACAATAATTGCCGTCTGCAAGAAGAGGTAAGTTTTACTTCCTGCAATTTTTTCTCCCTCCCTTCGATGTTACGAAGTTGATGCTAGAGTTGGACTCAATTAACGACTTTTGCAGTTTCTTTGAAAAGGATGATGTGCTAATTGCTCTATTAGACGCTGGCGTTAATAGAGTAAGTTAAAAACTTTTAGAATTGAATTCCCCTACCTATCCCCCCCTTCAGTACACATTTATACGCATTGCAATGAATCTTATGTTGGAATTTTTCAGTGCGTAGCCGAGACAACAAACCTAGCCATGTGCAGTGTCGAACTGAAGCAGATACTGCACTCAATCATAAGACCCCACAATGTCATGTCCACTCAACAGGTAATCGAGTCCCTTGGGTCGCACACTAATTCAATTAAATTGCCACAAAACTCTATTAACTACTCTGACCCACACTCACAGGCACTCTACACAGCCCTACACAGGCTAAAGGAGGTGGTTCTCATCACAGACGACGTGCTACGTATACAGTACGCGAATCGCGCCACCGAACGTCTCCTCAACATGCGACTGGTGAGTGAGTGGCAGGAGAATAGGGTGTAGCAGTGACAAAAACCAATTGCAACTTTAATGAGTTTCCCGTGTACCCTTCTCAAATAGGATGAAATAATTAGCAAACCATTAGCCGACATTTTCGTCTCCGATCTGTCCACCATCAGTGAGCAAGGCAAAAGCATTAAAGAGTTTGATGGTATCCTAACAGTGAGACGTAAGAATCAAGAGGGCATCCCAATGCATGTCCGTGTAGTACCAGTGGCATGCATTGGCAGGTAAGTCTAAACATTGGATCGATGTGTTCGGACTCCATCATCCTAAATTAATTACAAAATCCTGTTTGCAGTGCACCCACCCATCTGATTTTCAACTTTGATATACCCGGCGGACAAATGGATTTCATAGCCACTTTGCCCCAGCCAAAGGAGGCGCCACGTGGCTCCCTCCATTCGGTGAGACGGTGCAGCTTCGATGTACGTTCGATTGCTTCAGATGGATTACGTCGGACAAGTCTGGCCAAGCTGACATCCCTGCCGCTGGAGGCTCCCATTACTAAAGTACGACTTTATTTTGAGCGCCTACAAATATTCCAAATTGGTTTTGACTGTAACACAAAAAAAAAAACAAAAGAAATACAAAAAACAGCAAATCGCTTACTGTATTTGTGTAGGTGTCCGTGTGTGCGTGTCTCGGTGTTTTTGTTCCCTTTAGTTTAAGCATTTAAATTCATCGAAACCAACTAGCACAAACACTAGCACACGCATACATACCCACACACACATACATACACAGATCACAGTGTCCTTGACAAAAGCACGTTAGAATTTAATCTTGCACTTGCTTGTAATTCATGTGTGAGTGAGCCCTTTCGAAAACAGCAACCCGAACATTCATACAAACATACATACATATATGTATGTACATACATATGTGTAATTAAAACGCGGTTCAAAATTAAACCAACTTTCGCTTTTCAATGTTTTAACTGATTTTTCAGTGGGCATGACAACCGTACAAAAATCGAATTGAGAAACCGTTATAACTTCTAGTTAGATTATAGAGTCTTAATATATGTATGTATAAAATGATGTACATACATACATACATGTACATATTGATTCTTTTCTGCACACTTTGTACTCCATTTGGTCCAGGTTTACATACATATGTATACATACATATACATATACATATATCGTTCTTATAATTCTCAAAATGCACTACTAAAAACATTTTTATACATTATTACATATATATATATTTTCTCTTTTTATCTCTTATTGTTACGTTTCTCTTTTTTACTTTTATGTTTTTGTCTACTCGATCCATGAAACAAAACAAAACAAAACACAAATAATTAAAAAATCATGTACAAATTGTACTGTTATCTACTGGTTACGTTACGTTAACTCGTTCGTTCGCACGCTCGCTCGCTCGCTCGCTCCTTCGCTCGTTCGTTTTGCTCGCTGCGCGTGGCTAACCAAATCAAAACCAAACAACACCAAAAAACTATTGGGCACTCGCACATTAGATAATAAATTTACTATCACAAGTACAGGAGAATTGTTCAGCCGATGAGGCGCGTCTCATAGACAAGGTCTTGGAGTTCCTAAAGCGCGAAGGACTCTACAGTCCCCAAATGAAGGAGATACGCACCGACGATCCTATTGCAACCGATCTAATTGGAGCACTTTTGACGGTAAGCATACTATCTATGTATATACATACATATGTATGTATGTATGTATGTACATACATACATATACTAGACGATCATTGTTAACGTATTTAAATTATAGGGTCCCAGCGTCTATTCGTCCCGCCGAAGCTCAAATGACTCCATTATACGCACTGGCAGTTCTACAAGAACTGCTTCCATAGTGCCAGCCAAAATGAAGGTGAGTTAATAATACATATGTACATACATGCATATCTATATGTACATATGTGAAAATTGTACATACATATTTATCTAACCATTAAAATAGGCCAATCCAATAATCATGGAACTGCTTGAAGAATCTCTCAGCTGGGACTTTGATATTTTTAAATTGGAAAAGATCACCGACTACCACCCATTGTTATATTTGGGCATGGAAATGTTCCGGCGCTTCGATGTCTTTGCCACATTGAATATTGATGAAAATGTATGCAAGGCCTGGCTGGCCGTTATCGAGGCACACTATCATAAGAGCAACACATATCATAATAGCACCCATGCCGCCGATGTGATGCAGGTAGCAAGCTCTCTCTCCTTGAATTTTTGATTTTCGCCATATGCTTACATATGCCAATATTGATATCATTGTCTCCTATTATTCGTATATAGGCCACCGGAGCTTTTATAACGCAACTGTCGAATCGTGATATGATGGTTATGGATCGTATGGAAGAGGCTACGGCTCTGATTGCGGCAGCCGCCCACGATGTTGACCATCCAGGACGATCCTCAGCTTTTCTGTGTAACTCGAACAATCCACTAGCCATATTATATAATGATTTGACGGTCCTGGAATCCCATCATGCGGCCATAACCTTCAAATTAACTTTGGGTGAGTTGATCCACAATCACTGTTGAAAGAACAAGGAAGAAATTAAGTGGATACTTCCTTCTTTTTTTTCAAGGTGACGACAAGATCAACATATTTAAGAATCTGGATAAAGAGACATATAAATCGGCTCGCAGTACCATCATTGACATGATACTGGCAACCGAAATGACACGTCATTTCGAGCATTTGGCCAAATTTGTTAGTGTCTTTGGCGGTGAAGAGCCACGTGAGATGACACAAAGTGAGGAGGAGACATCCATACTAATGCGTCGCATGCTCATCAAAGTGGCCGATGTCAGCAATCCAGCTAGGCCTATGCAGTATTGTATTGAATGGGCACGGCGCATAGCCGAAGAGTACTTCATGCAAACTGATGAGGAGAAGCAACGACACCTGCCTATTGTGATGCCCATGTTTGATCGCGCCACATGCAGCATACCAAAGAGCCAGATTGGTTTCATCGAATACATCATACAAGACATGATGCATGCCTGGGAGAGTAAGTTTCATCACCTTTTTCATCTTCCTGTTATTAATTTGTATTTTTATCCTCCATCTAGGCTTCATTGACATGCCACAACTGATAACCTACATGCAGATCAACTACTCGCAATGGAAAAAATATGATGAACAAGGGGTGAATACCTTGGCCGATATTATGGCCAAGCAACCGCCTGTGGGTAATAAAATGACCAACTCCAAATAGCATACGGCCTTTCGGAGATTGTTCTCGGGTCTATTGAAGCCTTTGCCGGCCCAGGCGCCGGCAACATCCACAATTGGCGAGACGACAGAAATGGAAGATGCGCTCTAGTGTCAGATTGGCGGCTGGCGTCGCAGTCTCTCGGTCTAGTTGCATAACACAAACACATATACACATATCTCGGACTAATCCAACGCTTCCTCCCAATAATCATCTGACCACCAAGCCCCTCCCGCCCACTACCCCCAGACAAGAGGAAGCTGGAGGGTAAGACAAACCCAGAACGGTGCCCATTGGTGTCGCAAAAGTTTGAATAGCAACAAAAAACAAAACCTGATAATGAAAAATGTAAGCTAAAAATTATTGGGCTGGACTCAAAATTTAATGTTTAAAAAAAAAAAAAAAAAAAACATCACAAAAACAGAACAGAAAACTAAAAATTAACTTATGAGTGTATGTGTGTTATGTATGTACGTATGTATATGTATGTTAAGTTACGTGCGTGCTCATATTATGTGTGTGTGTGTGTGTGTGTCATCTATCTGTGTCTGTGTCTGAGTCTTAGGCAAATAATTCAAGAAAAGGAAAGGAATAAAAACTGATCTGTACGTATTTTAAGTACACATACTGTGAAACAGCCACCACAATGCTGTGCGCGTGCGCTCAACAAGTACCTAGTTCGTACCGGATTAACGATATGGCCAACATCACATCGGCACATCGATCAACATTAGGCTATACATCATAGTCAGTATCAAAGTCAATATGTCCTTGCATTTCTCAAATGCCGCCAACACAAACCGGCCCAAACCAATAGCTTCAAGAAGACAATCTTTTTGACATACTATACTATATTTATGTGTATCTGTGACAAGTGTTAACTGCATTATGGAAGGTGTTGAGCTAGTGTGCGTGTGTGTGATTGTGCGATTACATGCATATGTGGGACAAAGTGCCAAGGTGTTTCAAGGGTGGGGTAGGGGGGAGGGTGGGGGGGGGCTGATATTTCAATTACATAAATTTTATTGTTAAACCAAAAACAAAAAACAAAAAGAAAAACAAATCGAATGCACTTTTGAGACATGTGAAATTTATTGGGGCCCCACACTATTAATACAACTACTAACTATATAAGTATGTAACTACCAATCTATCAATCAATCAACAAATCAACCAACCACCAACCAACCAACCAACCTACCAAGCTATCTACCTAATTAACTTTCTATCCTAACTATTTTAAGTAAATAATAGTTTTATAAGTAAATCCTTTTTGAAATCTTTTTATCTAATTGACTGAACAAATTACATATTACATACTATACATATATACACATACACACACACATAAGTATATATATACATAAAAATGTATATATACAAATATATATACATATATGTATATATATAATTAAATGCAAATTGATAATACGTTCTTGTTAATGCTAAATATTATATATATATTTGAAAAACAAAAAAATGAGAGGATATATTTAAAAAAAAACTATTAATATAGAAAATGAAAAGATATACAATATTTATACAAATTTTATGATATATGTATATACATATATACACATACATACATGCATATATTCTATATATGTAGTATATTTATATATACATAATTATATATATGTATGTGTGCAACATTATAACAATATCGGGCATCAGCATCAGTTATATACATACATAGTTAAAGTTGCGTTTTCGATATATGTGTTAATGGCAAAACAAAACAAATATATATATATTTATATATATATATATATCTTTATCTTTTGCTTGAACATTTTTGATAAAAATTATATACAAAAAAAAAAAAAAAACAAAATTATGAAATACCAATCTAGGTCCAATCCTTCAAGCCAAGGGTCATTGTGATGGTGGAAGAGCCAATGACCATATCCTTTACCTTCTGCAATGTTTCATTTATCTTCTTCTTGTTCTATGTATATATATACATATATATATATACATTTACATATATACATATATATATAAAGTATATACGATACATATGTATATAAAACGTTTCCATCTCAATCTCAGTCAAATTTGATTTCGAATTCAGAGGTCTCAGACCCCAAAAAAGGAGATGGCATGATTGATTCGAAACAGGAATGATTAATATGTAGCATATAGGAATACACATATACATATACTTATTGTTGTTCATGTGTGTGTGTGTGTATGTTCGTGCGTTTGTTTAATTGTTTAATTATATGTATGTGTTTAATATTTACAAAGACGACGACTTATAAAACAAATTTTCAATCAGCAGAAATTTCATTTTCAAAACGCTCTTTAATTGAATTGCAAAGTAAATAAATTCGATATATTATACGAACCTATTTATATGTATTTATATGTATGTACCTACAATTAGATACAGATACAGTTACTGTATGTACGTATGTATGTACTATATATATGTATATATATATACATATATATATATATATATATATATGTTTCAAAACACACACAAAACAACAAACAAATCTTTACATAAAACTATGTATATTTGTTACTACATCTGTTTGCTCCTTGCAGGTTAAGGATTCTAAATGTTAAGATTTAGTCAAATTTATTGTAAAAGAAAACAAAACAAAACAAAAACTAAAAAAAAATGAAAACAAATAATACAAATAAAAATTCAACCAAAATGGAAATTATCTACAAAAAAAAAAAGCGATAGTGCTTCAAATTTGCAATTTGCATATATGTACACATATATATCTACATATATTTTTCTCTAGGTCAAGGTTAAAGTTTCGTTTTGTGCTGTATTTAATGGCCAAAAGAATAAGTAAAATAGAAACCGCAATATCCGTACGAAATCAAATCGAATCGATTTATTTATTGTCTTTATATTGATTGTGCATTTAAATGACTTGGTTAAACAAGTTTGGCTCAAATTGTTGCCCAAATGTGTTGACATAATTTCACCTGGCTCAAAGTTAAGTTGTTGGTAAGTAAAATGGTTGATATGAAAGGTACACAGAAACCCATACCCAGCACCTAAAACTTTCTTTCGATGTCGAACAAAGAAAGTGTTACAGCATGACAAAAATGAAGTAAACGAAATGAAAGATGAACAGAAACTTGTCTGGTTACGACCACAAACACAAACCTCTGCTCATACATGGCCGATCGATTATATAATGCGGATCGCAGGAGATGACATCGTGAGTATGAGCTTTATCTTTTTATTACTGACATTCCACTCACATTCCCATCGCTCTCAAGTGGCGAGAAATTCTGGTACGATCGCTTGCTTTTGCCAAAGCTCCGCTCAATACATTAACGTCAGTCAATGAGATCGGTTTAGTTTGATTCGATTCGATCCGATACGATGCCGCAGTCGAGTTTCTTTGCAAAGAGTGTTCCCTTCGCCCAGATCGATAAGTTATCCATTAGCGGTGGCTATTCGTCCATCTATGCGGCACAAATGCCAAATGTTCCAATAGTTGGGATTTGGGAACAACGTTTCTGTCGTCTAGCAGACACATTCCAACCGGTACTCGATCGTGTCTACAATTTTGAGGTACGCGAAGATGATGTATGGATTGTTACTTTGCCCAAATGTGGCACAACTTGGATGCAGGAGTTGGCCTGGCTGGTGTCGAATGATTGTGACTTTGATACAGCCAAGAAAATAGATATCACTTTGCGTTCTCCGTTTCTCGAGTTCAACGGCGTCGTTCAAAATGTTCCCCATGATACGATTGAGGCGGCAAATGCCTTGACTTCACCTCGTCTAATTAAATCCCACTTGCCGGCCTGGCTGCTTCCACATCAGATATGGAGTAAGAAACCCAAAATTATATATGTTTATCGGAATCCGAAAGATGCAGCCATCTCGTATTTTCATCATTGGCGGGGCATGGTTGGCTATGAGGGTACCAAGGCTGATTTCATGCATTCCTTTATCGATGGCTATGTGAACTTCACACCCTGTTGGCCCCACATTTTGGACTTTTGGCAACTTCGTCATGAGGATAACATTTTCTTTACCAGCTATGAGAAAATGAAGGGAAATTTGGATGAGGTTATTACAGATGTAGCTCAGTTTCTACAGCGTGAGGTTAGACCCGAGCAAATAGACCTATTAAAGGATCACTTGTCATTCGAAAGTATGCGTGATAATCCTGCCTGCAATCATGTTAAGGAATTTGAGAGCATGAAGGCAGCTTCTGGCCGTGAGGTCGAGGAGTTTAGGTAAGCATTGAAAATGGTTTAATTACAAATTAAAAAAATATTCAGAATTATGGTTAAAATCAAGGGATTTTTCACATAGATTCGTTCGTCGCGGCGTTGTGGGTAGCCACAAGGATGAGCTAACCGCCGATATAATTGGAGAATTCGATTTGTGGTCAGACATCAATCTAAGGGATTACAAATTGCATATGGATGACTTTGCCAATTATAGAAAATATGGCAACAACAACGATTAATTGACCGAATTGAAGTGTTGTTTTTATTTTCTACCAGTTTTATTTTATTACTATTGTTAATACACATGTATGTACATATAAATAGTACGAGACGATTGAAAGCTGCAAATACAATATACATACATACATATGTACCTATATATATATGTACATATATATTAATGTATTTATAAATAAATAAAGTGCATTCATGTGCACATTGTAGAGTGTACATGATGGCCCTCTTATCATCATCTCCAGCTACAACTGCTCGGAAGAGAGGAAATTGACACTCTCTCCAGAAATGACAAAGCTTTTGAGAATAATTTTTATTATAATCGAAGAAATGATGCCCATTACGGAAATTTGTGAATATTTATATATATATATATATATATATGTATATATGTCATCTATAATATTTACGTATATATTATATATATTTTTTATGTATAGCTAAAAAAATATATTGAGGAAAGAAAAGAAGGTGGGTAAACAATTTGTTTGTTATTTTTTGTTATATCATATAGCTGCTATAGGAACAATCGGTACAAAAAAAATTTTTGTATGAAAAATTTTTTTTCTCAAGCTCGAAATATTGAATTTGTAAATTTGGTATGTATAATTTACAATAATGCTTTTGGTGAATTATAAAGACAAAATCTGCAAGGGTATACGAACTTCGGCATGGCCGAAGTTAGTCCATCTTTCTAGTTATGGTTTATAGTTTATATTACATTAAATAAATATAAATATTTAATTTATCTAGGTTAAACATATATACGCTGTAAACAGAATATTCTAATTATAAAGAATACGACAAAAAAAAGTTTTTTCAGTTTTCATATTTTGTTTGTGTTTTACTCATAATGTTTTAATACATATGTACATATGTTAATGCATACATATTCCAGAATATATATTCACACAAACATGTATAGATAATGTTTCACATGTGTGGATCCAATATCGAATATAACCGATATCAAATGATTTCCAATACAAAATTGTCAAGAACTTTCATTACACAAATCTGGGAATCAATAAAATTTGAATTTACGATTAGAAGTCTAAAAACTATTATCTATTTGCATGACGAAATAAAAATAAATTTATAAATTATTTTCAGCATATTCTACATATGTAGATTAAATCTTGTTACAACTTAACTATATATTATTAAGTAACTGATGTCTATTGAATCAAAATAAATATACCTTCAATTAAAGGATATACATAGAATGCCAATCGTGCTGTTTTTCAGACTGAAGTCTGACGGGGAAAAAGAGTCAGAGAGAGAAGGAGAGATAGGAGTGAGAAAAGCTCGCAAAGTAACTAAGATTAGATAATGAGGCCACAATGAACCACCACAAGTGGTCGTCTGTCGAGAGTTGTTTATGATTTCGTACAGTCGGTGCAGTGGTGGTGGGTGAATTTTATTTACATAGTTTGGTTGTTTAAAAACAGTTTATAATGGTCTAATTCCTATTATCTTTTAATAAAACTAAAAATTGCGATAAAATGCTAATGTAAAGGTTTTTGAACTTAATTCTAACTAGCAATTTAGTGTATCAAATAGTCACTAACTTCGATGGAAGGCGAACAGATCGTTCCGAAAAGCTATCCCATTGAACTAATCAACAAAGATTGGAGCAGTCGCAAATTGTTTTTTAAGCCAAATTCGAAAGATTTTCTTGATCAAGTCCATGATTTAGAGGTAAGAGATAATGATGTTTGGATTGTGACTTATCCCAAGTGTGGTACCACTTGGATGCAAGAACTACTCTGGCTACTGATTAACAATTGTGACTTTGACACTGCTCTGGCCACAGATCTGGAGAAACGTTCCCCTTTCATGGAGTAAGAGGAACAAAGAAACAGATAAAAATGTATAGTTATGTTTAATCTACTTTCAGATTTGATTTCTTTCAAAGTTGTGATGCAGATAAAGCAATTAGATTAATAAAGAATTATCCCTCTCCAAGACTAATTAAATCGCATCTTCCGCTCCCTCTGCTGCCCGCTCAGCTTTGGCAAAAGAAGGCCAAAGTTGTCTATGTATCGAGGAATCCTTTAGATGCTTGGGTCTCTAACTATTACCATGGGCTGGCATGGGGTTTTAATTATGGCAAATCGCTACAACAATATTTCGAGCAGGATATTTTACAGAAAAGGATGATACAGGAAAATCCCATTACTCATTTCTCCGAATTCTATCAGCTTCGTCATGAGTCCTGGCTGCTTTATACCAGTTTTGAACGTATGAAGAGTAATCTACGAGAGCTAATCGAGAATGTCAAAGAATTTCTAAATAAACAAGTGACAGATGAGCAAATGGATCGTTTACTGAAGCATTTGTCTTTTGAACAAATGAAAAGTATGTTCTGTGAATTGTGGTTGGATTTTAGCTTAACTTTAATGTCTTCTCTCTCTATCTTCTGTAGATAATCCCACAACAAACCATCTCTGGGAACGAAAACAAATAAATCATCCAAATGATGGAAAGGAAGATCACAAGTAAGTGACCGATACCATTGGTTGAATTCATTTGCTCAATTTGTTATAATACTCAAATTTTTCCATAAGTTTTATACGTCGGGGTAAGGTGGATGGCTATAAGGATGAATTAAAACCTGATCAGATTGAAAAAGTAAATTGTGTGCTGGAGAAAGAACTTTTGGAACATAATGTTACAATGGAACAACTTTTACTACTAAACAAAAAGTAAATTTTAATAAAATTTTTTGTGTTTGTTTAAATGTGTATAAAAAACCAATATGAGTATAAATATTTATAACTAATTTAAATGTGCGTATAAAAAAAAATGGGTTTTTTTGAGTATATCTTTAGGCTGTGGAGGTTTCAACTTTCTTCGCATTGTCCTCCTTGGAGGAAGGACCAGTCTGTGTGATTTGCACTAGGCGTTCGGATGATGGAGGCGGCAGTCTTTTCATAGGCGCCGTGATGGTCAGAAGCCCATCTGAGGAGAGGGAAGATGTGACACTATCTGGATTGACATCACCTAAAGATAGAAACAAATTGACTATATGTTATCTTAAGTACCTGGAAAACTAACTCACTTGGCAACTGATATCGTCGCGAGAATTGTCGTGACACATATCCATGTTCATCCTGTTTCTCCTCGTGCTTTCCCTCGACAATAACAAATTTATCGGCCACCTTAACGGTAATTTCGTTGGGTGAGAATTGCTGTACATCGAGGATAACCTCAAATTTCTCATTGTCAATGTTCAAAGTGGAGCCAGATTCCTGCTTTTGTAGATTATTCTTTTGCCAGGGTCGCAGGTAGCCAGATCGGAGAACTGTGGGACGAGAATTCCAAACGGAGGACATCAGATCATCACGCTTCAGACCTTGGCCAAAATGTTGATCCAAGAGGCGCGATGTACGCATTGGGAAATCGAGTTCATCCCACCAGTCACGGAACATTAGAGGCACTACAGACATCTACATGAACACCGAGAAATATAAAGACTAGTTAATTGCATCCACAAACCGCAGTTGTTTCATTTTTTTATTTATTTATTATTTTTTTTTTGATAATTTTAATCCTTGATTCCGTACCTTCACACAGGTCTTTATTTATTCGCGTTCAAAATGATTTTAGTGAAGCAATTCCTCTGTCCACTGGGTTATATACCTCCACGTCGTCTTCAGCCAAGAACTGTTTACATCTGTAGCGCTAAAAATATGAAAATTTATTCGCCATCTAATTTTAGCCAAGCGTCATACATACATTTTGACTCGATTGCATATATGTACATACATACATATGTACATATGTATTAATACATGTACATATAGAAAATTATATAGAGCAATGTATATATGTATGTCTATAGAGATACATACGTAGTATATGGATTGGATTTGTTTGGGTTTGTTAGCAAGAACAGATGCCGGCAATGACGCTGACTTGTGGAATATTCTATAACATTTTCTGTTTTAAATCAAATGGACTTATGTACAAACCTTATGTACCTTAAATGTATGTATAATGTACATATATGTATGTACATATGTATCTACATATGGATCATGTTTGGGTAAATATTCTAGATACAATGTGTTTGTTTCTTAGATATTAAACACAGCCCACACAACCAACACACAATCCAGTATTTCAATTTGAAAAAAACAATTTCAAAAAATGTTATTATCTTGTATATATCAAAAACGGTATATTAACCTCAATGCAATGTACATACACACATATACATATGTATGTATAACACGCGGAGACATATCCACATCGAGGGTACTGATACACACATAATGTGTATAGTACTACTATAAAACATCCGAACCTGCGATCAATGAACAATACGAGTATTATGAAAATTCCCAACTTAATTTAATTATTCAATTATTTATAATTTTAATTATTGTATCTATAATCATCATCACTATCATCATCAATTGTATATGTATGTATGTATATGTATGTATATCAAGATATTTCAACAGGTAGAAAAATATACATACATACACATTTTGGCACAAAAATAAATGAGTTTTGAAACTATTTAAAGCATCTGCTGCTGAGTCATGTCGCGTGTGTTTTGATTCTTGTTGATCAGACAAATATGTGGGAAATGACGTAGCAGTGTGTTCATGTCTATATACATATGTATGCACATACATAAAATATTTACATACATTCATACATATGCATGTACATATATTTACACATATTTTAATGTTTGCAAGTATTAGTCATACTGTGCGTAACACCCTGTATTTGTATACCAACTACCCATCCAAAGCCTGGTGAATTGAGTGCAAGGGAAAGCCGACCGACCGACCAACTTATGCAAGCCTGCCGATGCCGATTTCCAGCTAAAGCAAAGAAACATTCGCCGCAGGACATGCCGTACGAAAAGTACAGTGAAGCAAGCGGTTAGTCGAAGAAGCGGAAAAAGGAAAACGAGAAACGAAAAACATAACCATGCATGAGGTGAAATCTTGGATCGAATGAATCGTTTGTTATGGTTGTAAATATTGTGAAATTGCAGGCAACATTGCGGCTGTTGCTTCTCATTGGAATCGTGTTGCCGGGGGGATGTTTGTGCCATTTGACCAAACGAAGCTTCTCGGATCAGAGTGTCCATGGGTACACCACAGAGAGAACTTGCTGGTGGAATGAGGTTTGCAAAGAAGAGTTTCAGAGTCTCTTTAGATGCAAGTGTCCGCAATTCTCGTATTGCCGGTGAGTGAAATGGTCCATGAAAATGGCAACAAATCAATTGGAATTGGCATTATCCTCCAGTTCGCCGGGACGCTATTACAATGCCTACTGCTCCATGACGGATACAGGTTATATTTGGACACAACCCAATTGGGATTGGGGGTCGTAGCAGAAAAGATAGAGGGCAGCACCTGCCGGGTCCTGTGACGTCAAAACACTGACTGCAAGAAATATATTTCCATTTGCCAAGTGGCCTTTTTCCTTCGGATCCTAAAATTTCAACTTGATACAGTTCTGCGTACCTATAATATATAACCAATGCACAAATCTTAATGAATTAATGCTACAATAAAATGCAACATTCTCTTCAAATATGAAATATGTATGTATGTTTTAGCCCATTGTTGTCGGGAATTGAAAAATCAATAACATACATACTATGTATATAATAAAATATTCTAATTTGTATTAACAGCGCCACAGTGGAGCCAAAGCATAATATTATATTGGATATAAAGAATAATATACGAGTCTAGTATCACAATGACTGAAAATGTCATCCACTAAGGATATCCAAAAGTAAGCAAAATATTTTTACGAAACTTTCATTTTCATTTATATTATTTTTGGGGCCACTGTAACCCATTGAAAGATTCAGGCGCAGGCGTCGGCAATGAAAGCGAAAATCGAATCGAAAGCGTGGGAGTTTGTTGGTTAATGTGCCCATGTGTGGGCGTGTGTGTGTGTGTGTAAGATCCAAAGCCAGTTAAGCTATTGCCATTGCCAGCTCAACATATAGACAACGTCAACAGATGTTGGTTGCATAGAAAATTGTCAAAAGGAATCCAACAAGGAAAAAAATAGAAAAAAAATTTATTCAACGAAATTTCATCATGTCGAGCACATTATTTCTCTTGATAATCTTGGCAGTGCTCAGCATCCAAATTGCTTCCTGTTCCAGTGTCAGTGGCATTGGCAACCACCTGCCAGAGGCCACTGTCAACCTAAACGAACGATTCTTTGATCAGGTGCGGGACCTAATTAAACGTCGTATGCAGGAAAAGGGTCTCAAGGTTGTAAGAAAATTGATGCAATTTTTTTAATGGCTATTTGAGTACATAAAATTTCCATTAATAGGCCCACGAGGTGCCCATGGAAATGGCTATGCAGAATCAGCGTAGCTATGATAATGTCCCTATTCCAGCTGCTAGTGTGCCAACTCCGGTGCTGGTAGAAAATTGGCCCACTGAGCAGCATAGCTTTGGCCAGGTAACAGCTGTTTCAATCGATCCCAAAGGTAACCCAGTGATTTTCCATCGAGCCGACCGCTACTGGGATGTTAAGTAGGTCAACAGCTGGCTGTTTCCCAAACTGAAGTAACAAGTGTCAAGTGCTTCCCTTTCGTTCCAGTACGTTCAATGAAAGCAACATTTACTATTTGATTGAATATGGTCCAATCAAAGAGAAGACCATTTATGTGTTGGACTCCAAGACGGGTGCTATTAAATCAGGCTGGGGCTCAAATATGTTTTATATGCCTCACGGCATGACCATAGATGGACATGGCAATTACTGGATCACCGATGTAGCCATGCATCAGGCATTTAAGGTTCTTACTTGCTTGTAAAATCACCTTCTCAATCAATTCCTAATCCCAAATTTCCCAAATTGCAGTTTAAGCCGTTTGAGGCGAAACCTCTTTTAACCATCGGTAAACGTTTTCGTCCCGGCTCATCCGTCAAGCATTTGTGCAAGCCCACCTCCATTGCCGTGGCCAAAACGGGAGAGTTTTTTATTGCCGACGGCTACTGCAACAGTCGCATCCTAAAATTCAATGCAGCTGGAAAGCTTCTACGGACCATACCACAGCCGCCTGAGTTCATGTCACTACAAGTTCCCCATGCCATTACCCTGCTAGAGCATTTGGATTTACTTTGCATTGCGGACCGCGAGAACATGCGTGTGGTGTGCCCTAAAGCAGGTCTGAAGTCTTCGCATGGCGAGGGACAACCGGCTGCTACCATTCAGGAGCCTGATTTGGGTCGTGTCTTTGGCGTCAGCAGTTATGGTGACATTGTTTTTGCTGTGAATGGACCAACATCGATGTTACCCGTTAGAGGGTTCACCATCGATCCACGTTCCGAAGCTATCATTGGCCATTGGGGCGAATTCAAGAATCCACATTCAATGGCAGTAAGCGTTAATGGATCGGCCTTGTATGTCACAGAGATTGGTAGCAATCACCAAACGAATCGCGTTTGGAAATATGTTTTAGCCTGAACTTAAATATATGTAAATATATGAAACAGACAAGAGGATCGACCACGCCAGCATATCCCCCCATATACACATACATAATTATAAAATAATAGTCAATAGCCATAGCCAACAGAAAATTAGGCGACTTGCTTTTAAACTACTGCACATTTAATGTTAAACATACATAGAAATGTTTAAATTTATACAATTTAAGTGTATAAATTTTGCTTGATCAAAGGGAAATACCACAACAAACATAACCTCAAATTTCTTATGTTCTTGCACTTTAATGAGCAACCACAAAAACGCAAAACAAAAAGTTACAAAAATGTTCTGCTTAATTAACTAAAATTTGACTACATTAACTAAAGGCACATTTTTTAGGGAGGGGGCGTGAGCATATAGACCATAACCCTAGCACAGAGCCAAACATATAACGCATCTATTATACACATTTAATTATTACACTCAAACAGTTATATATATAATATGTATATCATATGAGATAACCCTATACAAAATCGCACACATATACACATATACATATATATAAACACATACATATGCATACATATGTATATATATCTATAAACATATATATATCTATTATCTAACAATCCATGTACATTATGTATGTATGTAATAAATTGTTGTTATTGTAACTTGTACTTGTCGCCTATATGAACGATATAGCCCAAGTCGGAAGCCGGAATGTTGCGAAAAATATTCATTATTACCAAAATCATAATTAAAAACATAAAATCTATGCCTACAAAAAAAAACTCCATATAAATTTAAAAAGTAGGAAACTAATTAGAAATATCGTCCCCTCGTTTCGTTTAGCAATTTTTAGTCTTATAAATAATGACAATTCTTACAAAATTTATATGCATTTTTATAAAGATATATAAACTCTAACAAGATTTGACATTTTCAACAAATATCAGACTTTCCCACCCCTGAGCCACTGTGTACAAAATGCCAAAACCTCATTCAAACGCTTTAACCAATCGTTAAGCTCTGCTTGGGTGTCTGCCGCAAAGTAGACTTCTCCCTCGGTATTCGAGCAGTTTAGGACAAAAGTCCGTGCCCGAGCACATAGCTCTCGAGGGGCAACATCCAGGCTTGATTGCTGATTAGTCTCCAAATGCAAGGAGAGGAGCGGTGGATCATCACTTAGATTATTCTCATGCCGCCAAACAGACAATTGCATACCGTCTAGAGTGCACCAGTGGCGATTCCAATGATGTTTAGTCTTCGAATTCTGAACATTAAGATAGGCAGCATATTGAACCTTGGGCAGACGAATCTCCACACGTCCAGTCAGCGTAATTTGTGGTTCAAGATTAGTAGATTTTGTGTGAGACTTTAATGGCAAAACCCAGGAACGAGAACTGCGCAAACATATCTTGTCACTAGACAAAGTCTCGCGGGCTACCACATCGAATGGCGCCAGTTGGCTAGGTCGTAAACTAAATGAGGCATGCAGACGAAAACGAGACACAATTTGTTCGCCGACAACCGAATTGCTGGATGAAGTAGAACCCAGGCTATCGCTGCCACGTTTCTGCAAATAGCAGGGATTTGGAGCTGGTCAGAACTGGGAAATGTGATGTATTAAGAAACTCCAACTTACCATCGTTTTGGTCGACTCCAATGCCAGTGTTGACACCTTACGAAGTCTCAGCATGAAAATCTGGCAGCGCAGCTCCAACGCATCCGCCTGGTCATCACTATAAAATTCCAATCCGCAGTCCCGAAAATTAGCCACGCCATTCTGACACTCCACTGATTGAGTGGAGCAAATGCGTCCCCCACACTCAAAAGTGCTTATAAAATGATAGTTAAAGAACATATCTTGACTAGCATGGGATCTAACTGGCAACTGCATCGCATCTATGAAAAAACATTGAGTCTGCCGCCTATCCTGACACGGATTCCGAAAGGGAGCAGCTTCTGTCAACGACGATTGTCGTAACGAAGAGAAAAGCAGTAAACGCTCGGCTTCCACCATTTCGGCAGATATCTCCAATTCAGGCATTTGCCGGCAAATGATTACAGCCTGAGTCAACTGCTCGTTCGTGCTGACAGATTCGTTTAGAAGCGAGTCCAGTTGAAAGCTGGCATAGTATGTTGTGCTACTGTCCAAATCGGCCCCGGTCTGATTGGACTGATCATTCGAGAGATTCAGATTATGTGTCAGCCTTCGCTTCTCTACAGAAATCAATCTCTTCCCTTTGCGATAAGAACGTCGCAGTGCGTCTTTGAGCAGGCGATAGCGGGCTATGGCGCTTACTGAGAGCAATTGACTTTCAGAGGGTACAGGCAGGGTTTGGATCGATCCACCCACGCTTGTGGAAGGAGGCTGGTGGGGAGTCGTTGGGCAGCTTTGGCTAAGATTGTGACCAAGCGGATGCGCTGTCGTTGTGGGACCATCGTTCATATCCACGCTAAGGGAACGTCCGAGCTGAAAATCAAATCAAATTTTTCTCGAATTGAGTTGAATTCATAAGGCCACAAATTATAAAAGAAAAGAAAGACCAGCGGATACAACGCAATAGATATAGCTATGTATATATGTATATAGATATATAGTATGTATATAGAGGCGAAAATGAAAGATCTTAAAATCTAATGAGAATTAACAAAAATCTCTACCTTAGTTGTAAATCGTGGATTTAAGGTTTTCTTTGGTGTGCTCTGATTTCCCGAAGGCGGGGGCGGTGGCTCAATTTGACACGAGCCGTACACCGTTGCTGTTCCAAAAGATGTGCCTCCAGCACTGGCATCCACAATGCCAAACTCATTATACAGAGTAACACCCGATTCATGGGGTAAATCATAGGAAACATCATCAGAGCTTATACTTTTATCCGTCTCTTTTGGGTTTTTCTAAAGATATTTTGAAAGTTAGTGAATGCGACGTTAGATTTAATTGAATTGAATGTACTCACATTTGGCACCTTCTCCAAGCGAGTGCTGCTGGCCTCCTGGTCGAGCACAATCTCACTACGACACAAGTTATCTAAGAAAATCTCACTGCGTTGCAGTGATAACTCAGATTTGGAAAGATAACGATTCTTTTTGGGCGGCGAGTGTTGTTCACTGATATTATTCAGAGACTGATTGATCATTGAAGTCGATCGTACACTTTCAGACGGATCAGTTAACACATCGCTTAAAATTGGCTTATTTTGCAGGGGACCAAATTGAAAGAAGCTGCCGTCCTTAAAAGAGTCCTGCAGGAACTTACCCAAAGGCACCGGCTGTGGTAACACTTGTGTCTTAACGGGTTTATTGACTTTCGCATAAATTGCATCGAGATCGACTGAGCCTGCCACTCGACCGGATGCGACTGTTGTCTCACTTATAGTTGGAGTGGTAACTATGCTGGGGCTGGAAACTAGAGCATTATGGGAAAATTGAGCTGCAGTTCTCACTTCATAATGAGGGCTACATCTGATGTGCAAGCAGTCTTCTTCAATCTCTGAGTAAATTGGCTCGCTATTATGGAGATTACCCATATGGGTATGAGTATGCTGTGAAGCAGCCTCTTCGGATGCAAGAGGATGTGGTCCGTCGACGCAATCAAAACTTATATTTTGAGGACGCTGCAAGGGCACGGAACCGAAGCAATCCTGAAAATTAAAAAATAATTTATATTTTTGTAATCGCAACACAAAAGAAATATCCTATACAGTTTTAAATTAAATATCTAATTTTTGTTCAGATATAAACATTATTTCCTGATTCAAGTATAATTAAACCATAAGTCTAAGTACGGAGCTTTGGTTTGGTATAAAAGAAAACAATTTAAAAATCGTAGGATAGGGAACCGGGAAAATTTTAAGTATAGAATTTGTTGTGCAATAAAATTGCTATAATAAATTTAAATAAATCATAATTTTATTAAGAAAATACAAACGGACAACATAGCAGAACAATTTTTTTCGTTAAAGTAGGTCTGATGTCTGGCATGTCTTTTAATAATGTTAAAACAATTTTTTTAATCGGCTTCATTACTATGCTAATGCTTCAAATAAAGTTTTAACAAAATAAATTTAAACTCTGCACGCTATAAAATACAGATTACATATTTAATCGATAACTAATTTATGTCATCACTATGTTGGCATGTAATCGATAAGTCCGAATTCAGTTGATTTGGACATAAGTTTAGACAATTTTCCGGCAGATATTAATTATTTCTTCTATGGTTGCATCTACTTGGGGAGATGTGCCAAACCCTAATTCGGTCTGTAGACATTCATTTATTCTTCACAAATAGTCGATCACTGATCAAACGCTACAGAGCCAACTATAGAAAGCAAATGGAGCCACGGTATGACTTTAACAGAAAATGGGTAACATTACCCACTTCGGACTCAGTATTTCAGAACGGCAAAGGAGCACGGCGCGGCCCTAGCTTTAAACTCATTTCGTACAACATTCTTGCCCAGGATCTGTTGCTGGAGCATATACATTTGTATATGAAAATAAAGCAGGAATGGCTATCCTGGCGGCGGCGTTTCGATAATCTTCAACGGGAAATAATCAAGCTGGATCCAGATATTTTATGTCTCCAAGAGATGCAGTACGATCATCTACCGTTGTTCGTCCAAGGCCTTCGAGGCCGAAATAATAGTAAACGCCTGGAATATGTATTTAAGAAAAAAACGGGACACCGAACCGACGGCTGTGCCATCATCTACGATTCCCTCAAGTTTCAGCTGATAGGACACCGGATTGTGGAATTCTATGATGAGCGTGTGGCGTTGCTGAATCGAGAAAATGTAGCTCTCTTCGCAAAATTTCGACTAAAGAACAAGGAAAATCAAACACAAACTCAGTCAGAGCCAATAGAATTCATGGTGGCCACCACTCATTTGCTTTACAATCCACGGCGTCAGGATGTGCGATGTGCGCAGATAACAAGACTGTTTGAAGAACTAGTAGCATTTACAGGACTAACTACACCCATAATCCTAACCGGCGACTTCAATAGCGAACTCCATTCATTGCCGATTGAAATGCTGCTCAGCACACAGGAACAGGGATCTCTCAATTTTGAACTAATCGATACTGGTGAATCCACAGCCTCTACGTTGCAACACCAATGGATAACTGTGGACTACATCCTGCGTTCGAAAAGCCCCCAAAGCAAACATCAACTCCAGGTGGATAGCATTTATACTTTGCCCAGCATTGACAATTGCTGTGAAATCGGGCCTATACCTAATCACTACCTCGGATCAGATCACTACTCGTTGGGAGCGGTTTTTAGGGTTGTTTAACCAAATCTCGCACAAATAAATTTCACACCAAATTCTTGTAATCAAATGCATTTAAATATTCCAATTATCTCATCAAATCATGGCGGAAAACTTTTATCTTACATTGGGAACTATCACTAGGGATTAGGTGAACTGAAATGCTTGTTATATAAGTATATCATATCCAATATGCATTTACTTTTGTATAATCAAATTGTTAGGGTCACTTACCTGAAATGTTTGAATTGCGCGATTATCGCTTGCTTCCAGTTTGGCTCGAATACTGCTAAGCAGATAACCCATTTTGTTGATTGTCACATCCTGATCGAGATCATTATGGTAGGACCGATAGGTCTGGTTAGGTTTGGGCAGCTCTGTAGATTTGAACTCCAATTTCCGAGCACGATTGGAACGTTTGAAAACTTTAGGCGATGTATTTGGAGCCGGAATCTGACGATCAAAGTCAAAAAATGGTCGATTGGATTCCATATTCTTGTCATGTTTCTGCCTGCCGGAGCTAGCTGACGGTGTCGACTGGACTGGTGAATGATAGCTGCCGGGTGGAGATTGTGATTGGGATATCAGATCCAGATTGGATTGAGATTGCATGGAAGTCTGAACACCCACTGAACAATGTCGTGGAGTGGCAAGAGATTGGTCTTGTTGATGATTGCTCTTCTTGGGAGAGACAAAGCGCAGAATCTTTTGTTTGGACTGATTAAGAAAGTTCTTTGATTTTTTTCCCAGAGATTTCCCTCTCTTCCCTCCGTTCCAGGGCGATAAATTGCGCCATTGCTCACCCCAAATGAATTTCTGACTAGCTTGTCCGCCACTTGATGAATATTTAATAGGCGTATTCTTTTTCTCGCTGTCCAGGTTCTCGCAAACTCCTCCATCCACAGTGTCTAGGGAAATTTTGGGCATCACTTCTACATGCCACTGGTTGGATTTAGACTTATGTGGCATCTGCCAGCCAATGGATACTTGGGGCTCTGCCTGGGATTGATTGGGTTTGCTCTGATAGTTGAGCATCTCCTTGATTTTTGGTTCTGTCCAGCCAATGATGATGTCCTTCTCTACTGGATTCTTTCGACTGAAAGACTGTTGAATGTTTTTGGCATAATGGACGCCCCGCTTCGATTTGACTATGCGCTCCATATCGCTCAAAGAGGGACAAGAAGGCAGCACTAGATTCGATTCGCTTTCGGGCTTCTCCCTGGTCGCTGAATGAAATAAGGAATCATTAGCATGTGTATATATGCCTGCCTCTATGATCTGAAAACTTACACATTGGAAAGGATTTCCGTTTAGACTTCTTAGTGGGCGAGAAATCGGAAGATAATTGAATGCCTCGACTTTGAAGAAACTCATTGAGCACTTGCTCAGCTTCACGCACAGAAGCGGAAGTAGACGTCAACGAGGATAAGGAAAATTTACCGTCGAGACTCTGTGCACTGCGACGTGGAGGCTTCGGTGGTGGCTTCTGGGCATCCCGTGTCTTAAAATTCACTTCTCCCTGAGAAGAAAGTCGCTTTTGCAACAAGCGTCCGCCGCCGCCGCTAGAGCTCCGACGGGATTGGCTACTTTTAAGATTACTTCGAGTTTCAAGCACTTCCTCCAAAGGTGTATCTTGTTGTTCGCTGATATTCGACAAGGTAGGAGCGGTGGGCTCGTATACAATCGGATGATGTGGGTTCATTCTGACTTTTTTGGACGTAGCCGGTGAAGATTTACCATTGGCACTTGCAGGGGATAATTTCTGGCGGTTTACTCTAACTTCCGAGACTACACAGTTGTCGCGCAGTTCTTGTATGATATGTATAAGCGGAGCATTTTCACCCGCCGTGCACAAACGGCTGATTGCAGTTATGGGTGTCGATCCCGGATTACTACGGCACCGTCGCTTATGACTATCCTTTTCCGGTCTCTCGTTGGGCGGATATTTGTACGCCTGGGAGCAGCACAAGTTGACCAAGCGAGAAAATGAAAAATTTACAGTTAATGGATTGTGTATTACATTTGAGGAAAGGGTTGCTGGCGGTGTTGTACCTTTTGGTTTTGGTGACTGTCAGACCGCCTGCTGCGTTTGTGATGACGCACGTGTGATTCTCGTGTTCTGGTCGGGGCGATTGTTGAGGCACAGTCTCCACTGTCGCTGGTGAAGCAATAGCAGAAACCATTTTTGCAAGGTTTCCCTTTGCGTTCCTGGGCTTTATTACAGCGATTCTGCTTAATTAAATCCGCATCAGCAGAAGCATCTACGTGGAGAGCCTTTACGGGGATGGCACCGGGCATGTTGTTATTCTCGCAATCGCGGCTATGTGAGGAAACACGTCTAATGCGACGAGCACGAAACTCGTTTATGCATTCTTGTAAGCTAAATGAGGTGCTTGAGCAAGAGTCTTCTTCATCATCCTCGTCATCTTCTTCCTCCTCCTCCTCCTCCTCCACCACTGCCTCCTGATATTTTGAATCTAGAAATGTCTATGCAAACGACAATCGTTAATCTTTATTTAATTTATTGATACTTGCTTGATGATTGCTTACTGCGGCCATTTTTAAATCGTTTTGGCTGATAAGCACGATCGAAAGGTGTCAAGCCTCGTTCTTCTTACACGTTGCACGCAATCGCATACGACGCCTGCATTTTTTTTTAGATTTTCTTTTGTGCCGCTTCTGCGCCGTTATCACTTGCTAGAGATGGCATAAGCATTTGGTGCTCACATGGCGCCACTGTGTAATTTAGCCATTTAACATCATGGACGATAGTTTTATCGGCAGCGGCAAACGATAACAACTTAGCGTCATATGTCACGGATATTTCATACGTGTTGCGAAGTATAAATAGGATTTTGGTAATCATAGGTTCTGCAAGAGCTTCAGTCCGTATAGCCCTGCATACTTGCTCACGAAATAATACAATTAAACATACTTTCCCCATTTTTCAAATTTAAGGCTGCAATTATAAAGTATAACAAGCAACGCACACCCAAAACAACACATTTAAAAATATTAATATTACAATATTAATTTTATAATATAAATATCTTTCCTCCTTCTAAAACTATATGTAAGTGGCGCTTCCTACGTCAACATCAATATTGATATCCACTTTTTTTTCTGCTTGTTACTACATTTTTTATGATAATAAAATTTGTTAAAAAGTCATATTAACAACAATTTTCAATTTCGCGCGATCGCATGTGAATCAGCTGACGAGAAAAAGGAGTTGGCAGCACTGCAGCTTTAAAAAACGGTCACACTTAGTCGTAGAGGTTTTGTAATAACACAACCAAAATCGTTCAATTTATTATTATTGAATTTAAAAATGTCCAATAGTCATTTATTCTTAAAGTCAGGCTTTCCTCGGGCTCCCTTGCAAAACGGATTGGGCCGCTATGTTTGCCAGTTGCAGAGGATTACATTGAAATTTTGTAAAAATAACGGATCCAGCCGCGGCATGCGGTAAGTTCCTAACTTTCTTATGGATTAAAAATAAAAAGTAACATCAACTTCAATACAAATTAAGCGACTTTATTGAGAACCATCTAGTTGATTTTGCCAAAGAGAATCCCGGAATTGTGGTCTATGTAAAGCCGCGACGCCATCGCACGCCTGTCCTCGTCGGAGAGTACTGTAAGTTGGAAAATTCTTTAATAATGCAGAACTTGAAACTTCTTTTTAAAATTTAACTTGTTTCAGTAAATGGCGAACGGGAGTGGCTTAGCTGCCGTAATTCTAGTCAGGAGGAAATCTCAAAGTGGATCGACCTCCTAAGAACTCAAAATGGCAGCTCCAGCTCCTTGCGGCTACGCAAAATGTGGCACACAGATGTGCCTTCCATTCAGGGTCCTTGGACACCATTCCTTTTGAACTCGCCAAATAATTATGGCCGAATATATCCCAGTAAAGAGGCATCTGAACCCCTAGATACCCCACAAACAGCCACCGAGAAGCTTATTGAACTTTTTAAGCAACAAAAACTCGAGGCTGCAGACAATCTCTGTGAGAAACGTGCCGAGTAGACATACACTTGTGCATATATTCATACATATATACATATATTCATACATATATCAGTCATACGTAAAATTCGTTATTACGCTCGAGAAAAATTGTTATACATATTTTGTAATTTTTATTTTCCATAATCAACATAATTTGGTGTGTTTATAAACAAAATAAACTTTGATGCGCTAAAATACAAGAAGAAAAACTTGTGTCTCAAAAAAATATTTATCATTTTTAATAATTTTGTATAAATTAAACCGAACAATTTATACTGTTAAGTTATATTGATATATCGATTTCGATATGTATTGTGAACAAATTTGGAATATCAAAATCATAATAATAAAGCGGTTAAAATATCATAGTTAGGGCTTAAAACTAATCCAGAACTAGGAGGTCTGGGAATCCAGAAATAGAATATAACGTAACATTTTAAATAATTATAGTAAGATTGTTGTCAACTGCTTTTTTTTTTTTTATGTGTAAAAGTTGTTTTTAAGCTTTTTTGCGGAGATCAGCAAAGTGTGGTGTTTTTAAGTACATATGTATGTATGCATGTGTATACAACAGATATGGTAAATCCAATTGGTTAAAGCGAGATTTAGAGTATCAAAAAAGTCAAATACATTTACATACATAAATGTGCAGTAGGAATGCCTGATATGCGTTTTAAAATCATCTTTCTTTTTGGAATATATGTACTTGTCATTCAAACAGACTTAAACACGTATAATACGTACGTATAATAAAACAATTTTCACAACATATTTACATACATGCATACAGTCAATGACAATTAGACAATAAAAATATTGCATTTTCTTTTTTTTGTTTTCGGAATGCAATTTTTCACTTATATACTAAACTTTGAGTACACAAATGTTGTTAACAATTCTAGTTTCAAAATAAATCAAGTTGGACGAATCTCTTTTTAAGCTTTTAGTTTCTTGATATTGTTATCAACGATATCACCATTTATAAATTGAAATAAATTTTACACTCGAAAATGTGTTCCAGGCAAATACATTTACATATATGTACATATACATATATGTACATATACATAAATGTGTCCTACGATTAGTATTTAATATTTTGGTGGGTGCAATACATATTGTTCTCCCTCTTTCTCTATCTCTCTCACTTTTCCCATTTTTTCAACTAGCCCCATATGTGCCTAAGAGTTTTTGGTGTTTTTGATAGCCTTTCAACTGACTTGACTTATATGTCACCTGTTTCCATGGCTGCATTAATATCAGTTACAATTTTTCCCATTATCTCTCGATATGGAGAATCCCGCTTGAATGCAATTTCCAGTAGCTCCGCATCGCCAAAGAAATCGAATACCTCATCGATACGGCCCAATGATTTCTCTGTCAGATGCGGCTGCACAATAGACTTGAGGGCCACCTGGGATTCCGTTATACTCTCTTGCAGGTAAGGGAGGTCGAAGGTGAAATCAACTTCGTAGAATGATATAATAGACAGTTGTGTTTTCTATAAATTAATGTTTATAGATACATAGATATATAATTGTTAATTATTTGTATAATCAGACAGTTAAATTCGTATCAAATACATATGCACGTCCAATCAGAAGCTGATCCCTGATATTGGACTACAGGGTTGGACTTCAATTAGGTATACAAACATACATATGTAGATGGGTTATGTACAATTCTGGGCTGTTTTATTTAAAATCGCTTAAAACGAACTACCAATTATAATTGCCTACTGTTATTCTTACCTGAAATTTGCGTTTAAAATATTCGGCCTTTTGGAGCTCTTCTTCACTAAATTGATTATTTCGATGTAAGACACCAATTTTAATAACAATTTTAATAATGTTCTTGATTAGCTTCTCAGCACGAACTTTATTTCCCGTGTGCATTTTGCAGAGTCTATAAAGATTATCCAGCAGGGATGCGGTGTTGCCATCGATGAACGTTTTTGCTATGTTTTTTGTGGCCATTCGCGAGAGTATTTTCTTTTGAGCGCGTAACCCAATATCTTGCGACTTGAACACATTATCCGTCATGACTAAATGGATCCGACAAAAGAAATAAGGGTGGTGAGGGGGGGTTAACGAGAAGACATATAAATATGTACATAAATATTAATAATATTTGCATTGGTAATGATGTTGATCAAAAAAAAAAAAAAAAAACAAACAAAAGCCAACCAAAGATTTTACATATACATACATATCTGTATGTATGTATGTGAATGCATAATTAAATCAAAAGTTGTACCTTCCAGATTCCAATAGTCGACACTCCAGAGCAATAAACTCTGGCGTAAACTTGCCACCGACATGATTAGGTGGCTGCTCCCAATGTTGCAAGAAGCATAAAGGAAAGGAAAAGTTTTTGATAAGAAATTACATACAATTGGGTACAATGTCAATCACACACATTCTCTTTGCTAGATAAAGAAACCTGTTCTTTATGTTTGCTTTCTATTCCTTTGTGTTCTAATCAGAGCTCTCGCTCACCCAGCTGTATTTCTTTTGAAATTACTGCGAAGGTGCTCATTGAATTAATACAATGAATTTTTCATAAGGCTCGACTTCTAACGGATTTTACGATGGCCATAATGCGTCAAACATATTTATGGTTATATGGTATATATGTACATATGTACATATGTATGTATGTATGCATGTATATGTATTTGTATGTAAGAAGTACGTGTCTATGCCATATATAGCCTGTAACAGTGCGTTGCAACATCGTTACCTAATGAGAAGTGCTACGGAAAGACACTCATCAGTTCTATATACATACATATATACTTATATACATATGTACATACATATGTACTTTAAATGGAAACATTAAATTAGTATAAAGAACTAAAATATGTACGCAATAGTATTTCTTCTTCATGAGGTAAAGAAGACGAGTCCGAGTTTATATGTTTCTGGTAACGAAATAGTATACATATTTAAAGATCCTAAAGGTAGACTATAGAAAATTAGGCTATTTTACGGTAAAATCTTCTTTGTTTCCATGTCCCATGACATGTATGTACATATGTACATATGTATTTAAATCCAACCCGAGTCTTAATTAATTTAAGTGCAATTCTAACTGGTTTTACTGTTTTTTCCATTTGGTATCCCCAAAATGTCCAGTTCCAAAACTGTATAAGGTCACGCATCTAAATCTAATGTTTTGGTCTTGCTTTCTTGGAATCGAGCGCAAACAGGGCGTCGGCCTTCCGACAGCCACCCTCCTCCCGCACTCAAGGACAAATGGGCATTTAGTCACAGCAACAACACAAACTGAAGACGGAAATGCGCTACACTGTTTAACGCTGACCATATTAGTTGGTCGAAGCAAGTTACTGTTTTAATAATAACCTGAATCATGTATGTACAGCTTAAAGCAGTTGCTTTGGTTGAACCAGGGCCAACTTTATCGTCATTGCGTTGTCGTTTCTTTTATTTTCTCTGCATTTGCGTGTTTCATATGGTGATTGTCGTAGTTGTAGTTGTTGTTGTTTTTGCTATTACACATTCCCCGATTGTGATTTTAGGTTTGAGGGATTTACTTAATTTATTGATTGCAACAAGCCACTAGTAAATGTAATAATTTAACTACGTAGTCAAAAAGTTAATTTTGGCGCTTAAGTTTCCACTCTCACCTGTTTTACTTAGGTCCTGGGCGAAGTATCCTTGGTAATGAATAATTAGCAATTCTTAAAATTCAGCGCACTGCTAGCACATATACGACGAAATAAAAAGGCTTATTTGACTTGTCTTTCAATTTTAACTTATTTTATGCAATTTAAACACAAAACAAACAGGAGCAGCAACAAAACAAAAATAGTAAACCGATAAACGGTACAATCGGGTTACTTTATTATTACAATCGATCAGAGGTGGCCTACAGTGACTAGCCATTAATTACATCAAAAATAGGAGGCAATTCCCGACTGTACAAATAACTTGCAATTATTTTAAAAATTCAATTAGCTTTATTTTCCTATAAATTTTTTATCATTCCGAAACTGTTAATTTTTTTGTTGTACGTTTCGTTAAAAGAAAATGTATTTCACTTTTTGATGGAAGATGTGACATTTATTAGTTTTGTAGTTCGGCAGTGTTAATATTAAAAATTTATTTATCACTACCACAAGTCACTTAATTTCTTTTTCTGTAATCGATAGTAGTAAGGCTTGCATCTACAATATCGAACAATCGATAGCATTTTCATAGTGCAGCAGCTGCGTCGTTAAAAGAATGTACTAGCTTGAATAAAATTTCTTGTTTCTATTTACTTATAATTACACATAAAAAAAATACAAAATAAGGGTCAAAATAGTGTTTCTCATAGTTCATTCGTTGGAAAATGAATATATATAACAAATTGCTTAACCGAGAGCACGGACTTGGTAAGTATTTCAAATGGCGGGAGAATTTTACATTTTGGCGGTTGAATATTTTCGACTGTAAACCAATTATATTAAAGACCCTGGAAAAAGTATAATTATAAAAGCAGAAATCACTTATCTGTTATATATAATAACTAAAAAACATAGTATCTTTCAATTTAATTTCGATGTCTCGAAGAAAATTTGCTGAGCCAGCAAAAAAAAAAGACGTAGAAACAAGCAGTAATTTTGGTAGGAATTTTGATTAATTTCTGTTATTTGTTTTTACCTTATTGCAGTCGACGACCGGTCCTATGACTTTGCTTTGAATCGCCTCTGTGTGGCTAAGGAAGATAGTTGGCGAGGCATTGCTCCATTCAATTATGGTCCCGACTTTAATCCAGAGCCACCAATTTTCTCAGCAAAGTTTGCCAATTGTGATGGCTATCGTCATATTTTGGCCATTGCTAATGAGGATGGGAAAATAGCTTTACAGGACACAACCCAAAGGAATAAGGAACAAGAGGAGCAGTCATTAACCGGGCCGCAGTGTCATTTCAATGCAGTTTTTGATTTAGAGTGGGCCCCGGGCCAGATGCGCTTTGTGTCAGCATCCGGTGATCACACAGCCAGACTATGGGAGGTCACCGGATCAAGTATTCGTGGACTGAATTCATATATGGGCCACACGAGATCCGTCAAGACAGCCGCTTTCAAACGTACGGATCCAGCCGTGTTTGCAACGGGAGGCCGGGATGGTGCTATCCTAATCTGGGATATACGGGCCAATCTGAATATGGATCTCACCTCGAGAGTGGACAACTGCATCTATAGTGGCCACACTGGTGGTCCAGGTACACCCATTTCCCAGAGGAAGCAGCGAACGCGCACTCCAAAAATGTCATCAACGAATACGTCGAGCAGCATCACAGGCTTGGCCTTCCAGGATAACGATACGCTAATCTCATGTGGAGCTGGCGATGGTGTGATCAAGGTATGGGATCTGCGCAGGAATTATACGGCATATAAAAAAGAGCCCTTGCCCCGGCATAGCCTTCCGTATGCTGGTCAATCAACCTTCAAAGGATTCACTAATCTAATCGTGGATGCTCCAGGTGCGCGACTCTATGCCAATTGCATGGACAACACCATTTACTGCTACAATCTAATGTCCTATTCCCCGCACCCATTGGCCTGCTACAAAGGTCTACTCAATTCCACATTCTATATAAAATCCTGTCTTAGTCCAGATGGCAAGTATTTGCTGAGTGGCAGCAGTGATGAGCGTGCCTATATTTGGAATCTGGATCACGCAGAGGAGCCATTGGTAGCCTTATCCGGTCATACTGTGGAAGTGACCTGTGTCGCCTGGGGGTCCACGCACGATCGACCGATAGTCACCTGCAGCGATGATGCCCGTCACAAGATCTGGCGCATTGGACCCAACTTAGAGCAGTTAAGTGAGTCTGACCGGGCAGAGAAATATCGCGGTCAATCTAACTATGTTAGAGAATTCAATAAGAAGGTGTTAGGGGCGACTACTGGCAACCATAAGTATAATCTAAGAGATTTGGAGTCCACACCACGTTCGCTAAAGCGTTTAATGGATCAAAATGAGCGTACGCCTGGATCTATGGAAAAAGTATCAATGAAGCGATCTTTTTCCGATATGCTGGGCGTGTCAGATACCGATCTCCAGTCACAAAAGCGACCGAAACCTTTAGAATCCCGCGGCCGTCGTTTGTTTGGTCCCACATCGACTTCCATCTCTAATGCCAATCAGGAGTGCCGACACATTCATCTAGCCACTATTGGGGAAGAAACTACCACACCCAGCAAGGAAAACACAGCAGGTCTGGAACATGACGTTACGCTGTTATCCAAGCTTCTGAATCTGAATAATACCTCGCCACTCAGTGAAAATATAAATCATGTGTTTACATCACCACCAACCACATCAACCGCTGCAGCAGCGACAGTCTCAGAGTTATCAGCAGCCCCATCTCTCTCTTCTGTAATATACTCGCCAACTTCTAACTTGCCTAACTTTGTGGTTGATGGTGATGCCCCTCATCTGGGGATTATGTCACCCAAACGAAAGGCCAAAGAGAAGGTCGATTGGCTGACAAAAATCCGTAAACAGAAACTCTTATCGAATAGTCGCAATGGAAGTTCCATTACATTCATTGACAAGATCAATGATGAGCAGCAGCAATCTACAGATATGTTGGCATCGCCACGCTTACAAAGTTTGCGCCAGTCGGAGAGTAGTCCCCGATTACAAGCCACGCCCAGGAGGCGTATATCACACAACGATGGTGGAATAGCAGGTGTATCTGCACCACGCACCCCAACCTCCAGTCGCAGGAATAGTGAGACAACACTGCTCCGTTTCTTTAGTGTACAGCGCAGCACTATTGTAACCCCCGAAGAGCCGCCGTCAGCATCCTCTCCCCTTTCATTAGCCAAGCCCAATACAACTGTGGGCAGTGATTGAAGGGTAAGAGCATAACCCAAAGGCTCAAAAATGGGCCAAAGATTAAAATTATCTCTTGGCTTAAGATCGATCGGTTCTATCCGGGCTACCCGAGTGGTTACTAAACAAGAGTAGAATAGGGAAAGGAATGATTCCAGTAGATTCTGGTTAAATTGCTATGTAAATATAAATTTATTTAGTTTCGGTTCGTATCGGTGTGCCGGTATGCGTTGTAACGAAACACAATCTAGAATCAGAATCAGGTCACAAAATCGTTTATCCGAATTTTACTTTATCGTATGAAGGAAGTAATCTGATACTTTCAGCCTTATAAAAAGTCCTATCTGACTTGTCCTGTTTTAAGGAAATCAATATATTAATTATATAATATAAAATCTTATATATAAATTTATATCTGAATTAAAAATTTTTTGTTGTAAACCGTCACAGTTCAGGACTGATTCCGGCTTAGACGTGCGTCAGTTATACCAAAATCATGTTATAGAATTGGTTATCTTATAGGTACTTCACAGGAAGATGATTTACCAAAATTGGGCCGAAGGGTGTATAAATATATTTTTTTATTTAAAATGATTGTAATTTAAATTAATCGAAATCGATTTTGAAATACCATCCTATATATATATTATTAAAACACTTGTAGTTTCTAAGTGGACATATGTATATATACATATGTATGTATGTAGTTGTAAGGTATTTTTATTCTAGATTTTAGATAGCTGCACATAATTCATACATATGTGTCTAATGGTGGAGAGACCAATTCTTTTACCAATCCAAAAAATAAAAGACTAAATGCATACGAATATATTTAAAAGTAATCATTTCTGATATTCTTCTTTTATTGCACCTTTTTTAGAATGGTTCCATTTGAATCCTGTTGTTGTTGTTGTTGTTTTTGCTGGTGCTGTTTGACGGCTGCGTTTAATCTTAGTGTCTGATAGATCTGGCGCGATACACCGGCCAACAAAAGGAAATGGCATAAATGCAGTGCCGCACTGGACAGATTTGTGCTGGGATAGGCATTCCAGCAGTACTCAATTATGCCCAAAATAAGATAGCGCACGCCCAGTGAGTATGAAGTGGACCAGACTAGGTAGGGCAGAGTGTGAAAGTACCAAACGTAGAACTGATAATGCAGGGAACGGGCACACATGAGCCCAATGAAGTTGCATAGGAAAAAAGGTAGGAGAGCCAGCTGGGTGCATTGATCGAAATGAATAGCATACGGCTGAGAGGGGTCCGTTAGAGTTGGTGGCTTTGCGGCGGCACCGCCGGTTGTCTTTTGTAATGTCCTCTCGAAAGCCTTTAAAAACGATTTCTGTTGTTGGCTTAGTTTTCCCTCACCCTGTGGATCCCTTAGAATTTTTTTCGCCTTTTTCTGATCCCTTTGCTCGCGATTCTTTTTGGCTATTTGCGGCTGCATGTGATCTTGGACGGAACGAAGGCGTACATAACTTTGAAAATAGGTCCACATGGGCTTGGCAAAAATGAGTAAAAGTATTAAATGGACTCCTAGTAAGGCCAAATGAAATGTGCTTCGCTCAAATATTTCCTTAGGAAGGAATCTGTAATTGACCGTCCATTTATGCTCAAAGATACGTCCTAAATCAAAGCTACCACGCAAATACTCCAACGGATACGTTAGCAAGAACGGCGCACCCAATAACATTTGGACTCCTCCACATATGGCCAACTGGATAAGAGTCTTAACCATACCCAAGTTGGCCAGATAGAAGAGAAGAAGAGCTGGTGCAAATAACAATATGTTCATCTTGATACCGACGGCAACACTGAAGAAAAAACTGCCCCAATACCATTTTCGGTCAACAAAAAGATTAAGAGCTACATAAAGCATAAGGATGGCTACTGGATCATTGAAAAGGCGTAACACATAGATTGAATGTATCCGGTATGAGGTGAAGGCGCTCAATACCACGACATAGGGTGGCACTTTCCGACTTTTGGCATACAAACGGAGAACTAAACACATTTGCAGCAAATATATTCCGGCAAATATATATTGGGCGAGCCGCACATTTGTTCCATGGGATGTGATGAAGTAGAAAGCCGAGTAAATGTAGACAAAAGCTGCCGGATATACCAACGGACCAGTGTCCCCTGCAAAAGAAGAATATTCATTTAATGTAAATAGAATACAATCGTCAGTGTAACCGAAACTATTTAGATATTTTCTTATCCAAACGAACAACGCTTGAATTTAGAAAATATATACATACATGCATACACATGTACATATATTTGGATTTAAACGTATTCCACATTTATTTAGAGTATAAACATAAAGCAAGGCTGTGTGTGAAGTGCAGTATTGGAGACTTAGATTCATACAAACCTATGTGCTATAGATGGTCGGGAACACAAAAAGGGGAGATAAAGTAAGAGAAGTAAGATAAAATACACAAATATTCGGCTAATTATTTCTACAGAATCATAAGTGCGTAAGTCTGATGTCTTCACAGGTAATAAACAAATTTTCGCGCCAGCAACCGATATCGATAATTCGGCAGCTGATTTGGTAAATATGACCGTTTATCGAACAGCAAAATGAACAGTTTTCAGAATTTCATTCCTACTCACAATATTCTTAATTCATACAAGAATATATCTAAATTTTTTAAAAGTAAATTCCAAAGCTTAATTAAGATAGTACGATATCGGTACAGCTAGGCCCAATAGCTGCTAAGAAGTGATTTTGTGCGTGAAACAGCTTACAGATTTGCGAACTATTTAAATTGGGTTACCATCGATATTTTCGAAATTTAAACAGCAATCGATAATATCGATAGTGCCATCGATGGCTTTTTGCCAGCTCTATTCTGAAGTTACGGCATGTGTTTCTTCTGTCTAATTTAGTTTTATGGAAAATGATTTCGTGTAAAAATTTATTTGTATTTCGGAATCTGTCGACAGTAAGGAATTGCCGGCAGTATCAAGCCCATTTACGGGCAGCTCTGTCATGCAGCTCTAACGTCGGTAGGGCCAGCTCTTTTAGAGCGGTAACAACATGGAGAATCGCAGATCTTCTGGACAAGACGAAAAAAAACGCAGCTCCAAGCCGCAATCGCAATATACACACTTCTAGCAAATTAATGGCCAAAGATTACTACTCCATTCTTGGCGTGGCTAAAAACTCTAGCGCCAAGGACATTAAGAAGGCATACTATCAGCTAGCCAAAAAGTATCACCCAGACACGAATAAAGACGATCCAGATTCTAGTCGAAAGTTTCAGGAGGTCTCCGAGGCCTATGAGGTGCTTAGCGATGATCAAAAGAGGCGGGAATACGATACATACGGCCAGACGACAGAAAATATGAATCGACAAGGCGGTGCCGGATTTGGAGGCGCTAGTGGGCCCTTTGGCGCGGATGGTTTCTCACAGAGCTGGAATTTTCGCTCTAGCATTGACCCAGAAGAACTTTTTCGCAAAATTTTCGGCGAGGGAAATTTTCGAACCAACAATTTTGACGATTTCGCTGACTCTAAGTTTGGTTTTGGCCAGGCACAGGAGCTCGTGATGGATTTGACTTTCGCCCAAGCTGCTAGGGGTGTCAATAAAGACGTAAATGTCAATGTGGTGGATCAATGTCCAAAGTGCTCAGGATCTAAATGTGAGCCGGGCACCAAGCCAGGACGTTGTCAGTACTGCAATGGTACCGGATTCGAGACGATCTCGACGGGTCCGTTTGTAATGCGTTCCACCTGCCGTTATTGTCAGGGGACACGTCAGTACATTAAATATCCCTGCCTTGAGTGCGAGGGCAAAGGAAAGACAGTACAGCGACGCAAGGTTACAGTACCAGTTCCGGCGGGCATAGAGAATGGGCAGACAGTCCGCATGCAGGTGGGCAGCAAGGAGCTGTTTGTCACCTTTCGCGTGGAGCGCAGTAATTACTTCCGTCGTGATGGAGCCGATGTTCATACAGATGTTGGCATCTCCCTATCTCAAGCCATACTGGGAGGAACTGTTCGCGTTCAGGGCGTCTATGAGGATCAGTGGATCAATATTGAGGCAGGAACCTCTTCGCATCACAAGATCACTATGCGTGGCAAGGGTCTGAAGCGAGTGAATGCCCATGGACATGGCGATCACTATGTCCACATTAAAATCGATGTCCCAAGAAAGCTAACCAAGGAACAGCGATCCCTTGTCGAGGCCTACGCCGAATTGGAGCAGGACACTCCCGGCCAGATTCATGGCATAGCCAACAGAAAAGATGGCAGTAAGAAAGCAACGTAATTACTTCCTTTTTGCACATTCAAGTACAATTAAAGTCTCATGACCGCATTTGAAGTTCGTTCCATTCATTCTCTACTTCAAATACAAGTTTAAGCAAATTTAAAAAAATCTTATAATTTCTTCTTCGTTCTTTTCGTTGCACTCGCACTCGTTGCAGCGCAGGCACGACGGGAAAAACTGATGCCCCCAAAGGAGCGGCAGAAACAGAAGAAACAAGAACAACGGCAAATGCCAAATCCAAAGAAGATGCCGGCCGACAAGACGTCGGAGAAGATCGAGGAGCCCAGCAGAGTGAAGGCGGAGGCTTCTTGAAGAAACTTAAATCAATGTTTAACTAGAAGTTAAAACCATCCCATTCGATCCCAGTGTGTTTGTTAAAGTTATAACAGATGTTACCCCTATAATAAGTTATAGTTAAGTCAATTGGGGTTAAGGGGTAAGCTATAGTTATGCCAATACAGGACGATGAGAATATGAGAGATAAATAAACCAAATTGACACTCCGAATCACTTAATAAGTCAATTATATGTCTTCAACTATGGAATAACCTTCCCTTAGTGCCCATAATATATTTCAAAAGATTTTTAAAGATTGTAATGCAATTAAAAATTAAAATGAAGATACTTATTAAGATAAGATATTTCTGCGGAAGAAAATGATCAAAAGTGGATCAGTGTCAACCAAGCAATTAGTTAACTAACACTTGGGACTTATGTATATAAGCCAATTAGAATGGTCATATGTTTGACAGAAACCTTTTGCTTTCATTACGAAGAAAATTTTAAATTCCTTTGCTTCAAATAATATTCCCAACCATAAATTATATTATTTCTGATGTGACAAGAAGTCACATCTAAAACTTTACGTTCGCTCAAGACGTGGATATTTTATTCCAAAAATTCATTTGGTATACTCGTCTACTTGGCCTGGTCAAACGTCCAAAAATAAACCAGAACCAGAACCACATTGTGTGATGCGTGTACTTACCGCGCAGCAGAGAATAATTCGTGGTTCCATTCAGAAATCCCTCGCATTCCTGCATATAGGCCACCCAATCGATTTCCGTATAAGGCACACGTCGAATCACCACTACATTGATAACAGCCTCGGCCAACACAATTAAAACGCTGATAATGGGCAAGGCGGCCGGCTCAAATATCAAATACTTAAAAAAGTTCCAATTAAAGTATTTATCGAGCTGAGTTTGCAATACGTTAGTAGATTTTTTGCGTCTGATTGGCGCCCGATTAGACATAGTGGCTTTTGACGGAGCCATTTGACACACAGATGTGTGGGAAATTAAGAAATAGGTGCGGAAAGTCGAACAAACGAGGCACACGGCAACAAATACACAACCCACACTCCGAGCGTTCGAATCAGCTGTTAAGCAATTGGTGATGGCGGCTTTTATGCTCTCTATCGATAACATTCTTCAAGAATGTAAAGACTAATAAAGCATAGCATACTTTCACGAGTCAGCCTACCCGAAATGGAAAATAAATATTTCCTAAAAATTTTGTTAACAATTATTAAAAATTATTTGAACTCATGATGAGTCCAGATAGTAACAAAAAGTTTCAAATATGATGCACTGAACTGTTTTCACCGGAGACAAATCTGAAAAATAGGATCAACCAACAATAGATTAAACAATTAGGAAGACTGCAGGCATTGTATACATATATCGGTCGTAAATAATGTTTAACTCTAATAACTTTGTTGTGTATAAATTTAATATATGTATTTCTAAGCAATTTCACCATGTTAACAATCGATCAAAACAATTTTTTGTATTGAAAACTTTTTTTCTTAAGTCATGTATACTAAATATAGATATTACTAGTGTCATATACGTTCTTCCTAATGATTCTGGTAAACTATATACTCGTGCAGTTGTCAGAGAGACAATCTTCAAGGGTATAGAAACTTCGACACTACTGAAGTAAACCGATCGATTTAGTTTAATTTAAATCAGTGTGAATATATTTGTAACTTTCAGTTTCAAAGCAAACAACTGTTGTCTTCAATCATTAATGAAAGATCTATTATATACATGTTTATACAAACATTATTAGTGTAGGTGTGTAAATACATTAGTCGTTTGCATTATGTCCTTATTAGCACAATATCTTGGATGCGTTAATTGAACAAACATATCGTTATTTGCGGGATGCAGGTGATTTTATAAATAAATACAACGGTAATGACAATTACAATTGGGCCTTTCTATGTACCTACTCAAATTCTTATTTCTATTTGGTTGACTCTTTGATGGAAACTTTCTACTGTTTTTTTTTTTATCAATATGCAATTAAGTCATCCCTGTCAACTTGAAATAAACCCTGTATCAATTAGAGAGTCAAACTCGCCCGAAATCGCCATTGGAACAGCAAATGCATGCTATCTTGCTTACTCATATCAACCGCTGCTGCATTTGGCATTTCAGAGCAAAACGTTTATACGTGCATCTCTTATATTTATTGTCCGAGAAATTCTCATCGAAATTTGGTCATCTAATACATATTATAGCCATGTTTTCACTCTACGTAGTGTACCGTAGGAACGTTCTACAGTAGATCTTTTGCATGGTAGTGTACTCAAAATTTCAACACATTTGCGTATTGTTGAAAATCTTCAATTTCTCTCAATTTGGTGTTAGATAAAATTTTTTCTCGTACAAATTATGCCAAAGGCTAAGCTCTCTACTAACCTTCAAATTGTGCACCTTTTGGTAGCACTAAGAAAACTTAGTAACATCTTGGCTTGAGCACTTAACCAAATTAATTGGATAAAGTTTGGACAATGCAAAAGCTAGCGTATTATTTTTCGAAAATCGTAGCAGCTATAATAATGGATAACTACAGAACGACGCCAGTATTCATTTTAATTATCTGCGGGGGGATTACTTCTATTTTTTATTATTTGCATTTTTGAGATTCGTGATCGTTTAAAATTGTGCTTGGTCTCAGTATGAATATGTCAGTGATGCCTTCAGCATTTATTCGATTTTTTTAAAGGAAATCTACAATCGAATAAATGTGCCGTCCAACGGCTATAACGGCTGTCTATTTTAAGGGGGCGGAGAGACAAAACTTGATCTCCACTAGACAACAGACGGATATTTGGTAGCTCTCACATCCCTTTTAGGGACTTAAATATGTATACCCTTTTGCCCCGTTGCTTAAAAGGTATCATAATTGGGATCTGGATCTGGTTTCTCCCATCGACAAGTTGACTCAATGTTAATGTTAATGTAATGGGGTTAGCGCGGTGACAGATATTCGCTATATGGCAAAATACATACATATGTATGTATGTAAATATATGTACATATATGGATGTATCGTGCTTGGGGTCAATGTAGGAGTGGTAGTGGCCGTGTCATGTATGTATGTGAATATTGGGCATTTAAAAAGTTATAACTTCATACCTACGTATCCCGCAAACCTCATTTACTTGGTTCGACATCCTTCCGAGCCTTTTCGCCCTTTAGGTGCAGAACAATTAATTGGCAACCAGCGGATGTGAATATTTTTCCTGATTTCCCTTTGCTATCTCTTTCTCCAGATTTGTCTTTTTTCTGCCTTCAGTTGCATGTATGTACATATATGTATGTACATACATATGTATGTATGTACAGTTGGAAAAAGTTCTCGATTTGTCCCTCTGTCCCTGGCTTTTTGTGCGTCCAGGTGAAACGTTAAAATGTCTGCAATTATATGCAGAATATTTACATATATATATGTACATATGTACATATGTATGTATGTATGTATGTATATTTGTACACATGTATGTATGTATGCATGTACAGGTTGATTACGGAAAGGAGTTGCGTGTGTGAGGTCCAGATTACAGAGATGCCAACCAGGGTAAAAAAGTGTGTGTGTGGAATTCAATATGGAATTTTACATTGAACTTGTTGCCACTGCCTTGAATTCAAAATTCTTAAAAGTTAATCAACATTTTTGGCATATTTTTTCGATTAAATCTGATTGAATGTTTTATCTATATACATATATAAAAATGAAGCCCGTTTTTTCTGGTCATATCGCATCACGCGTGAACCGATAGACTGATTTCACTAATTCTTTTTTTGTTGTATTTGTTATTATTAGGAGAAGGTACTTACATTAAAAAATATTAAGAAAATCTCTCATGCCATGTTTTATACGCATATTATCTTTAAATTTTTGGCAAGACAACACGAAATAGAAGAACATCTGATCTGCTAAATGTGACCATCTGTTTGGTGTGGCCGTAGCAACGTTATAAAAAACCGATCGAAAAGCTCGATTTGAAATCCACAGAAACTTATTCATAAAATTAAAGTATTTGCAGTTGGATTTTCGTTTTTAACAATGCCACCAACCAGACGTACAAGCTTAGGCCGCAGTCTCGAAATACGGCAAGTCAAAGAAATATAAGAGCAAATCAATCTGATGAGCAACGCGAAGCGCGAAATGAACTTGAACGGAATCGATATGAAGATAGAAAGATGAAATTTTGTGTTTAATCCCCACAGAGCTGCATTCAGTTATAATGTGGCAATTAATTACAGTTCAGCGAAAATTGTTGCTATTGGTCAAATGAGTTCATTTTTAAATATATATAGATATATTTTGTTTTTTATTTCATTAAAAATTAGTAAAGTCATTTTCAGGTATAGCGAGACCAGGGAATTATGGATACATTTTTATAGGGAGGATTCAGTTCAAATTGAATAGGTACTCATACCTAAGATAGGTCAGCTGTACAAAATAAAGTAGTGCATCATTGCAACGCTAAGGCGGTACGAAGTTCGCCGGGTCAGCTAGTAAATAATAAAAATAGAGTCAAAATAAAAAAAGTGTAATATAGCAATGATAAAATCGCAGTAGAGATTCTCTTTTTTTCCTCATACTCAGAGATAAGTACTATATCCGTTTGGGATCCTTCCCATCAACTGGCAATTCATATCTGTGCAACAAAAGAATTTATGAATAAATGCACATGTTCCTTCTCTCTGCTGTGAAGGAGTTGTATTCCTTCATCGACATCTGTTGCTCATAACTCTGTCTCCTCTGTCTCAGATCGTTTTTATACCCAGTACCCAGGTTATATTAAAGTCGCTAAAATGTACATATATATGTAACAGGGAGAAGAAAAATTTTCCAACTCCATAAAGTATATATAATATTGATTGGTATCAATAGCGAAGTCGATTGAGATTTGCCTGTCCGACTGCCCATCTTTCTGTCTGTATGAACATCGCGATCTTGGAGACTATAAAAGATAGAGCAAAATTGTTTTTGTAGATCCGTATAGTGTCCAGGCAGATCAGGTTTTTTTTTAATTTTTGCCACGCCCACTTCCGACCACGCAAAATAATAAATATAACTATAACTAGAGTTGTATTAAATCTACAGTATTTCTTTTTGGCAAACTCAATTATACATACATATATCCTATCCTATCAGTAAACGAAACTAATGCGTCATTCGGTACAAACCAGCAAACGCAGGCTATCTCACTCTCTCATCTCAACCGCTATTGGACTTGGGATTTTAGTGCAAAACGCTTATATATGAATCTCTGATATTCATTGTCCAATTTTAACGAAAACGTTGGTCCACCAGTACATATTGGCTATATATTAAGTATACCAAATAAGAATTTGATAACTTTAATTTTACTCAAGTCATTCGTTTTTATTAAGTGGGAGTGGCAAACCGTCTGTGTAGTTCAAACTAATTTATTTTTAAACCAAAAAGTAGCATGGAATAATCGAACACAAATGGATATTTGTCCAAAATTTGTCCCATGCTCTCCTTAAATGCATTGATCAAAGCTAATCGGGATCCTTAATATTAATTATGAATTTGATTGCAAACTGAAATCAAAAAGCGTTAGTCAACTTTAGAATCGAGGAAATCAGTACAGTGAAAGCTCCCGTGGTCGGACAGCCACGGTACCAGTACTTTTGTCCGCCTACGGAAGATGTCCGCCTACGAGAGCTGTCCGCAACTAGAGCTTTCACTGTATTTACATATGTATGTATTTCATACAAGCAAACATACATATGTATGTACATATTGATTTTAATGTTAGCGTCTCAACTTTGTGGGTCACTTGAGTCTAAGTTGGTTATCAGACAATATATGTATGTACATACATATGTATGTATGTAGGTACAAACATACATACAATGTATGTACCTACATACATATGTACATATGTATGTATGTACTTATTTTAGAACTAAATCGGTCATTGCTTATCAGAAACGTTGCCACTGCCTTAACACCAGCCAACAGAAATAGAAATACAAAACATACGTACAATTTAACGCGATGTATGTATGTACATATTAAAGTATCTATACATACATATGCATTTATATGCATGATTGTACATACATACATACATACATATACATATAAACATGAATCTACAAAAGTGGGCAAAGGCAAATTTTTACTCGAATCATTTAATGATAATGCGAAAATTGTTTAGATTGATTGGAAGCAGCAGTATTGGGTACATTTGCTAATTGTAAATCTTTCACTGCTGACCGTTGGACAAACTTACATACACACATATGTATGTATGTACATATGTTAATATACGTATGTACATACATATGTATACATACATACATTTACTTACATATGTATGTACAAACAAGAATTCTATTTTTATACCCTCGCAGAGGGTATATTAATTTTGGTCAGAAGTTTGCAACGCACAGAAGGAAGCATCTCCGACTATATAAAGTATATATATTCTTGATCAGCATGAACAGCCGAGTCGATATGACCATGTCCGTCTGTCTGGATCAACAGCTTCTCCTCCGAGACCATAAGAGCTACAGAGCTGAGATTTTCAGCATAGGCTCCTTTTTGCTGCAGGCATTGTATATCTCGGAATCATCCCGATCGGACGACTATATCATATAGCTCCCATAGGAACGATCGGTCAGAAATAAGGTTTATCCTCAATAACTCTGTTGTTTTTTAACCGAATGCCACGAAATTTGATATTTATGAGTTTAATATGCTTTTTGATACTTTAACCAAGTTTGATCAGAATCGGACGACTATATCATATAGCTCCCATAGGAACGATCGGTCATAAATAAGGCTTATCCTCAATAACTCTGTTGTTTTTCAACCGAATGCCACGAAATTTGATATTTATGAGTTTAATATGCTTCTTGATACTTCAACCAAGTCTGATCAGAATCGGTTGGCTATATCATATAGCTGCTATAGGAACAATCGGTACAAAAAAAAATTTTGTATGAAAATTTTTTTTCCTCAAGCTTAAAATTTTGAATTTGTAAATTTGGTATGTTTAATTTACAATAATGCTTGGTGAATTATATAGAGAAAATCTGCAAGGATATACGAACTTCGGCACGGCCGAAGTTAGTCCATCTTTCTAGTTTAACTTGTTCTACTCTTCTGCTGTCTTCACTAAATTTAGAAATGATACTAATATTATACATACATATGTATATAGAAATTTAAATCAAAGTGTTAAAGTAGGTCTGGAAAAAGGCATAAAAGTTACGTACCATCCTAAGCGGATCGTCCGTGATATGTTTGTTTATCTTTGACGGTGCTACAGCAACATTGTACATACATATGCATACATATGTATATACATATATAACATACGTACACACATACATGCATACATATGTACATAAATTCATTCATACAAATGTACATATGTACGAGTTAATACATATGTATTTATACTTGAACTTACACAACATACATACATATGTATGTATGTATGGATGTGCATAAGAAAGCATTGGATGGACAACTAGATGGTCAAATGCGATGAGTCTTCTTTTCGACCCATGTCTCGGCTTTGTATGATAGAAGAAGAGTCAACAATTGTTCAAGCTATTGTTGTGCCCTAGCACTTTGCATTGACGCCTCATAAAATTGCTGAAACAGTGGTGGTGACAGTGGGGTTCGGGTTGGGGGTGGTGCTATGATGGCGACGCGCGCGACCAAACAAACTGTTGATAATTGAGCAGACAAACAGCGTGAAGCTAGCTATAGTAAGAGCACATTCAATTGAATATGTACATACATACATACATACATATGTATATAGATATGTATATGAAGGTGTATATAGGCCTCAGTTTCAGACTTTACGCTGTTTGCTGCTGGCCCTGCCTTGTGGGCGTAGGCGTTAGAGAAGGTGGCAGCAGACGGGCGGAGTGGGCCATTTAAGAGTTCAATCATACATATACATATGTATACATATATGTACATAAATACGTGCATATATGTATATATATATACATACATATGTCGCTAAAGCGTCGTTGTCAGATTTTATACCTCATAATCATATGGTAAACGGGTATATGGGGTTAAAAAATGTCTGTATGTAAATATGAACATTAAGATGTATGTATGTACATACATACATATGTATGTCCATAATGCATAACTACATGTGTATTTTTGACGAATTTCGTCAGGAAATAAAAAGTACACATGAAAAACATGCTGCAGTTCCTTACGTAATAATTTAGTGAAGAATGATTAAAGCAGGAGAAATACATTATCGATAAAAAAAAGTGAATGATGTTGGAAGAGAATTACTTTTATTGTTGGATAAAAACTAGACTTAGGAATTCCCTAAATAGTACAGGGTATTCTGAATTCGGCGGCTAAACTTAACGAACTTAATTTTTCCATGCTGTTTTTGTACTCCGGCTCTCAATACAGTCTGACGACTTTGTTGTTGCCTTTACATGTGCACTGCCCATATGTTGAAAAAATATTAAAAAGAAAAACACCAGCAAAAGCAAAAACAGAATAACAACTGCTGGTGTAAGCACGGCGGTGAAGGCTTTTGGAATACTCTACTGGACGTGTAAGGAATAAAGTGAATTTTTTTGTTAAGTAGAACATTTTTACGTTGTCTAATTAAACTAAACTTTATTAAGGATTCTCAGGGAACACGGTAACGTTTTTAAAATGTTTTTACTTGTTTTCAGCAAAATCATTTGGTAAAAAAAAGTTTAGTCGTTTTGATTATATATGTAAAATTTGCATAAGTCTTAAACAAAATATTTAAAATCGAAATATGTATAACAGGCGCTGAGAATTTTAAAAATAACCATACATTATGTTTCAACACTCCATATCAAATAAAAATTATTTATCGAACACAAAACTTCTAAAGTTTACTTTTTCATAAACGCAAAAGATAAAAAAAATAATTAAAACAACTTTATTTCACATATGAAATGCTCATAAATAGTTTCATTGTAGCAAATCACTGTGCTGACTTTATGTAGGGTGCACGACGATATAGGGTAACCAACGGCAACAAACTTTTCGTATTTTCATACAATCATACAAGTATGTTTGAATGTATGCATGTTTCAGGTATTCCGTCTCTTTCGACTGCATGTAATAAGCTTAATGCAAGTGTAGAATGTGTGTGTTAGTGTGTGGGTGTATGCGTGCGTTGCCTGCTGCCACTCTCTATGTGTAAGTGTGCGTCTGCATCTGTGTTTGTGCTTGTATTTCGTTTCTAGCTATACGCTTGCATAAAAGTATATTCGTTTTTCTTTAAAGCTGGTGGGTCTTTATCAGCACGTTCATACAAACAGATTTACATATTAGTGAGAAAATTATGTCCTCCATAAGATTATAATAATAATAAAATATTTGTATTGGAAGTCGACAATGGTACAAATAGTGCCATGAAGTTCAAACAAGGCTGTTAAGGTCTATTATTTAGACAATCAATTGATATTTGCAAGGGTATCCAAAATTCCTTATGTTCGAGATAGCGTACGCCTCTTTGGTTTTCATCTTTTTTCTTTCTTGTTTCAGTTTGATTTTGTTAGTGGACGCGTTCGGTTCTATTTGCGAGAGTAACGGACGCCTAGCAGCAGCAGAGGAGCATTAGACCTTTGCCGTCTCCTTTTAGAAAGCTTAGCTTTCCTTTTTCGTTTACCCTTTTTCTTCTTTCATTTTCTAAAAGCCAAAAATATAAACGAAAAACGGAAAACGCGGAAAACAAAAATTTTAAATTTCTCGATTCTTTTGCCTGATTTCTTTTAAATTTTACTGGTAATTTGTGATTAAACTTATACTAAAATTGCAATGCTCAAAATCCAAATTTTTATTTTCATAATGAATGAAAATAGCGCGCAAAATAGAACACAAATAAAAAAACCTCAAACTCATTGACATTGCGTGGAAAATTACTACAGAAATTTTATTTGTTGTTCGGCGAGCAAAGCAAAAATACCAAAATAAAAAATAAAAAAAAAATCAAGTTGAAAACAAAATACATACATACATATGTATGTATGTATGTATGTATGTATGTATAGAAAAAAAATCGAAAAGAGGCAGTAGTATAAAAGCATAAATAAATTAGATGAATACAAAATGCGAGCAGCATAAACAAATGAAATGAAGCTATGATTTTTTCTATTGTCGTTGTTGTTGTTGCTAATTTTACATTTTTATGGTTATTACTGTTAGCAGTGATGATTGTTGTTGTTGTTGTTGCACTAAAATGAATTTAGCGGCAAAAACAATAAGAAAAAATCTTAAGATCAATAGCCGGAGCTAATTTAGATTTTCAATAAATATTAAATTAAATTAAATTAAATTAAAATTAATTATTATCCCATTCATACGAACTCGTTAAAATAATGAAAGGTTTTATATGTATAAGAAAGGCCAGAGAATTTAGACATACATATGTATGTAAATACATACATATATGTACATATGTACATATGTATTTGTGTGACCTAAAATTGAATTGTTTTACTTTATAACTTAACCTTTATAAATACAGTGAGTTTGAAACATAGTTTTCTCTGTTTACTTTACATAAAAGATAGGTTAGGTAAAATAATTGAATAAACAGAATTTTTAATACATAGATGCCATATGAATAAAATACGAATATGTATAATTCGACAATGCCCTATGTCCAATTTAAATTCTTTATTTACACTTTTAGATTGTTTTAGTATTTTAGCACAGCTCGCAGTCCGCTCCTGGTCAAAGCCATAATAATAACAACTGCAACAACGTTTACACGTGCCACTTTTACTTTTTTATATTTTCCAAAAACAAATGCTGTTTTTTTTAAAGTCCAAAAAAAGAATGCTTATTTTTAATCTTTATCCACAGTGTTCTCAATCTGTTCTCCATCCCTATATCTCTCTATCTTTGGCTTTTTATGTGCATGTATATTTACACTATCCAACTGCAATTCGGTTTTTACAACGCGAAATTTGAATGTCATCGTTGCCGACACTTCCACTCGGCCCTCACAGTTGTCGTTGCATCGGTGTGTGTTTTTGTTATCTGAAGTCCCGAAAAACCCGTGTGTCCGCTTTATCAGTAAAGTAAAAAGTAAATTTCCAACAACAACAAAAGTTTACCAGCAAAAAAAAACGTAAAACAACCTCAAAACAATAACAACAGAGGTGGCGGTAGCAGCAACAAGCAGTCGCTCGCTCTCTCTCTATTTTTCAAATTCTCACTCGCTCATGGTGTCGACGCCGTACTCTTCTTCCGCGTTGGTGTTGTTATGCCGTTTATTTCCAGTATCGTCGCCAACAAATTGAGATTGACAGAGCAAGAAAATAATCAACAACTAAAAAGGTAGAGAGCATATTTAGTACCTTTTCGGATCCCGATTCTCTGTTCCTGGTTGATTTTCGGATTATACACACCCGCGCTAAACGGAATGAATATAGAGATACAAATATTTCCGCTGATTTAATGGGTAAGTTTTAGATTTTTTTTGTACAATTTTGTGTCCCAATTTTGTTTAAATGACTGCATTTTAATCAAACTTTACGATAAAAACATGTTTTTTTGGGGGGGAGGCATAGATTTGACCTAGATAACGTATGAAATTATTCCATTTTCCCTTTGCAAGAATCAAAAAAATTTAGGCACAACAATTATTTAATTTTACATTTGTCCCTTTTATATATCCAATATCTCATCTCGAGATCTCATATTAGGGCCATTGGAGAAAAAGATTTAATGGGGAATGAAAACCATCTGTCAATAATATTGCCAATCTGTATATTCATATGTATATACATACATACAATGTACATATGTACATATTTTTACTTATTGGTTTGTAGGTGGTTGTGGTTTGAAGAATCTGTTAGTTATAGTATGTTTCAGTTTTTTGAATTTTTGGAGAAATAAGAGAAACTTGAACTTGTGAACGAAATGGACGTTTCCGCAGAAAGGCAGGGCTTCCTTTAACCATGCCGAAGTACGTACATATGTATGTATGTATGTATATAGGGTCTTCCAACTTGCAGTGTTATAAGGTCTTAGAAATCGAACTTGACTATTGCTTAACTGGTTTTGATCAAAAATTGATCAGAATCAGTCTTATGATTTTTTGAAAAATTACAGTTGCCGAATTTTCTCATGAAATTGCGTCGATTCAGACAGACGAACCGATGGACATTGATCAATCAACTCAGATCATGAACATATACACATATAAAATAAATATACCCTCCCTCATCACAGGAGTATTCAAATACATACATACGAATCGGGTGGTGTGGTAAAAGGCCAACAGTTTTCCGGGCATAGCTAACAGTAATATTAACGGATTTGCAATATGTGAACAAGACAATAGTAGGCAAATAGCAAACATTTTGCTAAACTTCGAGTTTTTTTGAGTTATTTCGAAATTTTCTGTAAAATTTCGGTTGTGCAGTTAAAGGGGCCTGCAACTGATTGACGTCTTGTAGCAACAGTCAGAAGAGATGTTTGTTGGTTACACTTTAAACATACATTCATACATACGAACTAACTAGAAATTCCCATTCTATATGTGTAGGCCAGAGTATGCCAAGAATGTTTCAAGCAGAGTTACCTTTGGCTTTGGCTTTTGAGTTTTGCTTTTAATATTTTCCAACGACGAAAACCACAATTCAAAGCTGTAAAAAGTTTTTGATTGACTGGCTGGCTGGCTGGTTTACTGGTTTGCTGGCTGTTGTGGTTGCAGCATATGTACATATGTATGTACGTATGTAGATGTATGCACATACATATGTATGTATATGCATGTATTTATTTGCTAGCAAGTTGTGGCTCCTCAATAAAGATGGTTACATAATTACATATTTGAAATTATTAACCGATCCTTTGGCAATAACAACATAAAAATCGATGCCAACAGGTGAATCCACAGACGCAAATTCTAACATTAGCTACATAATTAGCTCAAATTAACAGAAGAAGAAAATCTAGCCAAAAAATTTGAAAATTTGATATTATTTCATGCATGTGCCACAAAAAGCAGCATTTCGTTGAATTGAATAAGAAAAATTGGCACTTGACCTACCACACGGAATTCTAAATTAAGTAACAGCCAACATGTTTTGTGCGTTACGTTCTCTGTCTCTGTCTTTGTCTCTCTTTCTGTCTCTGTTTCAGTTCTGTTTCTGTCATTTCCCTTTCTTCGCTGTCCCTTTCTCTCTTTTTATTCTTTCTATACGTTTTGCTGTGGTTTCTTATACTGTACTAGGTATGTATGCATACATGTATGTATGTATGTATACATGTATGTATGTATACATGTATGTATGTATGTATAAATAATGCTTTTATACTTAAACTCAAATGGTTTTGTTTTGTGTGTACATTCAATTTGGAGTTTCACCCTCAGCAAGCAGTTTTTTTTTTTTTTGCAATCGCGGAATCTTTAAATTGGATACTCTCTGCGGAGCACCAAGTTACATATGTACATACATACATACATACACACATATATTAAAAATACAATCGTTAATTAATAGATTACCAAATGATCCTCCCTGTGGGATAAATTTTAATTTAAAAATTTATAATAAGTCAACGTAATTTCATTGGTTCTTACGAGGTATGCCATATTCGATGGCCTCGCAAAGCATACACGTACATATGTACATATGTGTATGAAATTTATTATTTTCTTTTGTATTTCATATGTACATTGTTTTTTACTTTATCAGTTCACATCAGACACAAGCGCACAACCATACACAATATACATATATACATACATACATACATATGTACATACATTCATACACAGGTGATAAGACAAACACTTGGTAACAACAAAGTAGCCATGGGTGCAGACAGACAATTCAAACTTAGCAAGAAGAAGCTTATCTATAAAACAATAGAATATCATACATACATACATTCATATGTACATATTTACATATTTACATATGTAAATTCTGATCTTACATGTAGATATGTATTTAAATTTTGTTATAATAATTAGAGTTTAGGTCCAGATTTAAATCAGGCTTATAAAATAATTAACAATTGCAAAAATGATGAATCGACATTGCCTGCAAGTAACATACATATGTATGACCGTATGATACATATGTGTGTGTGTGTGTACATAAAAAAAGAAAAAATTAAAAACAAGCTATAGCAAAATGAAATTAAAGAATTGTTGGTAGTTAATGCCAATTATGATATCAACACGGTTGTTATGCCGACAACATCACACTTATACACACAGACATACACACACACACACACCCATACAAACACAAAGATATACTTAGTACATTGCACTGGAACAACTGTTGCTGGCATTTTGTGTTGTTGTTAATGGTTGCTGTTGCCAGGCCCATACACACTATGTGTAAGTGTGTGTGTGAATTTATGATTGTAGCTGTCTGATAGTGTAATGGGAAATCACTTGAACTGAAAATTTTCATTGAATGTTGCAAGCAATTTTAAGCAGCTTTTGAGTGGATTCACTTGGTTAGATCGTAGGCAGGCAATATATACTATATATTTGTATGTATGTATGTATGTACATATACATACATATATGTATGTATGTGTGTATGTATGTAACACTATGTATTTATGTGTGTGTATAAATATGTATGTATGTATGTATGCACGTTCATTAGGGTGGCTCAAAATAATTGTATCATTAGTTTTGCAGCAAATACATTCATTTACGTACATAAGTGTCAAAAAGTCCTTTGTCGTCATAAAAATCAATCCATTGCAGATAATCTCAAGTATCGCCTGTTTAACTGTTTGGACAGTATTTCGAATTATGCAGCCTAAATTCATCTGGGCAAAAGGTTTTCAATCTCTATCAGTCCGTACACAGTTAAAATAAAATGCTAAATTCAAGAGTAATCTTATAAAAAAAAAATATCAAAGAAGCTAACTTCGGCCGTGCCGAAGTTTGTATACCCTTGCAGATTAATTGATTACTTTCTCCGTCATATCGGATTCAAGATATTTTAAAAATTGGAAATATAAAATTTTAAAAAAATTTGAACCAAAAAAAGAAACAGTAAGAAAAAATTCGAGTTTGCCAACGGTCGGATTTGAACCTCCGCTCAACGTCACTTCTAGAATCGATCTCTACCTATTGCGCTTCCAAACTCATAATTCACTGCCTCGCTATTTCGGTATACATTGCAAGCGTCCAGCTTCTCGCTCTCTAAAGTTTCTGACGAATTCTAGAAAACAACAACACAATACAAATAGTTTTTTGTCTCTTTCTGTTTCGCACTCAGCTTGTAGTTTTTTCAAGCACGTGGTTCGCATATATGTATGTATGTATGTTTGTATGTTTCCATGTATGTTGTTTGTGTACGCATACATATATAAAAGCAAATATAAACATATTTAATTGGCTGCATATGCAAACATACTGATGCTAATGGGGGCTGATTCATTGATTTTATTGATTTATGTCGGTGTTTATTATCCGATCTGATTTAAACTTACTGGTATGATGTAAAAGTATAATTCTCATCTGTTCACCAAATTTGGTTGAGATGTCTTAAAAAACAAAAAAGTTTTTCTCACAAAAACATACTTTTTCTGATGTTGGTTGATTATTGATTTTATTGATTTATGTCGGTGTTTATTATCCGATCTGAATCAAATTTGCTGGTAAGGTGTAGAAGTAGAATTGTCATCTATGTGCCAAATTTGGTTGAGATATCTTAAAAAACAAAAAAGTTTTTCTCACAAGAACTGTTTTGAACAACTCACATTTTGACCGAGGTACCTCTGATCTTTCCTATTTTTCTATAACTTATAGTTGTTCGATCCGACCAATCTTTGAACTTAATTTGCTTGCAACATCAACGGACAGAATGATATGACTTTTATTCACGTAGCTCAAAATTTAAGATCGATTAAGTATGTAGAAACAGACAGACGGACAGACGGACAGACGGACATGGTCATATCGACTCGGCTTTCGATGCTGATCAAGAATATATATACTTTATGGGGTCGGAAACGATTATTTCTATGCGTTACAAACATCTGACCAATTTTATTATACCCTCTGCAAGGGTATAATAAATAAAATAAAAAATATCAAATATCAAGTTTGTATACCGTGAAAGCTTATCTATATGTACATACATACATATGTAGTTCAATTTAATTACTCAAGATTTTTAAACTTTTGGTCCGTTGTCCTTTGGATCTCTCTGGTTTTTCCATATGTTATGGTAGTCCGATCCGACCAATTATTAAACTTGACGAGCATAATTTTACAAGCAATAGAACCATATGAGTTTCATTTACATAGCTCAAAGTTTAAGTTCTAAAATGGGCGAAGAAACAGACAGACAGGCGAACAGACGGACGGGCAAGGCTATATCAACACGGCTGCTGCTAACCAAGAATATATGTATATATGTATGTATATACTTTATGGGGTCAGAAACGCTTATTTCTATGAGTTACAAACATTTAACTATTTGGATGACATCTTCTGTACGGGTATTGCAAGTGTTATATAGATCGCTGGAAATAAGACTATATGTATACCCAAATTCGTTCCATCCCTAGGTTATAAAAAATTTAACTAATTCGATATATGGTTTCTATTTATTAAATATAAACTAATTGCAAAATCAAAATTACGTATGGGTCTGGTTTTTGTGCTGTTTTACTATTGTTATTAACTTATTCAGTTCGCTTTCTGTCGTTGTCGTAATCCGATTAAGTGTCGTATTGTGTAGTTATTGTAATGGATGTAAATATGAATGTATGCATGCAACTACATACATATGTACATACATATGTATATAGGATAGATTGTGTAATGTCGTTTGATTTACTTAGAATGTGCTCGCTCAGCCTGAAAGCGAACCATTATGCAATCGAACGACTCAAATAATATAGTTAAGTCCGCTGGCAGCAAATTACTATTGAAATTACCGTCACTTCGTTGGACTGGAAAGCAAGGTCAATGAACTCGATGAGTTCTCATTCTGTTTTATTATGTTGCCAGTTATATTCGATCTACCATATTCTATTTTTCCAATCTTTCCGCTCTCCTTCTCCTTTCATGGGCTCTTCACCTTACCCACTCACTGCTTTTACAATGTCTTCATTGCAAGTGCTCAAACAAAGTAGTTATCAATACCGAGATATATGTTCATATTTATGTATATATGTATGTATCTACGAGTACTTTTGATTTCTATTTGCAAATGAAACTTTCCTACTCAATAGGCAAGCTGGGGAGGGTATGGATGTTTTCTTGACACGCCCAACTTTGAAAGGGGAAGGGCCTGTACTAATTCAAATAATTAAAGGATATATCAGGGGCAGCTTGTCATAGATGGCTCTATGCAAAATTCTACAAACTCTATAAAAGTAAAGGTTATCTATATCCATTATTCTGTCTATTATCTAAGTATTATCTTTCCTTATATACGAGTATGCCTGAATTGGCTAAATTGACTGATTTTCACCATATTTCAATAAAAATCAATATCTCGGAACTCGAAATTTTCACACATACGCATGCAAAAACATTTATTATATTGTATGTATGTATATTATTATATGCATAGTTTGATTTGTCTCTTATATAGAGCAGATAGATAGTATCAGTATTAGTTACACGTCGCCTTTCAACATCATATACATATACATATACATATACATATGTAGTTAAGATTTTAGTATTCGTACATACATATATGAAGCTTACATATTGACTCTAAAAAAGGAGGTGTAAAATCTTTCCTAGACTGGCCTAAATGAGGTACGAATTTCAACCCAATTTAGTGGAAAAATTAAGCAAGAAAGTTATCCCTCCTGCAGGGACGAACGCAGAAAAAAATTTTGGGGAGTGGTCCGATCAAAAAATTTGGAATAATTAAACAGTTAGGCTCTAATAAAACGTAACGATTCATTTGTTTGACAATCTTTGGGGGGGGGGGTCCAGACCCCCTGGACCACCCCCCTGCGTCCGTCCCTGTCCTCCTGACTTTAATATGTACCAAATAGTTATACTTTAGAAATCAAGTTCCCTCGAGATTACTATATGTAAATTTAATAAATAATTTCAAATAAAATTCTATTATTCCATTCTATCTCGCTCACTCCTGCAATGAAGCAGTGCAACGCAAACTATCTCGCTTACTTACATAAGTGCGTACATATATGGCTTGTTGTTGTTGGCGTTGTTGCATTTGGCATTTCATTACATATATATATATATATGTATGTCTATACGTATGTATGTACATACATATATCTCCGATATTGATTGTCCGATTTCAACGAAATTTGGTCAACAATTGAGTGTGCGAAAACTTTAATATACCCATTTACCATATGGGTACAGGGTAAAATGAATTAATTACCAGGGACTACGACTAACAAAATGTTGTTGCTGTCTTTTAGTCAGTTGTTGTTACTTAATTAATATTGATTGGTAAATGGTAGGTCATTTAGTAGCTATAGCTTAAATAATATAATTTCTATATAGTATTAACAAATAAAATAAACAAATCTAATCTAAACAAAGTTTATGATGACAAATTCTGCAATGACAGGACAATCTGCTGGTTCTTTATGGCATTTGTATCCAAGTGCTAATACTTACTCATATTATATATATGTACATATATATAATATACATACATATGTACATATGTATGTATATTTATACCATATTATCATATCTATTCTATTCTAGGTACATACATACATATATGAATTGGACGAAGGAAAACCTTATCAATTTATGCATTTCCTTATGCTAAATTTATAGTGTTATAGGATATTTTCAAGTTGATACAATTTACTCAAACAACACATTTTGTTGATGTTGTTATTTACGTTAGATTATTTTATACTCTGTATCTAGTTCTTGTTGCTATTTTTGGATTGGGTGACTAGTTGTTTATGTGTGAGCAATTTGTTGTTGTTGTTGCTATTATTGTGGTTGTTGTCATTGCTGCTGTCAACAGCATACATACATACATACATACATAGTTAGATACTTTTATTCAAATGGAAATTAAACTTGATTAGATTAGTAGAATTTTCCACTCTGCTGGCTAATGAAATGTGTCAAGAGATTTCAGGAACAATTGAATTATAATAAATATGTTAGACTAGTTTCAAAAGTATTCCTCAAATTCGTAATTATCAAATCCACATAGTACATACATACATACATACATAAATACATACATACATACATCATACATACATATGCAGCGGTTTGCCATTTAAATTGCATTTGGGGATAATGTCGACAGATGTGCAAACGTAACAGGCCCCAAATGAAATGGGAAAGCTATTTGGTTGACATCTATCTGATCTATCCATCTATAGATGTACTCATCCATTGCATCTGCATATGTAGATACATATGTACATATGTATGTATGTATGTATGTATGTATGTATGTATGTATGTATGTATGTATGTATGTATGTATGTATGTATGTATGTATGTATGTATGTATGTATGTATGTATGTATGTATGTATGTATGTATGTATGTATGTATGTATGTATGTATGTATGTATGTATGTATGTATGTATGTCTATCTACATATATCCGATCCCAGAACATCTGACCATCTAACATGGTGCATTTCAATTGTTGGCAAGTCGCAAATGCACGCACAAATTCATCAAATGCCTTTCGATACTATTTTAAAATTGAAAATTGAAATTGCAATTTTCGATCACTGAACTGCAATGCGATGCCAAAGGCAATGGCATAAGCAAAGATAAACAGGTACATCTTATTATCATTAAAATAAATGGAATATCCATTTAATATGTATCATTAATCGTATTTGAGTTTAATGAACTTGCCGCAAATATGTATAAAAATTGCAAAAGAACAAACAAAATATGTACATACATAAGTGCAAAATTGTATACAATAAGTGTGAGATAGTTTGTGTCTCGGCAATCAGCGTCAATAACGGGACACGTTGAGACAAGAAAATAATCATCATCATCATCGCCGCCAATTGCACATTTTTTCCCATCGGAGAGCAGCCAAAAAATCGACAACAATAAGGAATTGAGATAAATAAAATAACTGAAAATATAATATGTATATACTTATATATATATGTACATACATATGTATGTATGTATGTATATTGTTAATGAATCTAGAGGCTAATAGAATTCACTAATTGATTTTATAGATATTTCGATAAGAGTGACTCGAATAATTCGATCTGCCAAATTCATTGCTTGTAACATAAATATGTACATACATATATTAAGTAAGATTTGTGGTTTCCCATTTGGTTTGCATTACTACAATTAATCAATTATGTATGTGCATTCAACATATATACATATGTATAGTTATGTATAAACATTGTAGTCGAAATGTGTTCAAAATCAATTATTAATTGGGGGTCTGAAAAAATAAAAGTCAAATTGTTGGGTTTTTTGGTTTTGGATATTGATTGTAAATGACATTTAATAGTGATCGTTTTAATTGATTAATTTGGTTTTCTAAATTTGATCAGATGTCATTCTGTATGTGGTAGATGAGGCGAGCGACCAGTTCATAGCAGGCCTGCTGCTGTTGCTCAAGAAATGTTGCCGGATCCATAACGGCTGCATCCTCGTCTTCACCAAAGCCAGACACTGTGATTAGGCCCAAAGAGAATACCCTAAGGCCACAATGGTGAGCCACAACCACCTCATGGACCAGCGACATGCCGACTGCATCTACTCCAAGTATTCTTAGAATTCTTTGTTCAGCCTCTGTTTCATAAACGGGAGAACCCAGGCATGCAAGGACACCAGCATGGAGGCAATCATCATAGCCCAACGATTTGCCTATTTCCAAACCCTTTTCCAATAGATGATTATCATAAGCGTTTACCATGGAAAAGGATGTAGGGGTGCCAAAGCGTGGATCTTGAGGCCCAATTAGAGGCGACGATCCCATCATGCCGATCAAATTGATGTGATCCTTTATTAACATAATGTCGCCCACCTCATATTCGGGATTAACAGCGCCTGCGGCGCAGGTGAAAAACGCATACTTCACTCCGCACAATTTCATAACGTGTACCGGCACCGTACAACTGGCCAACTCAAATCCCTCATAGGGATGGATACGACCTTGCATGGCCATCACTGTGGCACCCATTAGAGTGCCAATAACTAGTTTGTTATCGTGACCCTCCACTGGCGATACTGGAAACTGCGGTATTTGCTCAAACGGAATATCAACGGAATTCTCAATCATGTCGACCATCGATGATAGCACTGTGCTGCATACGACACCAAATTTGGGACGAATTTTGCAGGTTTTAAGGATGAAATCGGCCATGGCTTTCACATCTTCATATTTATACAGAAGACTTTGCGGTGTCGCTACAATTTGTTTGGCTCCACCTTTGGCTTCCGCCTCTTCGGCTTCCTTCTGTTTCTTCAGCTGTAAACGACAGGCCAAGGGGGTTTTGGACGAGCAACAGTCATGACAGCCCATCTTGGCGACAGAGGAGCCCGAGGGGAACACAAAGCCAACACTTGGACCCGTCACAGAATCAAACTTTTCTTTTTTATTTCTTTTATGTTTTTTTTTTCTACAAATATTTGATTTACACTTTACAAATAACCAAAAAAAAAAAAATAAATAATTTGACAAATTTATCAGATATATCCTACGATAAAACAGAGAAATATAATATCGATTATTAATCGCAAAATAGTTTTTCATACCAAATATTTATTGTACTCGATTATATGTATCTATAGTGTCTATAGCATATATTCTACTGTTTTTGTTGAAACTTGACAGAGTTATTTATATACGTATAAATATGTATGTATGTATATCAAATGTATATGTACATATATATTGAGTGATTGTTTATTTGGAAGTTGTGCGAGATGATTATATCTGATTAGATATTTCCATCTACAGTACCTACAAGTGCATACATATATACTAAATATAAACTTGAAAAAGAATAACTTTTCAATAACAAAGTTCTTTGTTTGACCAATGTTCCAACCGATTCTGATAAAACTTTATAAAAAAGTTTACAAAATCTTCCAAATTTAAAGTGTCTTGACATTCGTTTAAAACCAATAGAGTTATATATGTAAAACTTATATTTAGTAGAGGTAATTTTGTTTAAAACAAAGCAAAGCTTATGAAATTGCTTTTGCATTCGGTGTATGCATGGAAAGTTGATGCATTTAGCCGATTATAATATACATACTCTTTATCTAGTGAAAGTAACCTACCAGTGAGTATAATGCATAAACAAAGAACGCTATGACAACTTCCGTCTGAGCCTTTGCCCCCTCATTCAGTGTTGTCCTCTGGACTATCATGTCGATCACGTTGGTTATTTAATGCAGTTGAAGGAACAACCATACATACATATTTCCATATTTGCTTTCCCGTGGGTTTTTCAATTGTTCACAGACTGAACTGTTGTGTCATTTCGACGCTGCGGGGTCAGTCGACGGCTGTCCAGGCTGTCTATGACAGCCTTTAACATATGAAAATGGATAGAGAACCTTTGTTGGAAAATCAAACAAAATTATTTATTAATTAATTTATGAAAAATATGAATCAATGGGTGTAACAAGTCGTCCCAAAAGCGGTTTCTATGTTCAAATGAATTGTTTACCTTACGTATACGTGATTTTTTTTTTGCTGTTCATACGCAGAGTGTGTCAACGATATTTATTGAGTTTGACTTTTGTTTGGTTCGGTTCAATGTCACTTTGGGTCGATTTCATTTACAACAATTTATCGGAAAAAATATACTATATAATATGTATGCAAGTATGCAATATGTACATACATACAAATATATATATATATATATACATATATATATATGCATATGATGTGATTGAATATTCGTTCGTTGTCATTTGCGCTTATAAAACAATATATGAGACTTGACAATGTCGACAACAGCTGTGCCCTGACTTGGATTCGTCTCGACTGGCCAGCAGCCTGTTGCTAATTACTAGCTAACAAATAAACCAAAAATTTTATATTTTTTTTCAATGCGGTTTCCTTCTCTTCCCTCAAATTCCTCTACACCACACGAACAATATGTAAAAAAAAAAAAAAACAATTTCAGTTTGACTTTGAGCAAATCGTTGAAGTGTTTAGCATGCTCAAAGTGATTGGCCAGTTAATAAAATTATGACAAAAAAAAAAAAAAAAAAAAAAAGAAAACATATAAATTGAAATTGAAATGGAAAACTTTTTATTGCGGTTGTTTTTGGTTTTCTTATGTTATTGTTATGAATTGAATGTGGCTTAAGTTACATCAACAATAACAATGTGTGTGGGCAGCACGCCTACAAAAACCTGTATTAATATTTACCACGTTTCTAGCTTAAGGGCCCTCTATTCTACTCTACTCTCAATGCAAATGGGGTATATATGTATGTATGTTAAGTGTGAAACTGAAGCATTTACAATCATTAAGAACATATTCCAGATTCTGGATCAGGAAAATTGATCGAAGCCTATAAAATAAAATTGCTACTAATCCTCTTGTATGATTGTATCTGTATAATCAAATTGGTCGCATCAAGAAGTTTATTGGTAATAGGTACCCATTCTTTCCGACTGGAAGAAGAGGGGAAGGAGAGTTCTTTTTAAGAGCATTCAAACTTCGATCAAAGCGGTTAGACTTAGCTTCTGAGATATATTTTTCTAATTCGATCACTGACGATAAAGATTGAAAACCAACCGCAAAGAGATTATAAGATATACATGAAAACCATGCAAACGGAATTGAACTGGACTATTGCCGGTTGTCTGGTTCATGGTTCACCTTTTGTTATTGCTATTGCCTTTCGACTTGTTTGTTTTGTTTGGCACTTTTCATTTGCATGCCAAAAAAAATCAATGTTTACACTTTAGATAAATTGTTGCTCGCTTTTTCTTGCTGTTCAGGCAGGAAAAGTAGGAGGGGTACGTGAAACAGGAGTAGGAGCTGGTGGAGGAGCAGGAGGCAAACGGAACATCAGCGGCTGTTGTTGACGTGGAAACTTGTTTTTGCCATATTCCGTTTCGCTTCTCTTTCCGCATCTATCCGATTAATATCATCCTGATCGGTTGACTGTATCATATAGCTGCCGAATATCTCTATAGTCTTTTAATATACTTATTAACACTTTTAACAAGTTTCATCAGAGTCGCTTGACTATATCATATAACTAATGTAGGAACAATCGGTCCTAAATTGTTTTATTTGATAGATTTTACTTGGGTTACCTACTTCATAAGGGCTCTGAAAATGCAAGGGTATTTGAACATCGGCACGGCAGAAATTAGCTCGACCTTCTAGTTTACCGTTTATTTTGGTCTGCTGTTTGCTCTTCCTTATTTTAGGCATTGCGGCTTTTATGCCCTGTAACCATAGGGGTAAAGGGTATATTCAATTCGCGAAAATGTATGTAACAGGCAGACAGAAGGCATATACTTATATATTTCTGATCAGCATCAACAACCCAGTTGATATTGCCATGTCCATCCACGGACAGATATCCGTTCGTAAGAACATCGACATTTCTGAGACTATTTGACTATATAAGCCAAAATTAATAACATATATATACATATATTGGATGTTGCGGCTTGTAAAGGGAATTTCATTTTATATTTATTATTAAATTGATGGTGGATTAAAGGGAATTTGCCTCTATCAATATCTCTACTTGGTACAGGGTATACTCAAAGTTGGCAGGGATGACTTGCTTGCTTAATTTTTCTTTAGGCTTTTGCAATGAAATTATTTTTTTTTATTTTTCCCATTGTTTTCTTTTGGCTTATTGAATATTTTGACTGGCACTTGAATGCTAATTGAAATTTAAAAAAAAAATCGTTCGTTTTTGCCTTGGTGGTTGCTTGGCGAAGAGGAAGAGTGGTTTATTAATTTAAATTATAAATATTTACTTGGCTTATTTTGGGAGAGAGAAAAATTAACAAGATTCAGTTATAAATTATATATGTATATATTTTTTGCACCTCTTCTTTCAGTTGAGATCTAATACCGTGGAAAAAAGAGAGGAACACGAATAACGTCTACCCTGCTAGAATTCACTGAGAGTCACTTCACATCCAACCAATGAAAACTAACAGCAGTTACAACAAATCATATACAAGAGCACCAACTAAAACATCGTTGAGGTGTTGTGTCATCAGTTTAAGACTAGGCAAAAAGGATACCAATATAGAAAGGATACGAAATCATACATACAAGTGTCTAAACCACAATCCGCGACTCAAGATACTTACCTGAAATCAATAATCAAACCAAACAGCAACAAATGCAACAAAACCCATTAACCACCCACCCATTCACCCACCGAGTGAATTCAACTTCGTTTTTCCCTCTATTCAACAAAAGTCACTCTTGCTAATTCAGCTAGCTAATTGCTCTAATACGCAAAAACAACAACAGAAAGGAAATACATACAGTGGAAAGAATTGATAAATAACTGCGAAGAGATCAATATATGTACTTACTTGCCCGGACTGAAACAAAGCGATCCGGTTTTGATCCAAGAGCGGCTGCTGCACTGCAATAACCAGCCATAGACGAGCCTCCTTTATTGAGTGGTATTGGCCAAATTCGTTGCTCCACTTTCATTGTTGTGATCGTCGTCGTCATCGTCGTCGTTGTCGTTGCTGTCGTGATTGTGATAATAAGAACAAAAGATACAAAACAAAAACAAATCTGAATTAAAACAGGTATTCCCCATCACGCTATTAAAAGCAAAGTGATTGACATCGATAAGCCACCAAGTGGCTAGGGAACCCAACCCACCAAAACTCAAATGTACTCCGCTATTGATTATTACGCGGGTATGGGACAAATCGCACAAGACGTAAGTACTTATACATTTATATACATACATATGTATATAAATTATCACTGCAGCATGCGACATATTCAAATTAAACCTTAGAAATTCCTTAGACAAGATAAACCTAATCTATCCAAATCTATATCTAATGCCGGTGCCTTAATAAATACATATAAGTTTTTCAAACAAAAAACTTTTTTGGTGCGAGTTTTCCTATGGCTGCTATATAAACGTGCGATCAGAATGATTCCGATATATACAATGCTATAAAGGTATCAGATGCTGGATTTACTCGGCTATTCATGCTTATCAAGAATATATATACTTTTCTTAGTCGTAGATACTTTCTTCTGTGCATTGCAAACTTCTGACCAAAATTAATATACCTCTGAATAGAGTATAAAAATCTTTTTAGCCTCTGATACTGGTCCAAAATGTTGTTGTTCAGGTTTCACCACAGCGAGCGGACGAGGTAAAGAGAAAGTCGATAAGAGAGATAGAGGGAGAAAAACAGAGAGAGAGAGAGAGAGAGAGAGATTGAGAAAGAGAGAGAGAGAGAGAGAGTTAAATTAGTAGCTCTGTAGCCATTGTCGGGAAAAGCTACCACCAATAGTTGCATCTGAAAATATCGACATATATATCTATTTAAGTACATGCATATATGTTGCAATTGGTTTCTGTATGGAACCATCTTCGATTGAACTGTTTATGTTTGTTGAGCCTTTTTCATTTGTTGTACAGTGTAATGCCTGTTTAATATTAAAACCAAGAGTCATATGAAAATAGCTTCCCTATGTTGCTTATTTATGTTGATTAGACAATTACAGTCCGGCTGGGATGCTGCTGTTGATGTTTTCCCGAAAAAAAGGCAAAATGGAAAAGTGAATAATAAAATATGAAATTCTAATTAAATAAAAATAATATCTTCTTTTGTGAATTTAATAAAGAGTTGCCAGGAGTTTGTTCCCATGTCTATAATTTAATTAATATGCTTATTTTTTACTCAACTGTTCCATACTACCTCCCTCCCTCCCTCTCTCTTACGATTGTAAATGTAATTTTATTAAAAATTTGCTACTTCTAACTATAATGCATATTATTCGTAATTCCCTGCTGTGATTTTGATTCTGAAACTCTCTGGTGGAAAAAGGAAAAGTTTTTCCGGTTGCCAACAAAAGTTGCCAGGCCAACAGCTTTGGTACTTAGGCAGCAGCAGGTAACCATACATACATACATACACAACATACATACATTTCTACATACATATGTACATAGATCAAGTAATTTTATTAAAATTTGTCAAAAATGAAAATTATACCATGGACTAAAATGAGAACAATGTAGCAAGCGAAAAAAGTTCATTTAAGTATAAAAATATTTAATTAGATGAAAATAGATGACCATCGTATACTATAAGCATGTGTATGTATGTATATGAGCAATGCAATTGAACCAACTATCCCATTCCAGTCATAAAATTATTGAACAAATGATAAATATATGTACATACATACATATATACACATACATACATATGTATGTACATATGTAAGTACAAACGAGTATATTCATATACACATGTACATATACATACATATGTATGTACATACATACATCCATACATATGTATGTATGTATAATTTTTATGCACACTATTACTTTTCGAATTCATTTAATTAATTGTTAATGCGCAATTTCTCCTCAACACATTGTATTGTTCGTTCATATGTATGGATGTATGTATGTACATACATATATGTGTGTAGATGTGTATGTATGCATGTTGTACATATGTGAGCTTATAGAAACCTAAAACCTTGATAAGCCTTTGATAAGAACAGTACTGCTCATATTTCTGTATGTATGCGTGTGTATATACATACATACATATACATATGTATGTATATGTATGTATTTATGTGTCGGTGTATGTTAGTGTTCGTGCATGTTCTTATAATTTTGAAAACAAAACAAAAAACACAAACTAAAACAGTATAACGAGAATAAGAATGTACTAGCATTTAGGTGGTCATATACATATGTATGTATGTATGTACATACATTTATACATACATACATACAGACATACATACATACATACATACATACATACACACACACATACATACATACATATGTACATATGTATGTACATACATATGTATGTACATACATATGTATACATACATATGTAAGATAACATTTTATTCAACTTTTCCATTAGCTATAAAAACGAGAAAACAATAAAAATATAAACTAGGTCATCTAATCAGCAAGCAATGCAAATGTTACGTAACCCACTGATCTGAAAGTAGATTTAAATAAAAAATATCAAAGAAGCTAACTTGAACCTCCGCTCTTGTCATTTCTAATGCGCTACCAAACTTAAAATTTACGGGCTCGCTATTTCGGTATACATATGTATGTATGTACATATGTACATACATTGTAAGTGTCCAGCTTCTCGCTCTCTAAATTTTCTGACGAATTTTAGAAAACAACAACACAATACAAATAGTTTTCTGTCTTTCTGTTTCGCACTCAGCTTGTAGCTTTTTCAAGCACGTGTTCGCATATATGTATGAATGTATGTTTGTATGTTTCCATGTATGTTGTTTGTGTACGCATACATATATAAAAGCAAATATAAACGTATTTAATTGGCTGCATATGCATACATCCATACATACTGATGCTGATGGGGGTTGATTCATTGATTTTATTGATTTATGTCGGTGTTTATTATCCGATCTGATTCAAACTTACTGGTATGATGTAAAAGTAAAATTGTCATATACATACGTATATACATACATATATACTGTATGGGGTATACGATTATTTCTATGCGATGCAAACATCTGACCTTTGCAAGGGTATAATAAATATGTATGTATCATAGGCTCAATTTATACGGATATGTATGCATCATATACTCCTACATATGTATGTATGTACGTATGTATGTATGTATGTATGTATGTATGTATGTACATATGTATTTATACCCTTGCTGTTCCTTGAGTGCAGTGTTTGAGTATACGATACCCTGTACCAAAAAGAAGTACATACATACATACATACATACATATGTTTGTACATACATGTACATAGTTTTACAAAGTCAAGCTCCATCAACAGTTTTCTAACATGCCGCAACAGCGATCGCTTGTTTTCTCGCTCACTCCTATCAGTGATCGAAACTTATACAGCTTGACAAAACTTACTTTTACTGCTTGCAGAACAAAGCAGCGCCCGCATTCTATCATGGTAATTAAGCCGTTAGTGGAGTTAGCATTTCAGTACAAAATGTTTATATGTATGTACTTGCTACATACATACATACATATATGTATGTACATACATACATATGTACATATATCTCCAACATTGATTATCCGATTTTGAGAAAATTTCAATCAACTGATACATATTCGCCATACTATTTGACTTTGCTGTTGATACTGATCAGGAAATATGTACATACATACATACATATGTACATATTTTCAGATCGGAAATGTTTCATTCTTCCTTTTTATGTAAAATGTTTCCTTCTCACTACGTGTATCTACAATGACACTCAATCTGATTCCATTGTCTTTTTGACACCCTTATTCTCTTCCTATCTCGTATAACTCTGGTATATATCCGATTTGCATTTTCATGGATAACAGAAGGTGGGGCGGAAATTTTAAGCAAACAAAAAATATTTGGCGGCTATTGCCGAATATTGCCAATACTCGAGATTATATATGTATAGCATAAGCTATAGCATAGCCTTTTGTTAACATACTTCTGTAACATATCCCTCTTTGATGTAATTTGTTTCCATTACCCATGGGCATAAAAAAGAGGCACAAAACTCCCCCCAGCCTCATCTATGTATGTATATGACATCCAAGCAATTCCTTTGTGCAATGGTTTAAAAAAGGATAAAGCCCAACGAAAAACAGCATCATTTACATTATTATTATTGAAATGCAAAATTATTATCAAAATGAAGTAAGTCGTCCTTGCCGACTTGGAGTATACCCTGTACCAATAAGAGATATGTATTTCATAAACTCAAACTCCTTAAACATAAATTATTTTATAAAATTCTCCTAGCAAGCCGAAACACCGAATTCATGCTTTCTCGCTCACTCATTTTAGTGAACGAAACTAGTGCGTCATTCGGTACAAAAGCAACATGCGCATGCTATCTCGCTCACATATTCCAGCTGTTGCTGGCCATGGCATTTCAGTGCAAAACATATATTCGTATTATCTCCGATAATTATTGACCGATTTCAACTAAATTCGGTCAGGAAGAGGGCGTGGCGAAAATTTGAAACAAACTTGATCTGCGTATACACTAGAAGGATGTTGACACCAAGTTTGGTTACTCTAGCTCTTATAGTCTCTGAGATCTAGGTGTTCATACGGACGGACAGACGGACGGACAGATGGACGGATGGCTATATCGACTCGGCTATTGATGCTGATCAAGAATATGTATACTTTATGGGGTCGGAAAATTTTCCTTCTGCCTGTTACATACATTTTAGCGACTTTAATATACCCTTGAACCCTATGGGTACAGGGTATAAAAACTAGAACTAGATGGACTAACTTCGGCCGTGCCGTATACCCTTGAAGATTTTGTCTTCATAATTTACCAAAAGCATTATTGTAAATTATACATACCAAAGCTTGAGCTTTAGCTTGAGAAAAATAAATTTTTTCATACCCAATTTTTGTTTTGTACCGATTGTTCCTATAGCAGCTATATGATATAGTCGTCCGATTCTGATCAAACTTGGTTAAAGTATTAAGAAGTATATTAAACTCACAAATATCAAATTTCGTGGCCACAACAGAGTTATTGAGGATAAACGTTATTCATGATCGATCGTTCCTATGGGAGCTATATGATATAGTCGTCCGATCGATACAATGCCTGCAGCAAAAAGAAGCCTATGTTGAAAATTTCAGCTCTGTAGCTATTATGGTCTCGGAGGAGAAGCTGTTGATCCAGACAGACGGACATGGTCATATCGACTCGGCTATTCATGCTGATCAAGAATATATATGCTTTATGTAGTCGGAGATGCTTCCTTCTGTGCGTTGCAAACTTCTGACCAAAATTAATATACCCTCTGCAAGGGTATAAAAAAAATATTTGTATACTCGTAAAAATACTCCAATGAAAAATAAACAGATGTGCGCATTTCTCGGAGGTTGGCAACTATCCAAAAATTCTGTCCGAGTGACAGAGTGAGTGACGGAACTGAATTCGGATTGCGAAAAATGATGATGATGGCCCAGAAATTAATTTAAGAAGAGCGAACAATATCTTGAGAATGCACCAAAAACCATCATATTCTAATTTATTTTTATAAAGAACAAAATTATGATCATTTTTGAGAAAATTTGGTCAATTTGATTGAGGAAATAATTATCAATCTAATAAACACAAAGGCAACATCTTTTAAATGTTGAAACGAATAGAAGAAACGTTCTACTTAACCAGTTTTCACTGTCTTACTTTCACAAACAACAATTTCCTTCTACAAATATAAAAAAATATTTTTATAGCCAAATTGAAATATGTATGTATGTATGTATGTGTATGTAAGTATGTATGTACATATGTATGTATCTACTACAATAAATTGTGAAACACGCACAAGAGAAGTTCATTAATGTCACCAAAATATTTTCATATTTAGTTTAGTTAGTTAAAGTTCGTTAACCTTGGGTATATTTAACAAACAACATTCAATATATTTATAAATACTTTTTGCCACAGGAAATGACAATTATAAGAATTGCAATTTGTTATCAACAAACGTTTAAAAAAAATTAATAACAAATGGTTGAACCAAGTCGTTTATACATACATATATACTTTATATATGTGTACTGTATATACTGTGGCATTTAATCAATTTTATTAAATTATTTTATTATTTTAACAATTTAAATCGATTTGGTTACCCAAAGGTACATAGAATTATGGTACATATACTTATTTAGATTACATATTTACATACATACATACATACACAAATCCATGCATATGTATGTAAATAAATATATCAATTTATTAAATAATCGAGTTTGTACATATATCAGTATATATATATATTGAATCATCATTCCCTTTGAATAATCCAGTTGTGTGACTAATTATTGTTTTCCGATTTGTTTAAAAGGTCTGTTGGAGGAATTTCATTTCAAACACTTCTAAAGTGATTACATATATCAAAGCATCAAAGTTTAATAGTAGTATAAATTATCCCTCTGACTTAGTCCTTAAATGACAAAAGCAAGTCGTTTTTGCCGACTTTGAGTATATCCTGTACCAAGTAGAGAAATTTATTAGGCCAAGGAAACGCTCCTTTGAAATCGCCAATCAATTTATTGTACAAATTTATAATCAAATTCCTAACTTGTCGCAGTGGCAAATACATGATGTCTTACTCTCTCCTAACGGTGAACAAAACTCATGCGCCTTTTCTCTCTAGCTCACACATATTATATTTGTATATCTCCGATATATGTATGTATGTATGTATGGATCTAAAAGAAATGCAATAATTGTACCTTCAATACAACTCTACGTTATCCTATGGGTACAGGGTATGAAAACTAATTTTATATGTATGTATGTACATATAAATATATGATTTGAGATGTATATTCTAATTCACCTGTTGAGTCTGTTTTTTATACCCTTGCAGAGGGTATATTAATTTTGGTCAGAAGTTTGTAACGCACAGAAGGAAGCATCTCCGACTACATAAAGCATTCTTGATCAGCATGAATAGCCGAGTCGATATGACCATTTTTTCTCAAGCTCAAAATTTTGAATTTGTAATTTTGATATGTTTAATTTATAATAATGCTTCTGGTGAATTATATAGAGAAAATCTGCAAGGGTATACGAACTTCGGCACGGCCGAAATTAGTCCATCTTACTAGTTTGTTTCTTTAATGGATACCGGGTACACACAGAAAGCAAGGTTGTGAGGGGAGATGGGGGTTTTCTGTTTAGATTGAATATGTAACATATACTTAATAATTTGTCACACTTTTGCCTTTTTCTGTTTGCCACTTTTAACTTTTCTGTTCAACTGTTTGCACTTTATCAGTAGACAAAGTGCCATGCCAAGTGCCCAGACAAGTTGGAGCTATGTATATAAAAAACCAGGATCGAGTCATGCCAGTCAGTGCCATTGTCAAGCGCAAGCAACGCTACCCACCATCCACTAACCACCCACTTAAGTAGCTGTCCATGCATGTATATTTGTATGTATGTATGTACATATTTTTTTATGTGTGCATATGTACATAGATACAAACATGTGTGAAATAAACATATTGAGGTTGGTCAATATTGCCTCATTCTATAGATGTACCATTGTACATATGCATGTATTTATATATGTATATGTATGTGGATATATGATGTATATGTATGTATGTATGTATATTTGTATGTGGCCCCACATATGTACATATGTGTGTACATATATACATATGTATGTATATATGTTTGTATGTATGTATGTATGTATATGCACAGTTATGTACAAGTGGAAAATATTTTTTGCATGGAAAGTCAAACAATGGAACGAAAATACAATAGGGAGTTGGGCAAATGCATAACAGATAACGACAGAACATGATACTTGTATGTATGTAAATGGCTACAAACATACATACACATGCATATATTTGTATGTATGTATGTGCATATGCATGTATCTACGTGTGTATGTATGTATATGTCGAATGTGTAGCTGCATAAAGTATTGTGTTCTGTGGATATCAACAATAAATTTGTAAACATACATATATGTATGTACATACATATGTGCATACATATATACCCAACAATAACAATGTAAATAATAATGATTGTAATTATAATTTTCATTGATAATGAAGCTAGGAAAATTCTTAACTTGAACTCAGCAGCGAATGGATGCTTTCTCGCTTACTTCTATCAGTGAACAGAACTCGTTCGTTTTTTAATACAAAACAGTGAACATAAACGCGAGATCCTCTCCTATGTGCAACCCAACCTAATTACCTATCAATTCGACTATTAAATACTCTTACAGTAGAGTTTTTAACAGCAATTGCTTATGGGATTATACAGAAAGCTCCCCTTACATACATATATAAATATTATTCCGTAAATAATTTTGGAAACAATTTTACAAAGCTTCTCCGATTAGAGTTTGCAATAATAAGTTTAATATTGTTTCAGTTTAGTTTAATTAGCACCTAGCTCTGTATGTATGTATGTATGTATGTATGTGTGTACATATACATATACTGCATATGTACATATGTATATACATTTGTATGCATGTATGCCTGTATGTGTGTATGAAGTATCTTTGCTCAATTAAGCAACTTAAAGCAGTTTTCGAAGTCTAATAGTCTGTCCAAACAGAAATATGACTTTAATATCACCTACCAGTCCTGGGTTCTTTTTTAAAATTTTTTTGAATTATTTAAGAAATCTTGCAGTGTTTGAATAAATTGTTTTGCCTTTTACAAGCAATGGCATACACAGTTACATATATATATGTACATACATATACATACATACATACATACATATGTACATATGCACGAGCACAACAAGAAAAAATATAAAATGAGAAAACTACAAAAACAAAAAAAAAGTAGTTTATCACGTCTAGACAAGCCTTTATTATTATTATCTACGCACACATTCATAATGTACAATATGTGAGCAATTTGTTGTTGTTTCATTTTTTATTTTTCTTTTTATACCCACATGCAAATGTAAACTACTTGGAGTCACTCCCGTTCGTTCCCTGTAGTCATCAAAAATACGGGTATGTTAGACATTTTAAATACCAAATTATAAAATATAGATACATAGATGCATAGTATATATGTATGTATATACAGTATCGATTTTCTAGTTTTAATTTATGCATAAATACTTTTAATTAAAGCAAAAGTACCCTAGATATATTTATAGAGGTAGCAGGGTATACTGTATGTGTACATATGTATGTACATGCATATGTACATTGTAACAATTAAATTAATAAAATTCAAAATTAGTTTTTTAAATAAATTTGAAAAATAATTTAAATTATGTATTTATTTTGAGGGTTTGTTGGACTATCCCTCAAGAAGCAATTAACTAACAGCTAACAGTAAAAATGAAGTAAGCAAGTCGTCCCTGCCTTATTGGTACCCTGTACCAATAAGAGATATTTTATAAACTCAAACTCCATCCAAATCCCCATTAATTGAATATAAATTATTTTATAAAATTCTCCTAGCAAGCCGGATCACCAAATTCGTGCTTTCTCGCTCACTCATATCAGTGAACGAAACTAATGCGTCATTCAGTACAAAGCAACATGTGCATGCTATCTCGCTCACACATTTCACCTGCTGCTGCTGCCCATGGCATTTCAGTACAAAACATATATGCCAAAAAGAAATACTGTAATAATACTGTAGCTTTAATACAACTCTAGTTATAGTTTTTTCTAATTTGCGGGGGCGGAAGTGGGCGTGGCAAAAATTTGAAACAAACTTGATCTGCGTATACACTAGACGGATGTTGACACCAAGTTTGGTTACTCTAGCTCTTATAGTCTCTGAGATCTAGGTGTTTATACGAACGGACAGACGGACATGGCTATATCGACTGTTGATTTTGATAAAGAATATATATATATACTTTATGGGGTCGGAAAATTTTCCTTCTGCCTGTTACATACATTTTGGCGACTTTAATATACCCTTTACCCTATGGGTACAGGGTATAAAAATAAAACAGCTGTGTCTCAATATCTTATAGGGCAGCACGATTTCGGACCCTGTGTCTATACCGTATGATATTTGCATATACAAATATACATACACACATGCATGCACATATACATACATGTATGCACATATGTATGTACATATGTATTATAGGTATGTATTTCCATGCTTTTAACTGGCTTACATTATTCTATAACACCTGACGTTTTTTCCACTTTAGTTGTTTATCTACATACAGACATACACACATACATACACACATACATACAAACACAAACATGTTTGCTTACCTATTTGTTTACCATTGCCTATTCCTAACGCGATTTTTATTTCTATTGCTATTTGCCACTGCTACTTCTACATACACACATATGTACATACATACATACATATGTATGTATTTCTATTTCATTCTTTCTCTCAGACGTTTCTACCGTTTATGCTAATTTATTTGCTTGTTTACCAGCTTTTGTTTTAATTTGTTGAGGTTGAGGCCGCTGCCTCTTGTGATTATATTTGGCGGGGGTGAGGATGCAATACTCCGCGCATTCCACCCCTACCACCCAACGCATTGCCTTACTATTTAGGTTTTATATACATACATATGTATGTAGTAAGAATCGCCTACGCTGTCATTAAATGGAATGAAACTTGAAAACTTGCGTTCTAGAGTTGAGTTTACAACATAAAAATTATGGCACACTACTGAGCTAATTACCTTAATTTATTAATTTGTTATGTGTGGCTGTTGCAAACACAAAGGAAATCAAAATTGGCTTACAAAAATTAATTACCCTCAATTTGCATAAGCTCAAAAAAGAGTATGGCGTATTATTCCCTTTTGTTTCGTTTACATCCGGCAGATACATACATATATATTTAAATTACATACATATATGTATGTATGTATAAGGGCTGGCTCTATGTTCATCGCACTTTTCATCGTTCAACAGCAGAGAAAAGCTGACATTATCTTTTGATTTTAATCGCTACGCTTCTTGATTTCGCACGTAAGCACAGTTGGCTCTTTACAGTGTCCAAAAAAAGTGTACAAACATGCAGACTATAAATAGCAGGAACATATTAAGGTACCATCAAATACTTCCGTGTCAATACACATTTGTGTACACATACATACATATGCATATAAAAAAACAGATACATAATATATTTACAAATGTATATTTGATTAGTATTAATTGCCGATTCCATTATATCTATCGTAAAACAATCTCTATGTTCAGGATGATTTAATTAATTAAAAAACGCACTTAATCATTAGCAAGTTAAAAACAATTTCATATTTCTTGTCATACCTTTGATCTGCATCAACTGCTGAGTCGTTTTCGATATGTCCATCTGTCCGTCTGTCCATCTGTCCGTCCCTCCGTCTGTCTGTTGCTGTGCTATTGCAGATACTAATTTTTGAGCTATAGGAATAAAACTCAACAAATAAGTTCTATAATTGATTATGTGGGCTACGTTCTTGAATTGGCCTGATCGGAATAATATATGTAACATAAATAAGATATAGCTTCAAACGAAACTATCTCGAAAACGAAAATGTTTTTTTGTAATATCTCCCGTACTTTATCGCTACCAATCTCGGCGTCAAAAATTTTTCATAAAATCTATATATGTATGTAAATACTTAGATATGCAAACATAGATATTTATGAGGGTGGAAATACAAAATAACAACAAGCAACGAGTGAAAGAGACAAAATGGATTTGTATTATTTTTTTGCAGAGACAGAAAAATTTGAAAGAGCGACATGTCCCTCACCTGCTATATGTTTACGCCGATTACCTGGGTGGTATAATGGGTTTAGATAAAGAACATGGATGAGGGCGCTGGTATAGAAAAAACCAAATGTCAAATGTTATTTGTTTTGTTTTCAAATAATTTTTTTTCAAGGGATTAAAGAAAGTAATTGAATTATCAGGAACTGTAAGGATATACAACACGACCAAAGTTAGATTCTTTGATACTTTTTTCTTATTTTACTAGAACGCTTTTACTTTTGTTAAGGTGTGTTAATGTAAAGAAAAATAAAGATTTTACAATTGAAAATAAAGATTTACAATTGAAAAGTGCTCTCAAATATTTTGACTTCATTGAATTTGGAGACGGATATTAAATTTTTAAATTTTCAAATTACATTAAAATTAATGATCTCTTCGAATTTCTTAGGTTATTTGTGTTATTTGTGTTAATGTGTCATGTCAATTCGCTTACAATATTTCCTATGCTATCAATTTGATTGATTGGATGGGAAGTCGAAACTCTTTGAAAGAAACCTCCGATTGAATAAATTTTTTTGGGCCTTTGGAGTATCGTAGATATGAGTATTATATCTCAATTCAATGGACTGCTTGACTTTAATAGTTTACTTTGATAATATATCGAATACATTTTCAGACTAATACACACACACACACACAACCACACACCCACATACCCACCCACGAATGCAGTTTATACGTGTAGGTTCATTAGATACACGATAGATGGTCACAAAGTTTCAAATAGGCATAGCAAAATTCAACCCCCTAGAATGGCACATGCATGAACACACACACACAATCGCAGTCACACATCTAATTGGAATTCAAATTGAAACCCCATCAAATCATACATACGCCATGATGGACGCATAAATTTTCAAATTTAATCACAAATATATGTACATATTGCTGTTAATGTTGATCATCTCATAATGATCTCGCCTCCTGCAACTTAGCCATTAATCTTGGTCTAAGCTAATAAAACGAAAATCTCCAGCAATCAAAAGATTTCTTAAGCTAGTTATTGGTAGTAAACTTATTATACCTTTACCCTGTACCCATAGGTTACTTGAAATAATAATTCTTACTTCATTTATTGTACATATGTATGTACATGCATATGTAAGTATTACGAAAAAAGTTGGAAACGTGTTGAGCAGTCCTAATGGATATATGTAAGTAAAGTTAATACATTACTTGGACATTAAGCTAACTCCTGGCAAATCCAAACCAAATAAAACCAACCCAAAACCAAGTTTGATCTCGATCAAAGGCAAACTTGTTTTAGCTTTTCCAAAACTGGTTGGCTTTTTATTAGATATGATGCGGGTGTGCTAATTTTCCTTACTATAGATATGTACATACGTAACTATGCAAATATGTATGTATATATATGTATGTACATATGTACATACATTAGTACAGAGCTTATGAAAATGTCAAGTTAAAGGTTGAGGCGCTTGCGGTCAATCAAAAGCGAACTTGATCATTTATGTTGATTAAGTGGTGTTTTTTTCTTTCTCAGTGAGAGCCTATTAAGCCTACTATTAAATACTTGAGTTTGTTTTTGATGTTGCAAATCAATTGAAATAAATTTACATAAATTAACCTCCCCCTCTGTATACGTCTTCGCCTTCGTCAGTGGCTCTCCAAAATAAAGGCATTTGCATGAGAATAGTTTGAAATAAATCAAATTGATTTATGGGCCAAGCACTAAACTGACTCTCTTGTCTAGTTTGTGCTTTGTTAAACATTTGTTAAATCTGTCTGATGCCAGCTATCAAAATATGTCTCCTATTTTCAAATGTGTTGACATTTTTCCTCCTATTTAAATAAACTTGCTAGATGGGTACACTTTTTCGTTCAGAAGTTTGCATTAAATAGAATTAAATATCTCCGAATCAATAAGGCAACGGTGGGCATGTAATGGGCAATGGGCCAAAGGGGACATAAATGTGCTTTCGAATTTCAACATATGTATATATATATGTATATATATGAACTCTGATCGGAATTGCGATCGTGAACTTTTTCTCTATCCGGATTGTTCTTTTGCTTGCCCACCGCTGGCTGATATACATATGTACATATTAAAATATGTATATATTTTTAGATTTGCAATATATGTATAATAAAGTTGCAATTGAAGCGATCGATTTTATTTTGAAAAAGAATCATATATGTATATATAATACACATATAGTACAAAACGGATTTGACTCACACCACAAAATGTCTTTTAATATTGAATTCGCTGATGGAAAATATGTGAGAGTATACCAATTTCGAAATGCTTGTAGTTACCTCTTCTTCTTTTTATTCAAGTTAAGTTTGAGAAATGCAAATTTCAGTAGTTTCAAATAAAGCTGAAATCGTATGTGGGCGTCAGTCCTAATAAAATCTATGAGTTTATAATGAATTTCTAACTGATACATTATGATAATTATCGATTGATATCGAATTGGCAGAATTAAAGCAACTTTTGTATATTCGTGGGTGTATCTCTGGTTGATATTAAGTATTACATTTTATTAGTCCAACTATCGATTAGATCCATATATGTATGTATGTACATATGTATGAAGCATGAACCTAGCTAACCATTTATGGTATGAATACGGCCAAAATCATAAACACACGCATACACATAAAAGGAATATTTAAATGAATTGCAACCAATAAGTAAATATTGAAAGTTTGAAATTTGAAGAGTTGAAAGATAAACCTTCGATATATGTATGACCAGGGAATTTAGATAAATCAATTATTATACACTGTATCCATAGACCTTATGAAATATCCCTTATTATATGTATATTTCAATTTTTGATGATATATGCAATCAACGCGAAATCAAAGTTTCTTGTAGTTTGTTCAAACTGTTATACACATACATATATGCATATACATCTATTATACGGATGTTTAATCTTGAAAAATTAAAAAAACTTTTTAGAATAAAGCTTTATTTGTTAATAACAAGGTGGGGGACTTGAATTAAGTTAATTAATTAATAATCTAAATATAAGAGTTGGCAACGAAAAACAATTCTTTATATAACATTTTTGACCCATTTCGTTTCGACGATATTCCGCGAGAACTACAACAAAATGGCCTTTGGTCTGGTGTTTATCTTCTACATACATGCATATGTATGTATGTACATACATATGTATGTATGTATGTGTGTTTACGCATACTTATACCCTGCTACATGTGTTAGAGGGGGCCATTGATAAACATCTAACTGATTGCATGTACAATGTGTCTAAACGCAAACAGACAAACCCAATCCGTTATCAGGCAAAAAGAAACAAGCGAAACCAACTAAAAAGTCATTGAACGCTTAATAACATCGCCCCAGTTAGTTCATCTGGCGACTGCAGCGGCAACAACACTCGCAGCACAGCGAGAAAAATAAAATAATAAAATACAAAAAAATCATCTTTGATTAAATTTTCCATATTAAGTAAATATATGGCATAGAGCAGCGAAATGCCAATAACAAAAACAATGATGTAAGCAAGTTTTCTCTTTTTATACCCTGTACCAATAAAAGATATTTAATAAAGTCAAATTCCTTCCAAATTCCAATTAATTGCAGCCGCTGCTGCAAATGGCATTTCAGTGCAGAACATATGTATGTATAATTGTAAAAACATATATACATACATATGTATGTATGTAAATCTCCGAAAGAAATACGTATGATAGATAGCTTTAATATAACTCTAGTTATAGTTTTTTTTCTATTTTTCGAGGGGTGAAGTGGGCGTGGCAATAATTTGAAACAAACTTGATCTGCGTACAGGCTAAGCAAATGTTGACACCAAATTTGTTTGGTCTAGCTCTCATAGTTTCCGAGATCTAGGTGTTCATACAGATGGAGAGACGATATCGACACGTCTATTTATGCTGATAAACACTTCTGTCCAAAATTAATATACCCTCTGCAAGGGTATAAAACGTGTGCTTTCTTCTTAAATACTAGGAAATACTTAAATAGTAGGAGATGCCTTTTGCATTCTGATTTAGTTTCTGTTACTTTCAAGTAGTAAAGCTTTTTCTATGACTTTTCATGCTTGCAATTATGGTAAGAGCAGCTCCCCTGCTCTTGGGGGTATATGCGTATATGAGTATGCTAAGCTGCTTAAAATTATTTGCCACTAACCAGTGGCAGAATTAAATGGCCCTAACAATGAGGCAACAGAGAAATGAACCAGCTACAATTGCATAAGATATTACATCATTGTTATTCTCTCGGCATATCTTCGGCCGTGCCGAAGTTCGTATACTCTTGAAGACTTTCTCTATATAATTCACCAGAAGCATTACTGTAAATTATACATACCAAATTCAAAATTTTGAGCTACCGTTTGCAAGGGTATAATATGATATATATATATATATATATATATATATATATATATATATATATACATTAATTTTAATACTAAAATTATTTCAATGTCCATTATAACCGAAAGAGATTTCGAGGTGTTATGTATCAGTTTCCTCATTCTTCACATTGTAATTAATTAATTATTAATTATTCTATTTATTATTATTATTATTTTGCAGTGTTCCAATAGCACTGACTTTGTTGACATGGATCTCGATGATTCGGATCAAGTGACCCAGGTGATTGGCTATCATCCACGATACAAGGATCATTTTCTTCACACTCAAAATTTCATAATGAAAGGTGATGGGCCATTGCCCTACGATTACAGATACTATTTGGCCATTATCGTGAGTAGAATAACAAAAAAGCAATACCAAAATACAATAATCAAAATGCTGAAATTACTTTTTTATTTATAATTTTGAATTTTTTTTTGTCTGACATTGAGAAGGGTAAACACTAGAGCTGGGCATTGACATAATATTTAGCTATTTGTATCCTCCAATGATATCTGATAGATTCTAACAACAACGGATATATAAAAGTCATAAACAGGATTCATTTCGAACTTTATCCTTTATGAAAATTGTTTGCACACTTATTTTTATACCCTTGCAGAGGGTCTTACGAAATTAGTCAGATAACGTTTTCGGCCCCTTAAAGTATCCATGTATGTATATTCTTCATCAGCATGTCCATCCGTCTGTCGGTTGCTGTGCTATTTTCAGATACTAGTTTTTGAGTTATGAGAATACAACTCAGTGTATAAGTTCTTTGATCGGTTATGTAGGTTAAGGTTTTGAATTGGTCCAATCGAAATGATATAATATGATAAGATATAACCTCAAACAAAACTTTTTCGATAACGAACAAATTTTATGTTCTTATATATAATACAAACATAAATTCTTGATATCGCAAAAAGGATAATCCTGATTGCTTTTAACTTTTATAGCCAATTGTCTGGTACAGGGTATATGATTGTCGAGACATGTAATTTTTTTTGTTCAGTTTCCATTTGACTTAAAATCAATGTGCATTAAAATTGATTATTTACGTAGTCTCTGTCAGTCAAAACTGTACTTAATTACTTTTGCTGTATTCATTTTACAACTTTTGATTTCGTTTTAATATAACACGGTACATTTATGCACATATATATATATATATATATATACTGATATATGTACATATGTACATACATTACATTCATTTTACATTCATTTCTGGCAGATTTTGCGGTCTCATTATTGGCTTTTGCATAATTTCCTGATAGTCCTTCTACTTACTCTATATATTATTATGCCTAGATCGCACTGGGTCGGGATCTTATCTTATGGCACCATTGGCACGTAAAAAAAAAAACACAAAGCCAAATCCCCTGCCACTTTTCGAGATCCCATAAGAAAGGATTCCTTTTTTGCCTTGTTTAGTTCGGCATTATGTAATTCTGTTGTATTCGTGGTGAAAAGGGGAGACAGAATGGGATTGTAATAGCTGTTAGTCAGGGCGTAAAGGGTAACCAATAGGGAAAGGGAGGTGGGTGTATGGTATGTGAGTTGTGTGGCATTGTGTTGTGTATTGCATTGTTTGCCTCTGAGCAAATTTAAGCACATTAGCTCTACTGTCGACTGGCGCTGTCTCTATTGCATTTGGTTCTCGCTTTTTGTTGCTTGTTTCCTGGTTGTTGATATCTATCCTATCGATACCACATCTGATCTGTTGTACACCCCTCTTACTTCCCCTGTCCCATATTAATCACCCACTCACCCATTTCGGGTCTAAGTAACAACAACAAATGCAAATTATTTCCACAGATTTGATCCATCTTCCCTTAGATACATACATATGTGCATATGTACAATGTACATGCATACATTCATACACACACATGCATAGTTAAACATCATCTGAAAAATGAACCAAAATTATAAATGCCAACATCTGTTCATAACTCCTAACTCGCAACAACAATAAAGTCCTGTTTGACTCAGACCCACACACACACATTTACCGCTACATTTTGCTTTCTTGTTTTTTATACCCTTGCAGAGGGTATATTAATTTTGGTCAGAAGTTTGCAACGCACAGAAGGAAGCATCTCCGACTATATAAAGTATATATATTCTTGATCAGCATGAATAGCCGAGTCGATATGACCATGTCCGTCTGTCCGTCTGTCCGTCTGTCTGGATCAACAGCTTCTCCTCCGAGACCATAAGAGCTACAGAGCTGAGATTTTCAGCATAGGCTCCTTTTGCTGCAGGCATTGTATATCTCGGAATCATCCCGATCGGACGACTATATCATATAGCTCCCATAGGAACGATCGGTCAGGAATAAGCTTTATCCTCAATAACTCTGTTGTTTTTTAACCGAATGCCACGAAATTTGATATTTATGAGTTTAATATGCTTCTTGATACTTTAACCAAGTTTGATCAGAATCGGACGACTATATCATATAGCTCCCATAGGAACGATCGGTCATAAATAAGGATTATCCTCAATAACTGTTGTTTTTCAACCGAATGCCACGAAATTTGATATTTATGAGTTTAATATGCTTCTTGATACTTCAACCAAGTTTGATCAGAATCGGACGACTATATCATATAGCTCCCATAGGAACGATCGGTCATGAATAAGGCTTATCCTCAATAACTCTGCTGTTTTTCAACCGAATCCCACGAAATTTGATATTTATGAGTTTAATATGCTTTTTGATACTTCAACCAAGTCTGATCAGAATCGGTTGGCTATATCATATAGCTGCTATAGGAACAATCGGTACAAAAAAAAATTTTGTATGAAAAATTTTTTTCCTCAAGCTCAAAATATTGAATTTGTAAATTTGGTATGTTTAATTTACAATAATGCTTCTGGTGAATTATATAGAGAAAATCTGCAAGGGTATACGAACTTCGGCACGGACGAAGTTAGTCCATCTTTCTAGTTTTTATTTTTTTTTTTTGTTTTAAAGAACATAAGTGATATGCGCTTATTAATTATTTTCATACATTTTTCGGGAAAGCAGCTTTGAAATTGTTGAAAACCAAAGGACATGGCTCTTAGTGGTCCATGGCCCATGGTCGGTCTTCCTCCTTCTTGGACTACGCATTTTTGTTTTAAACACAAAGCCGATTTGGGAGACAAAAGTAAAATGACCAAAAGAAATATTGAAAATGACCAGCTAAAGTTGATTGGAAACATTTCATCAAATATTCTGATATATATAAACTCACACACACACATACATACATATGTATCTACATGCCTGCAAATAATATGGAGTATACTAGAGCTAAAACAAATGAAGTAAGCAAATCGTCCCTGCCGACCTGGAGTATACCCTGTACCAAATGAAGTAAGCAAGTCGTCCCTGCCGACTTGGAGTATACCCTGTACCAATAAGAGATATGTTACAAACTCAAACTCCTTCCAAATCCATATTAATTGAATATAAATTTTCTTAATAAAATTCTTTACCCTATGGGTTGAATCATAGGTGTACATACAAATGTATGTTTGTATGTATGTATGTATGTGTGTATATATGTATGTATGTATGTGTGTATGTATGTATGTATGTATGTATGTATGTATGTATGTATGTATGTATGTACGTATGTAGTATGTATAAACGTGGATCAACAAATTCTAATATGAGCGAGCGAGATAGCATGCGATAGAGTAATCGTAAAGGAATGCATTTACTGTTTTGGCTTATTAATCAGTGATGATTTTAAATGAGGGAGCAGGTTAAGTTGGCAAGGGACGACTTCTTTGCTGCTTCCTTAGATTTACGATGTTATGTCAGGGCATGGGATGATTATGGAGACTAGTAGCATCATTAATGAAACAGAAGAGATTAAAATTACATACATATGTATGTATGTATGTATGTACGTATGTATGTATGTATGTATGTACATATGTACATATGTATGTATATGTACATATGGATGTGTATGTAACTAATGCAATGGCAATAGAGTCAAAATACACATACATACATATGTATGTATGGGTATGTATAGGTACCTTCATATAAGAGAAATAAAAAGAAAAAACAATACGTATACATATGTACATACATAGGTGTACATACATACGTCTCGAATATTTATTTTTTGGGATTGGTTTGAAATATTTTTAACCAGTCTTTAAGCAATTATGCTCTCCCAGAGACTCCAAGATTAGTGTAATTTTTTTACTGTACATATGTACATATATGTATGTGTTAAGAATTTAAATGTAATTATTATAATTAGTATATATGTACATATATATTATGTTGATTACAGGCAGCCGCCCGCCATCAGTGTCCCTATCTGGTGAAGCGGTACGAGAAGGAGTTCATCAACCAAGGAGGCAGCAGCGATTGGCTTAATGGACTGGACAGCATACCCGCCAAATTACGTGCCATATATGATATAAATAAAATATTAGCACATCGTCCATGGTTGTTGCGCAAGGAGCATATTGAGGTAACCACTTAACGAGCATACTAAATCTTTAATGACCGCCCATAACCGAAACTGAACTGACTCAAAGTTTACAAAATTTATTTTTGCAGTGCCTGACAAAGGGGAAGAATAGCTGGTCGCTGTCAGAAGTGGTACATGCTATGGTCCTGCTATCACATTTCCATTCACTATCTTCGTTTGTATTCTCTTGCGGTCTGACACAAAAGCTGGATGGTTTGTCTAGTCCAAAATTGAAAAATGCCCCAACAGAAATAACTCCCAATGAGAATGGGAATGGAATTGCTGCTGGCTCACGTCAGACCACAACAAGTCCTATACATCCTCATCATCATCATCAGCAGCAGCAGCAGCAACAGCAGCATCAGCAGCAGCAACAGCAAAAAACTGTTCTGGGCGAGATATCCCTAAATGGAAGCACAACAAATCCGATAGACAATTCTGGCAGTGGGGCAACTGCAGCAGCTGCCCTCAATGGCTATCTAGGTAAGAAAGTTTTCTATGCATTTCATTTATATTTGATTTAATTTTTATTTCCGACAGCTACAGCTCAGCAACAACCCCAACAACATGGCATCTGTGTAGAGGCTCTTATGGAGCGAATGAAAGTCCTGTCCCAGAAGCAGGTGGAATGCAGCGAGGCAGAGCTTAGCAGCCGGTTTAAAAATGTGGAAATGCAAACGGCCGAATTGGCAGCAGTTACTCCGGATACCGCAGTGGCACTGCCCCCCATCATATCACAGTATGTGGATGATCCAAACTTTATCTATCATGACTTTACTCGACGTGGTGCCGAGAATATTAATACGTTTCGCATTCAGGACTATTCCTGGGAGGATCATGGCTATTCATTGGTAGATGGGTAAATTCCGTTATCCCAAATCTATAATGAGAAGAAGGAAAACCTTGCAAACATTTCCATTGCTTTTTACAGATTGTATAATGAGGTGGGCACTTTTCTAGATGAAAAATTTCGAGCTGCCTATAATCTAACATATTTTACTATGGGCGGCATTAAGAATGTGGATACCTCGAAGTTTCGCCGGGCCATTTGGAATTACATCCAATGCATCTATGGCATACGTCACGATGATTATGATTATGGCGAAGTGAATCAGGTAAGTTCTGTAAAGGCAGAAAAACATCAATTCTGAATCAACAATCCATTCCAGCTGCTGGTCCGACCATTGAAAATGTTTATAAAGACCGTCTGTTGCTTTCCTGAGCGCATTACAACAAAGGACTATGACAGTGTCCTCGTCGAGCTGCAGGACAGTGAAAAGGTTAGATATGCTTCCGAATTCCATTTTGGATAAACTTGTATGTACATGTAATAATCTTCCATCTATCTTCATCTACAGGTCCACGTTAATCTAATGATAATGGAAGCCCGTAATCAGGCCGAATTACTATATGCACTGCGCGAGATAATGCGCTATATGACTTGATCTCATTAAATGAATAAAAGATTCATCCAACTGCATACATACATACATACACACATACATATGGATACGTATAATAAAATATACATACACATGTATCTATATATGCACCTGTACATATGTAATCCATACATAGTACATATGTACATGTATAGATTTGTATGTATGAATACATTTTTAAAACATTTACAAACATGTCGCCATACACACGCATACATGAAAACCTACATACATACATACATCAATAAATATGTCTGTGTATGTAGTCCACACAAAATATAACATGAAATCAATAACTGTATAATGTGCATGCATATGTATGTATGTGCATATATGGATGTACATATGTATATATGCATGTGTACAGATTACATAGCATACATACATATGTACATATGTACATGCATACGTATGTATGTCCATATAAACATGAACATTTGTATGTATGTTTGTATATACATACATATGTACATAAACATGTGTATGTATGTACATACATACATATGTACACACAATTTATGCATACATACATATATGCACATACGTATACATACATATGTATAACCAAATTGAAATTTTTAGTGCAATCGCCTATTCGAGTCAATGTATTTAAATAAAAGTAATAATTTAAAACTATATCTACATATATGTATGTATTGATATGCAATGTCAATGTCCAATTTTATGAGTGTTTACAATTCTTAAACCACATTCAAAAATATCTATGTATGTATACATATATCTCTGTATACATTAAAGTCTATATACAAAAAACCAAACATACTTATGTATGTATAAATGTATATCACAATATTGTAAGTTGTATTAGATTAATCTAATCCCATTTACATATGTACATGCATACATACATCCACAGATACACATATTCATACATACATAAACACACGCATACATATGTACATACATACATACATATGTATGTGTTCAATTTTGTCGAGAGCCAACCGAGCAGATTAAATCAAAAAAAGAAAAGTTTCACATTTCGCACATAATTTTCTGTTTCTTTATCGTGCAAGCAATCATCAATCAATCTATGAATCACTGTACATATGTATTATGTTTTGTTTTAATTATTTTAGTGAAATAAATACATTTTTTATTTTAATTACAAAGATAAAGATACATTTTAAATATTTGTTTTCTTTTTTGTTAAATAGGAATACATACATACACACATTCACACACACATAAATGATCATGTGATAAATTTGGGCTACAAGACAAACATGCGGACAGGTCTTAATCATCGACTCCACTGTTGATACTGATCTAGAATTTATATAATCTAAGTCTTTTTTTATCATGTTCAAAACATTTTATTAAAAATGTTTTTGCTTTGTTACAGTGTATGCTGATGCGTCTGTATTTGGATTTATTCCATTGTTGTATAATTCTTTCGTATCAAACACATTCGGAAGCTTCACTGCCATGCATATAAATGCAAATTTATAAAAATTGTGCAGGAGAATGGATTCATTAATTATCATTTGCAACCCGCAACACACATTGGACACACAAATGCATACATACTATTACTTGTGAAATGCTTACATACATACATACATACACGTTTAGACCATTTTGAATATTTTATTTATAAATTGCAGATCCTTTTTTTAACTCTCGAAATTAATTTGAGTTTATTTCTCCTCACGTTTTTTGTATAATTACAAATGTTAATGTATGTACATACATAACATATTGATTTGGAGATTTTTAATCAAATGTACCATTACGAAACTACATAAAAGATTTAACTTAATAGTCATGTGGTATCTGAATACTTTAGAAATTCGATCCCTAAGGTTAAATATGATTTGCTGAAAACTATATACATATGTACATACATAGTATGTACGAGTACGAATGGATGCATGTGTGTACATACATACGTGTGTACTTATACATAACTTGTGCTTATTGATGGTTTTGAATCATGTACTTAAATATATATATGTAGTACAATCACTCTCTAAGGAAAATCCATAATACATATAAATTTTTGAATAAGTGTATATATCAGTAAGGTCTTAAAACAGGTTTCGTGATATCGAATATGGCGTAATATGCTTAAATGGATATATACATATGTACATACATACATATGTATTATATAGAAAATAAATAAATGCTCTAGTATTATAAATGAGATACCGATCTTCGATCGCTCTGCCAATTCTGTCAAGTCAAATCCTTTTCTTCTCATTTACTTCTTTTCTGTAAAAATGCCAAAATTCCCAGAACTTAATTATAATCTCAATATTGAGTTTTAAAAGAACAGATAAAGCTGATAATTAAAGGTATTTTCTGATCTTGGTCCGGTCTTCATCCTTTCTTCCTCTTCTATGAAACAGCGGATGAAGGCAGAGACAAGAAGAAAGGGAATCGAATGGAGAGAAATATTCTTTATAGCTGATAATTGGATACTAATAAGTTCGTGTTAGCATATTTGCCAGTCCAAATAAAGCAAGTTAGCAACAATTGTACATTCCTCTAACGTGCTATGGAGTAATCAAAGATGTGATCTAACCAAATATATATACATTAATGTATATCTGTGTATATAGTCATATACAGAATAAGCGTATATATATTTGAACTAGAAATAATACAAATATATCAAAGAAGCTGACTTCGGATATTCTGAAGTTTTTATACCCTTGCAGTTCAATTTAATTAACTTCTCTCCGTCATATCGGTCTAAAGATTTTTAAAAATTTAAAAATAAAAATTTAAACAAAATGGCAAGTGTGATTTAATAATCATTAGCATTTGGTTAAATTAAATTGCTGCTTCTGAAGATTTATTTTATTAATTGATGTCGGTATTTATCATCCGATCTGATTCAAACTTACTGGTGTTATATAAAAGTATCATCTGATCACCAAATTTAGTTCAGATAGTTCAAACAAGTTTCCATCAAAAGAACTTTTTTTTAGATCTCTTTGGTATTTCTATACCTAATAGTAGTCCGATCCGAACAATTTTAGCACTTTTGTAGCTTGTTTTAACAACCAGACGAATTTAAATAACATACGTAAATATGTGCACACATATTTATACATACATATTTATATATATACGGCGGACAGACTGAAATTTCTGTGAGGGTATGAACGTGCATACACAGACAGAGAAACACACACATTGAACACAGAGACACTGAAAGGAAACTAGGAAATATCTATGCATATAAAATTTAGTATTTATTTTGGACTTTCCTTTTTGCATTAATGGAACGTAAAGTGCAAGTCAAAGGTGAAAGATACATATATATATGTATGTCTACACAAATTGTATTTACAAAATCAAAAAAATATACATGGCTCAAAATCTGCGGAAGGCTGTTATTATGCATAGATACTTACATACAAATATATAAGAATATTCGAATATACTTAACCGTAAAGCCAAAGAATTTAATGGAATCACTTTGTGAAATTTTCATTCGGATTTAGGTGAACGAATAAAAATCTGAGATCTGGTTTAAAATCATGACTTTTGGGATGAACTGAATCTATTTTTAAATATGGTATATTTACAAAAACACACACACAAATAGAATTAAGGATTATAAACCCAAAATTGTTCAATATTAAATTTAGATATAAAGGTATCTGTTAGACAGGTTACTAAACCAAGGATATATACATACATAAATAATTGAATAAGTTTCGATCATTGTGAAGATTATTAGTACTACATTAATATGATACACTAATATGAAATGATATTAGTTCCGTCGAGTTTTTTATTTCTAACATAATCATAATCAACAATTAATTTGTGTAACTAGATGATAAAGATTATACCTACCTAAATATGTATATCGCTCACTATTGCGAATTTCTTGAGGATCGAATTTGAATCAAAATGAAAGAACTATCAAAACTATTAAAAACCGAATATTTTGGAGAAATAATATACAACAATATAGAACTTAAGTGGTGAAAATATAAAGCCAACACAATAACTATCTATATGTATGATTCTTATTGAAGAAATTAAATGTCGAATTTAGATAATTTAATTGTAAGAATATTTCTGAGTTACCTACTTCAATTGCCTGTACCACTAATACTATACCAACTCCCTGGAGGCTTTGCTTAATGACTTTTACACACAATAAATAATATATACATACATACATACATACGATAGTTGAAGAAATATTCATATGTTCACTTATATATCAATATGAGCTTAATTGTCCATGTTTTTAAAACTCTTGATGTTTAAGTGTGTTAATTAAAAATCATAAAAACAAAAACTTTTCGAAATATAAATAACTGCGAATAGAGTTCATCTATATGTTTTACTTATTGTTCAAAAATTTTTCAGCTAAAATCATAGAAGTAAATTGGATTTTCAGCAGACGCGAATCTTTGTATTTAAGAGCTTTGATATAAATTTCGTCACAAATAGGATTTTAGTGATTTTTTGAATTTTTTAAATGATGTGTTTATGTACAATTTTTATTTAATTAGAACATAAAATTTTGTATATGTAAATATATAATAGTTTTATAATCGTACAATTTCAAAGATTTTTACTTTTAATTAAATTTCATTTACTTATATTGACTACACAATTTGTTAATAATTTTAAATTGGTTTGGTTAAACTAAAATTAAGTTGAATAAGCATTTTTGTTTAATTATGAATATTATTATTATTCTGTTATTTTTTTGTTATTATTTTGATTAAAATATAAATATGTATATGTTGTTCTTTTTTCTTGATATGGCGACAAGGATAGAAGTAGATTGCATATACGCTCTATGAACCTATAATAAAAAGTATATAGAGCTCGTAAATAGAAAATAATGATTTTGGCCAACTTTTGACAAAATTTCCAATAGCTTTCAATATGCATATATAAATTTTATGAATTGCAAAATATTTTATATTGTTGTTGTTCAATTAGATTTCATTTTTTCCGAAGGAATACAAACACACGAGTTCTCAATCAATGTGAGAAGTGCGATTCTTTCGTTTTCACATGTTCATTATTTAGAAAGAAAATAATTTGTTAACAATTAATGAGTTATGTAAGAATAGTTAATTAATTTTATTGCAATGTTCAACATTTAGGCACAAAACGTATTGCTTTTCAATTGAATATAAAAATGATTGCATAGTTATTAGTAGTAGAATATAGAATAGAGTTGAGAACTCGGGTCTTTTTTCGATCAATTTATCCGATTTCAAGTTCAATATAAAAATAGTAATTGGAAATAATACATATAATGTCTGCGCTTTGCTCGATAGGAATCATTGAAAAATGAAAGTTTCATAATGTAGAATATGTATATATATACACACATATATATATATATATATATATATATATATCTATATATATATCTATATATATATATATATATATATATCTATATATATCTATATATATTTATGTATATTTATTTCATCTGTTTGCCATCATGTGACTTATGTGGAGACCACAGTTTTCTTGGGTGAGTTCGAATTGGAACCGGAGTTTGTTAACACCGTTTCCTTGGCACGCTCATGCTCATCCTGGAAGAAGATTTTCGTAATGACGACATCGCCAGTGCTTAACGTTTGAGTTTCTGTATCCACCAATTTAACCACCCGTTTGTCTGTTTGCCTCAGAATGGGAGTGACACTACGCTCCCCATGGCAGTTACAGTTCTTATTGCTGGAAATAAAAAAAAGAAGCGCATTAAGATATTACACCCCAATGTCATTAAAATTTAAACTCACTTCCTGGATTTCTCCCGTACAATTTGCAGATTCTCCGTGGTAGCAATACTTGAGCCCAGTTGTTCTTGCATTGAATTTGAAGTTATAATCTGACAATAACAACAAGAAAAGGATAATAAGTATTAAATAATTATTCAGCTTCCATATGAACGCTAACCTGATCGCATGGCAGCGACGTGGCTGTGGTTAGTATGGCCTCTAGCTTATCAATGCGCGCTATGCGATCCATAGATTTATTTTGTAGTATTTCCTCCAACATCTGCATAGACTCCGTCAGGCTTGGCGGCTCAGAGCTAAAGCGTGGTGAAAAAGTACCCGACAGTGAATTATCTGACGGCACAGAGTCCAAACTTGGAAAAGCATCATTCTCATTCTGCTCAGGCTCATCCTCGGAGTCACTTTGATCCCTACAGATGAATATACAAATTTAATTAGTTACACATTTTCATTCGGTATTCACACCACTTACTTGTTGGGATTCCCGGCTGACTCCATTTTTTCAAGCTTCTTGGCCACTTTATAATAGCCTTTGAGGCGTTCCTTTTCCTCCTCCGTCAAGTCCATGTACCTGTAATAGAATTTACTGTTAGTATCGATCATTTGGAAGATTATATATTACCTTACCGCAGCAAACGAATTTCACGATTGGAGAGGACAATACTTTTGCTGGATTGTCCCAGTTTCTGTTTGAGATCGGAGACCTCGGTGCTGACCTTGCGCTGCTTCTTGCGTATTTTTACCTCATTGGGTTTGATTTGCATTAGGATTTGCTCAGTGCACAATTCCGAGAACAGTTGCCGATTCTCAGGTTTGATTTGTCGAGCCAAATTTCCAAATAACTGATCGTGGATCAAAACTAGCACATCCCCAGCCGCATAGAGCATCATTTCGCGAGTCAAAGGACGTTTTGCCCAAAATTTCTGGTCACGTCGGTAGATCTGCTTCAGTTGGTCCTTAATTGGATTGCATGGCGCATTATATTGCTCGCACAGCGAGTTGAGTGATATATATTTGGCCTTATAGACTTGTTTACCATTCTCTTGGTACTGTAGAATAGCATGTGCCGCTTGGGTATCAAAAACGTTACGCAACAGAATACCAAATTGGAGATATAAATTGGCAGCATCATTGCGACAGTCGTGTATGACCTTTATGACCTGCTCGTGCTCCAGCAGAGTTTTGAGCCCGCCATCTGTGACCATGCCCGGACACGATTGCACATCGAAGAGGAATGCCTCGCCCCTCCCCGTGCCGATTTCGATAAGAGTGATTTCCCCTTTCAAGCCGAGATTAATGCCCTCGCAATCTAGCGATATCACAATGCCCTCATTTTTGGCTGCATATTTGAGCAAAATATCGGTAACGAATACTGATTGCTTAACATTAGCTATCACTGTAGTATTCTGGAGCACTTTAATCTTCCAGGTATCGCCCACAAAGTAGCTGTGACTAGGAGACTGATTGGCATTAGTCTGATTTGAGTTAGCATTGGCACCGCCTGAATTCGAATTCGTTAGGGAGTGCACGGGACTAGACTGAGGGGAACCTGAACTGGCAGCATTAATTGATTGCTGATTGGCCAAACTTTGTTTATCCTTCTCCTGATTCTCGGCTAATGTGCGTATGACCAGAGTATTAATGCGTTGCTTCAGTGTCTGATTGGCATTCAGACGCTCTGTTGTTGGGCTGAGTACACTTTGCAGTTGCTGCTGATGTGTCTGTTGTTGCTGATTCTGGCCATTGTTGGACATGGGATTGGGTCCTCCAATTGGACCATAGCAAAAATTCGCACTGGGATAGTTATTCTCGCACAGATTCTCTAGCTTTAGATCCGACATCGGCACATAGCTATCGAAACCAGAATTTGGTTCTGATTTTGTTTGACCAAAGCCCTGTTCCTGCTCATGTCCTTGTCCATGAGTGTGCCCACTCACTAATATATTCGATACGGGAGCATTTAGTTTAAAATTTGGCGATGCTATGTTGCTGCTTATAATGCCATTAATATTATTAATATTATTGTTGTTGCTGTTGTTGATGTTGATGTTGTTGATGCTGTTGCTGTTGTTGTTGCTGTTGTTGTTGTTGTTGCTGTTGTTGTTGTTGTTGCTGTTGTTGCTGCTGATGTTGCTATTCTGTTGACTGAGATTATTATTATTGGGATGACCATTACTCCGCAATGCCGGACTCTGCTGCAAACGCTGTTGAACCGAACTAATCTCAGACTTTTGGCGGGAATTCGCCTGATGGCTATTATTATTATTATTATTTATAACATTGAATTGCTCCCTAGTCTGGGCCTGGGCCTGCTGTATATGAGTGTCACTAAGCTTTGGCTTCTGGAGCAAGGTGACTAGATTGGCTTGTATGTGAAAACAGTCGGCAAATAGCTTCAGAAACGAGCTGAGATCGCCAGGCGTCTTGAACATACGCAACCATTGATCTTGCGGAAAATTGCTGGTAAGCAAATGGAAGAGCTGATCGACCAGTAAAGGACCCTTAAACTCAATGCATTGGGCAAAGAAGTCCAGCATCTGCTGAGTGCCTCTAGTATCAATATTCGATTGGGGCAAATGCAACCGATCCCGCGCAGGCAAGTCCATCATATTCTCACAGCCCACCAGCACAACATAATCATCGATCACTTTGAAGGTGTCGGTGTGCTTCATTAGAAAGTCAGTGAACTCCTTGATGTGTTGCCCTAAATCGGAAAATGGAACAAAAATTAGTCACACATTAGTCACTCATTCCGGTCTATATATGTATGTATGTATATGTCATGTACATACATATGTATACAATATATCAACTCTCACCCGATATATGGCGCACTTGAGGCGATGCTTGTGAACGATGACCGAGTAAACTTCTAACTGGCACCTCGGCAGCAGCTCCATATTGCAACATCTTATTCTTGAAATAGTCTTTAGCCTCTTGTATATAATCCCTTTTGCCCCCGTAAGTGCCATCATCCGGATTGGTGTTTTGATAGGCATTTACCTGCACATAATCACCATCCACCAAAAATATTGATGGATATTGGGCAAGAAACTTCTTCAGACCTTTATAAAAATGGGCGAAAGAAGAGAAGATAATAATGGATATATTTAAGATGGGATAACTGTCCATTACAATTAAAAGATCCATTAGTCTGTGCTAATGCAGTATATGTAAGTGTTAAAGTCTTGCACCACCTTTCAATCAAATTAGTTTTCCATGGCCCTTCAATTTGGTGTCAACGAGAGTAAATCTAATTAAGCTGTCGATGAGCAGCCAAGACGGTTATATGTAAGTAGTTATATATATAGTACATATACAGTCGGTCCACAATCGTGCTCCTATCATGCTTGCTCTTCCAATTGAGTCAATCCCAATTGAAACTTTGTCTAACTTTTCCCCTTTTGCCATCATATCAGTCGTGTTACATATGCCTGACTTCCCATAATTAACATCATTGTTGTAATTGCGTAATAACAAAAACAAAAAACTGAATCAGTCAGCCATTCAAATACATATGTATGTATTGTACAAATTCAAATTGTACAAGTTTCTTTGTTTGTTGTCAAAAGTTATTCGATTCATGTTTTTCCTTCTCTCTCTAGGACTGTAGGACAGTGAACAAAAATTATTATTGTATTATTCTAAATATTAGTTGGTTCGAGCTGTGGTTCAAATAATTTCTCATCTTATCATGTAAATTTACCAGAAGAATTGTTTTCAGTATAGAAATTGAATGTAAAATGAAAAGTGAATACACTCAAGCCAAAATAAAGGGGAACAAACAGTCAGGCAGCGTGAGCTATTTATTTGATAAATCAGGTCATACTAGCTGACTGTGTGCGAACGATGACATTTCCCTACCCCTGATACCCTCTAGATCCAATCCATATGCCATGTCTCATGAAATCAACAATTGTTGGCAATCCGATGAGTGCTCAACTCATACCATAATCATACCACCTTCGCCTTCTCTCCCCCCACCACCTCACCCCTTTCCATGTCTATAGTCTATTTTCTATTGTTTGTGTAATATGACGTGACATGGCAAATGCGCCACATTGAGTGGGGGGGAGGGGGGGAGGGGGGTATTATGTGAGGCGTCTTGAAAGGGGGAATGGGAGTAAGGTTGTCGTTCAATGCGTGCCAATGAGGCAGAGCAGAGCAGTGCAGGGATTTAGCTTCATTCACATTGTTGTCAAAGCAACTGAACAAAATGGTTACATACATACATGCATACATACATACTTACATACAATTTTCTTCAAATTTTCTTTTTTCTATTTATTTGATTAATCGACGGAGAAATAAGCGCATACGTATATATGTACATACATATATACGGATTTATAACAGGACGAATTCCACCTAAAACAATAAATATTCTATCCTGCCAAATGAGTTACGAAAATTGATAAATTGACAATATGTATGTACTACATACATATATGAGCTGGACAAAAAACCTTTTAACCAATTTTTTAGGGGCAGACGTCAGGTGCATAATTCAATTTTATGTTTACTTAGTGAAATTGAAATTTTTCCAAGTGGTACAAATCGAAGTTCATAAAAATTGTAAGCCGCCAGATATTAATATTTATCGAAGAGGGCTAAAAGATTCTAGCCCAAATATTTGAATATATCTATCTATATATATATGTACATATGTATGTACATATGTATGGATAAATAAAAATATATGAATTTCCCGGCCATTTGCTTTCTGTTCTGTTTTGTTTTTGAGGGTGTCAGTGTGTGTGTCTATATAGCCGCATTTCTTGGCAAACAACTTGGCTGGCTTTTATACAACGTATGGGCAAAAAAAGGGTATTATTCTTCTATCCGAATTCGAATTCGTTCAAACTTGAGCAAATATGTAATCAAATAAGTACATACATACATTAAAAAAAATATATATTCACACAGATAAAGTTGCCTGATTTGCAAATTGCAGGGTATAGCAAAGTCGCAATGGGAAAGAGTGTAAGAGAAAAGCAACTAAGTGAGGTGGCACATTTTATGACTCGACCCACTTGGACACATTTTGTGGCAATTTTCAAAATGCACTAAGGACACTTGCCATAAATTTATGTATATTTATGTTTGCTTATTGGTAAAATGTGTTATGAAAATTCAGGTGGGTAGGAAACGGGTTCAACCCTTAAGAGGTGTACTCCGTGAATATCATAAATTCAAGATTTTAATGGTTAGCCAAAAGTGAAAGCTTTGCCAAAAGTTTCGTAATCTCAATTAATTTTTATCCTAAATGCTTAAGTCATTATGAACAAATGTCACTTCATTTTGAACAATAATGAACATCAATATTATTTTGTAGGCCAAAAATCAATGCTTTTATACCCCCTCCTCCCTCCACCCCCCCCCCCACACACATACACACACACACATACACACACACACACACACAAACCCCTTTTACTCACATTCCCATTCCGATTCGCCCACTTCCCCATTCAAGAATTCACGCACTGCCATCCCCTCCCCTCCCATCCCATTCATTCATTTGACTCTCATGGCACGCACGCAACAGTCACAATTGGAACTTGGGTCTTAAAGGATTTCCTTGAGTCTGTTAGTTTGGATAAGGCTATACATACATATGTATATGTATGTATATACCATGGTACGGTAGAAAGGAAACAGCTTGTCTCACTGACTGACTGACTAACTGACTAACTGACTAACTGACTGCCTGCTGTTGTCATCATAAAATCGTTTGGTTTATTTCTCTGATGAAAAATTGAAATGTGTAACGAACACATTTTGTTGCACAAAACGTCAAATGGAACCGAATTAGGCTTTAAAGAAAATGAAGTAAGCAATCCTTTACTTATCCTTTACTTTATCCTTTACTTTATCAAATGGAGAACATATGAAATTTATAATTACTTTTATAGTTAATTATTAATTAGTACTAATACTAGACTACAAAATACACAAAAGTGTAAAAGAAAGTACTTGTTTTAATTATTTTTTAATATCAACACTGATAATACATATATTAACACAAATACGGACGGATATCGGTCCTAAAGTTAATCCCCTATATACCCTACCCTATATTTTAACCGCTTTGGTAGTTAATTATCAGTGAATGGGGTCGCAACCATTAAACTAAATAATTAACTAAGTCTTAAGAATTCTCCTCGCATTCTCCAAAATGTTGCAAATGATCTTTTGACATTAATTTTCTCACATATTGGTTCTTGAAAGATCACTAGGGTATATCTGCTATATCCATTCATACATATGTACATATGTACGTCGTTTCCGATATACATATACATACTATATATTATTGAAGCATTAAATGGAAATGAAGACGAAAGTGATTTCAAAGGAGAGAGATGGAAGGTACTGGGGGGATTATGGGTGGTAGTGGAAACAACTCAATTTAAGAGCATTTGAGTATCATACAATTTTATTGAAATTCAATTGAACATTTTTGTCACGTAATCGACACTTTTCTATTATAAATTTTGTATGCCCAAGTGTCACACCCAACGCCCTATTCGACCAATCCTTCCATTCCAGAACCCTCAGATTAAACCGCCTTTTACCCACATTATAGACAAAGTCATAAGAGAATGGGGTGGGGGGAAGGGGGGGGCATTATCATGGGTATTGTGGGTCTTAACGGTTAATACATACTTACAAACAAGTTTTACGCCAAATAACACGTTGACAAAAATGGTCAAAGCATAAAATATGTTTATAGGGATTCGGTTATATACGTAAGTATGTACATATATGTATATGTTTCTATGCATATCCCTTTTGGCTCTAACCCCCTTGGGAGTACATAAATATTTGCTTTTCTTCCATAAAAGATAAAGAAAAGATGGCTTTTTTTCTTTTGAAACTAACTTCAATTAATCTTTTTGTAAACATGACAAAACCAACCTGACGCGAGAAAAAATGAAGCAAGCAAGTCGTCTCTGCCGACTTGGAGTATACCCAGTACCAAAAAAAGGATATTTGATTTAAACAGACTCCTTCCAAATCCCCATTGATTGAATATAAATTTTTGAAAAAATTCTCGCATAAGCCCAAACACCAAATTCATGCTTTCTCGCTCACTCATATCAGTGAACGAAACTAATGCGTCATACGGTACAAAGCAACATGCATGCGCATGCTATCTCGCTCACACATTTCAGTTGCTGCTTCCCATAGAATTTCAGTACAAAACATATATACGTATTATCTCCGATATTTATTGGCCGATTTCGGTCAAATTCGGTCAGACGGTACATATTGGCTATAGAATCGGGTCTACCAAAAATAAATACGGTAGCTTTAATAGAACTCTAGTTATAGTTTTTTCTAATTTGCGGGGGCGGAAGTGGGCGTGGCAAAAATTTGAAACAAACTTGATCTGCCTGCACACTATACGGATCTACAAAAAAAATTTGGTTGCTCTATCTCTTATAGTCTCCAAGATCTCGATGTTCATACAGACAGACGGACAGACGGACTGACAGACGGACGGACAGACGGACGGACAGACAGACGGACAAGTCTCAATCGACTTCGCTATTGATACTGATCAAGAATATATATACTTTATGGGGTCGGAAAATTTTCCTTCTGCCTGTTACATACATTTTAGCGACTTTAATATACCCTTGAACCCTATGGGTACAGGGTATAAAAACAACAACAACAAGACTCCTTGACATTGCATTGCCAATATTAATCCTTAACCATGTTATTCTTCATACATTTGGTAAACCTAATTTGCATGTTAGACTAAAATTTATTTTGAAGATCTATGATCTATTTTCCATTGCTTTATATTCTATATCCACAACTATGTAACTATGTATGAGGTAAAAAGTATGTATATGTATTAGTATGTATGTATATTTATTCAAATAACAGCTCACAATGGGTGTATGGATAAAACTGTATACATATCATAGTTAAGTTGCTCTATCTCTGTCACACACCTTCAAGAGTGAGAGTTCATTTGGGAACAAAAACAACACGTCTCCCTCAATGAGAAGCAGGCACAAGGTTAGCGAATGAATTGGCTACCTACTTATGTACGTGTCTATGTACGTATGTATGTATACATTTGTATTTATGTACATATGTATGTATGTATGTATTACATTTTAAGCAAAATCAACAATAACAATGATCACCAGCTGTCATACTTTTAATTAATTTATACAAATAAAGATAAAACTATCTGATCTGAATACATAGATTAAAAAACTTCAAATAAATAATAAAAACTTCATTCTTATAGAGAATATATACATAAATATATAGGTACATATGTACATACATATGTACATATGTATACATATATGTATGCATGTTGATATGTATGTATGTATATCAAACAATTTTATTATCCCTAGTATTCTGTTGGATTATATTCACCCCATATTCTTTACTTTATTGTTTAATACTTCCTGATTAATAAATCTATCTAAATTTTTGTGATTTTCAAATGTTTACCAAAGTTTTACATAAGCTTAGATTTATATCATTGAGATTTGGGGACTTTTACTATGCCATTTTGACGCTATATCGGTCCATGACGTACATATGCCATTCAGCAATTGACAAGAAGTTGTCACGCACGAAGTTTTCCCGCAGAAGAAAACACATGTAAGTTAATTGAAAACATTATTTAATAAATTGAATTAAATGCGATAACTATTTACTAAATAATTAAGCACTGCAATTAATGCGCCCAAAAGGTGTGATAAATAAAACACGATAAAAATTAAATATACATAATTAAAAGTAGAGTGAGTTTAAATTTAATTAACAACTAACGATTGTATCGAAGTATGTATGTGCGAGTGTGTGTGATGATAACCACAAAATTATTTGGAAAACAATTTTTTCGAAACAACTAATTTTATTGTTATTTATGTTGGAGACTATTTATGTCTTATTGATAAAGATATGAACAAGGTTCTAGAAGGATCTATATATATACATATGTATGTACCAAATTTCGAAGCTTTTATTACAGCCAAATAAACATACATATGTACACATATACATAGGTAAATATCTCAATCCGGTAATCTGCTAATACTAATCAAGAATCAAGTGAAACATTTTGGAAGATATGACTGGATTAATAATTGTATATTTTTTTAATGGACCTGCTTTTGTCCATCTAAAAGGTATACATATGTATGTATATTTGTACATACATATAATAACTTTATTTCGTTTCTTTCAAAAAAAAGTTACGTGAAACAGTATTTTGAACAAATTCAATTTTTACTATATGTAAGTATGTATGTACGTACGTATGTACATATGTCGTGCAGATGAAGAACATTCAGTATACATACATACATACATATGAACATTTGTACATATGTATGTACTCTAAAAATATATCCCTTTTGTAATGTTTCTCATATAAAAATTTTTTTGGACTGATTGTTCCTATGACAGCTATATAATATAGTCGTCCGATTCTGATGAAACTTGGTGGAAGTGTTAAGAATGATATTAAACCCACAAATATTTCACAAATTTCGTGGCATTTGCTTAAAAACAGAGTTATTGAATTTAAACCTTAGCCACCACCGATCGTTCCTATGGGAGATATGTACATATATGGTATTGTCGTCTGATCGGGATGATTCCAAGATATAAAATGCGTACAACAAAAGGAAGCCTTTGTGACCCATATGTAGCTCTGTAGGTATAATAGGTAGAGAAGCTCTTGATCGGGAAGGATAGACACAGTCAGACAAACGAACAGACCAGTCAGGGCTAGATGGACTCGTCTGCATGCTGATGCTTCCATCTATGCGTCGCATACTTCTGACCAAAATGAATATACCCTTTGCAAGTGTATAAAAATGAAGATGGATTCGGATGTGTCGCCGAGATCTACGAGCGTTTAAAACAAAAGGACGGTCATGGCCATTGATACTGATCAATCAATAAATATACTTTATTTGCATCGGCCGGAGTTCGAGCCCGTGACCACTTTATTTGCAGGGTTTATCTCCACCTGCTACCCCACCCAGAAAATGAAGAAAGGATTCGCTATCGAATAGCTACATATATCTATATATATTCACAATCAGCTTGTACTTACTGTTGAACATTATTAGATCTGATTCAAACTTATTGGTGTGCTATAAAAATGGAATAATCATTATTTGTACGCCAAATTTGGTTCAGATATTACGACAAATTTCTCACAAAAACCTTTTTAAAACAAACATTTTTTACCCGAGGCACCACTGATCTTTCCTATTTTTCTATACTTGCTATAGTAGCTTGATCCAATTCTTACACAATTTTAAATTTTAAAGTGCATTGCACCTCGTTTTGTCTGTTTTGCTTTCGTTTCCAAGTGAAATTTATTTTTAAAAATTGAAAGTTGTTATCCATTTTTAAACAGCCGTTTTAATAAATAGGATGGACTTGTTAATGGGAAATTGAAGAAAATTGAAAATCCAACAGAGAAAAGGAAGGAGATATGCAACAACGACAACAGCAACAACAACAACATATTCGATTAACAATACGAAAAATCACCCTTTATTTCGTTTCAAATTTGATTTCCTGCGGTTTTTGTTTTGAAAGAAAATTGTAAATGTCGGCAGGGGTGTGGGCTTTGGTGTATTGCCCCTGCACTTGAACCCGCAGATGCAGCCATACACGTGAGTACGTATATAAATACTTACGTACATATACTTATATGTATGAATGTATGTATGTATACATAACCAATGTATGTATGTATATTAACCAAATTAATAACATAAGAGTATACATAACCAATGTATGTATGTATGTATATTAACCAAATTAATAACATAAGAGATTTCCACTCACCCGACTGACTGCCACCGGCTATTTGACGCATTTCCTTCGTGAATTCTTTATTGCCAAACTGACAGGACAAATCGTGAACAGTACGTGGCTCGCCCTTATCCAGGAGACGTTCCAAAAAGAACAGCAAAGTCATATTGCGTGCCATTTCATACTCCATGGACTCCATTTTCGCTGATGCAGTTGTAAAAGTTCCTTATCCACTTCTCCTATTATCGCTGCTAAATTATTAATCAACGGTGAACGCAAAACACAACAACATCCAACAACGACAATACGCGTCACGTTGCTTATCTGCAAAAGGAAAGAAAAGAAATAATAATAAAAAAAATAAAGAAAAGAAAAAACAAAGCAAAAGACAAGAAAACAGGTAACAAATGAGTAAGAAAGTCACTTATGCAATGCGTCGCTGACAAAATGTGCAAACAGAGGCTAAACAAATAAAATTTGCAAAAAAAAAAAAGATGTGATTAAAAACAGAGAGAGCTAGACTCACTCTATGTATGTACATGTATGCCATGTGATAATTTTACATTTCATTAGAACGAACACAGATTATTATAACGAAATACCATATTTGTTCGATTCGAAAACAATTTATACATATGTATATTAAATTTAAAAATTTTATTAACATTAAAATAGGAAGATGAAAAATACTACATAACAAGCTATGTATGTGTTGTATGTACATGCATACATACGTACATATATGCATGAACCACATAAAACCAACAACAAACTATGTATGTATGTATGTACATACATATATTAGACAAGTGTGGTTTAGTTTCGTTTCATTCCATTCCGACTTTTTTTTATTTATTTAATACATTTGCACTCTTCTTTGCTTTTTCTGTTGCATCTTCTCTTCACATGCGGCATTTGTGTTTGTGTGTGCTTGTTTTTTTATGCTATGTTATTGCGTTTGTTTTTGTCGTTGTTATTGCTGCTTCAATTCTACTTTGCAATTGCACTCACTCTAGTCACAGCAGCTAATGGGTGTACGGGTGGGGGGGCTGAAGGGGTAAAGAACTATAGAGTAGTAAACTATGAGACTTGAATAATTGAAAACGACACGTAGCCGAACCGGACTAGAGCCAAGCAGAAATACACATGCCGAGAGTTTATCCTTGCGGCATATCCTTCCACGCCGTTCAAAATTTCGATACCAACTGAATAAAAAGCAACAGCAACGACAAACATAAACACAGGCGAATACATTGAATCAGCTGTTGTGTGTCAGCGTTGGTAAAAAAAAACACAGGAGCGGATTCAGGGGAAAGTATACGTTCTACCAATAAGACATAAGTAAGAAATTAGTATGTGTATTATTTATGTGAAAGGGATGGAATATCGACTATAAAAAATATATGTACTTGTATGTATGTATATACATATGTAAGTACATCCAATATCACCTTGATAGTTTAAAAAAGGGTTAAAACATATATTGATAGCTGACTGCCATGGACTCGGATATTGATGCTGATCAAGTACCCCCGGCTGTCTGTTTCTTTGCAGCTTTTGGGCTTTTTTCTTGGCCAAGTTTAAGAATCGGTCAGATCGGACAACTAAGACTATAGAAAAACATAAGAGATCCAAGGTACCTCGGCCAAAAAATCTTTGTCATACAAAGTTTTTGTAAGAAAACCTTTTTTGTTTGTTGAAGAATTAAGAACCAAATTATGGTTAAAGTGAAGGAGACAAAAGTCCTTTTGTATTGTGTCGTGAGGGCTTCGAGTTGGAACCCTGAGAGATGAAATCCCTTGTCATTTATTTGTTTCTAAATTAAAAACTTAAGTTATTAAACTATACTGCAAGGGTATTCCTTCGCATTATCGGCACAGAAAAAGTAAGCTTTTATATTTATACTGTCAATTTAGTTTAGTGGGAACTAAAAATGTTTTCGAATAATATTAGTTATTTATTCAAAATAACTCAGGGATATCAAAAGAGTATCCCCGCATATTTCAAATTGGTACGATACAAGAAGCCCCACTCTCCCGTTACTTGCTCTTATACATTACTACGATTACTCAATGAATTAAAACTAAATTGTATCAAAAACCTGTACCGAATAGTCAACCTAAAATCAATTGTTGTTGTCTTTGAAAATACATGTTTTTGTTCACATTTGTTAAACTTAAACCGGTTTGCAGCAAAAGCAATAAAAATTTGATTTCAGAAGATACAATTTTATATAAGTATGTATGTATGTACATATGTTCATACATACTTAAATATGTTGATACATGCTTACATTGCACATATGCGCGTAATTAATTAATTATGTTATGTTATTGAATGAAAATTAGAAAGATGGGCTAATATCAGCCCTGCCGAATTATACCCTTTCAGACTGCCTCTTTGACAACTACATATATATAATTTACCATAACCATTAAAAAGTATATGTATACATATGTAATAGTAAAGTCTAAATTTCATGGCATTTGCTTAAAAAACAACACGATATTCACGATGGATCGTTCCTATGGAAGCTAAATATTTGTATGTATATATGTACATATGTATGTATATAATCTTTATGCAGTCGGAGATCCTTCCTTCTATGCGTTGCAAACTTCTTACCAAAATAAATAAAAGCTCTACAAGGGAAGACATAATTACAACATAGACTGGAAATAACTTTTTTTACGCTTGCAAAGCGTAAAATTGGTCAGATGTTTGTTATAAAATCATAAATTTTGTTCAGATCTCGGGCAACTATGCATGACTTAATACATGACTCCCATAGGAATATAATAATGGGTAGAGATCGATCTTGCAAAAAAAGTGGGGCGGATTCGAAATCGGGCGGGATGCTAAAAAGTGGGTCTAATTTTTTTTGTAGCTTTACATTTTTTTTATTTTACATTTATTGTCATTTATGCATGTTCAGGTAGGTATGACGGCGAAAGCAACTAAATTGTACAGCAGAGGTATACAAACTACTTCCCGACTGACAGCTTCTTCATAATACATACATATGTACATATGTATGTACATATGTATGTATGTATGTATATACATATGTACATATTTATGTATATACATCTGAACATATTTATGTACATACATACATATGTACATATGTATGTATGTATGTATGTGCATATAAACTTTCAAATAACTGCTGACTAATTGGCATGGGAAAAGTGATAGCACTGCAGAAGGAATTGCAAAAAGTTACAAAGGTAGAGAGAAGGTACAACATGCGATTGAAATGGAAAATATCATCCAACTGCAAGCTTGTTTCGACTCAATACTTAAAATTATTCATTTAAATTAGTTTTTTTTTTTAAATTAAATTATTTAAGTCAGAGAACTACCTATTCATGTATGTATATACATACATACATATGTATGTACATATCAACTATCTTTTCCACTCTTTTTTCTCTCCATCTCTCAAAAATATTTATTGATAAGCAAACGAAAGGTGAACCGTTGACAACATACATACGCATACATTCACATGGATTGAGAATAGCTAGAGGCAGCAATAACAATAACAACAGCAGCATTAATATTGCCGTCACATTCCTTAGCATGATTGGACAGACCAAGTCCAACTGGATTTGAGTTTGTGTTTGTGTGTGTGTATAGAAACAAGAAACTCTCAAGTCTTATTAGACCAATGCTCTCATATCGAACCACTACGTGAAAACAGGGTGGTGGTGCAGAGGGGGAGGTTAAAGTGAGAGAGATAGCCATACAAAAACAAGTGCCAAGCGACTATGTATATGTAAAAGAAAGGTAAAAGCTGCGAAAAAACAATAAAAGAAAATATTTTGCAATATGCAAACAGCTAAAACGAAAAAACAATGTCATAAAAGAAATGTTTTTTAATACGAATACGAATACACAGCATAATAAACAGCAAAAGAAGAGGCAAATGGCGAACAACGAAACGAAACAAAATGAGGTAAAATGAAAAAGGTGAAAAAGAGCGCCAGCGGAACATCGGTTACAATTACCTTCAATTCACCTTTTTGCTTTTGTTTAAGCTAAATGCTTATGGTGTTTTATTTAGTTAAGTGCACTTGTTATCTATAATTAACATTTACTGGCATTCAATTAAAGACAAATATTTATATTGGTATTATAATGTAAACGCGATACAGATCCTCGCGTTTGGGATTTCGATATGTACACTTTGCACTTTTGACGCGGCGTTTTTGTATTTGTATTTATTTAAAGGCAACTCTTGTTAATTAAAATATGCATTAACTACGCGTTTAACATTTTGCCTGCTTTCGGCGCAATTAAAAGAAAACAACAACATGCGACACTCTGGTCAGTTAAATTTTTTAATTGTCTGTGTTGTGTGAGTTTAAATATGTATGTATGTATGTATAAAATGTATATTTTAATTAATGCACGTCAACTGTTAGGATAATCGGAGTTTAAACCACTTGTTGCTCCAATTTCAAACTCAAGCAACAGTTGGTTGCAGACGTGTCAATAGAATTTCAATGACTATATCTAAATATTTAAGCAAATATTCGCGAATTGAGCTATTTAGTGTTTTTTTAATTAGAATATTAAAATCGATTTTTGTACAGTGGCTGAAGCGTGCCCAATAGTTGCAACTATGTGTATTATTTACTAGTTAACCAATCACTTTAAATCACTTCCACTAGTAACTTTGTTGTTTTATTCTACTTTTATTTACTTAACCAATTTTGATCATTTTTACTATTTACATATGTATGTATCTTTTATGCTCTTGTCCAATTAATTGTAGTTACTCCGTGGTTTCCCTCTATTTTTCCTCTTTAATGGCTTTTTTTATGTTTTGTATGAAATTCGCATTATTTATTTTTTTTATTTATTTATTTATCTATTATATTTATGTTTTATTAAATCATCAAAATATTTTAAGTACCTGTTGCTCAATTTAGTTCTGTTAGACTCATTTGATTCTGTTACTCGAATGTTATTCGGCTGGAATTATCGATATCGATGGAACTTTAATTTTTCGATACATCGATGGAAATTTCTCGATGGTTGACATATCGATCACTTCTTGTCTGATTTTAACTTCTTACAAAAAGATGTTGTTTCCATCCAATTGTACGAAATATTGCGAATACAATTGCGAATAAAAGTATTTTTTGTATTTAAAAGACGTTGTTTTGAAGACCATGTACGAGGATTCGAAAACTGCAATCATCGATAAATGATATTGATTTTTGTGAACTACATCGCCAATTATATCTAAAACCTGCTGTACTCTCCAGTGGAGCTGGCAAATCATCGATGTTTGTCCACATCGATGTTTCGACGTTTTTTATTTGAAAACATCGATGTATCGATTAAACATCGAAGTTATTAAAAGAATTTTTTATTTTTTCATCTATTTAATATTGACTTCATTCTTCAATATATATATAAAAAAATAACAAAATAATGTTTTTCAAACAAATGAAAATATTATAACTTAACATAACAGTTTTGTGAGTTTTTCAAACAAATTAAATTATGAAAATATTATAATGACTCAACTTATCAGTTGTTTGAGATCCATTCATTTTTATTTAGGAAAACCGGCATATCCATATTTTTTGGTTTTAGTGAACTTCGTTTTTCACTCACTATTAAACCTGTTTTGCTAAACATACGCTCACTTTCAGTTGACGTTTTTTGAGTTTTGTTTTTTTCCAAAAAATTAAAAACTGGAGTTTTATCGCATAGTGGTGTTGGCAGGCTAGATATCTTTGGAGTTGATTTTCTTTGTAAAGTGGCGAAAGTTCTAAAAAATTTTCGGCTTCTACAAAGTTTGCATTTGAAAAAAACCCTCCTTTTTAAAACGCGGATCCAGTAATGTCGACAATCGAGTCACAGTTCTTTTTCCATATAGCAGTAGTCTTTGCCGTATGCCTTCCATTAGCAAGTTGCATAAGTTACGGCCATCATCAGTTTCTAGTCGATCTTTGATTTCACTCAAAATTTGTTAGCGAAACTGTTACATTAGAGCTGGATGATGTTTGTACCGTCGGATCCTCAAATAGTGAAAGAACCTGCTTTAAATCTTCCAGAACAGATAGCTCATCCACTGATAGAGGTAGTATTGCTTTCGGAGTATCTAGCAGGACTTTAGCAATAGCTGACAATGTGGCCAAAATGCGTTCAATTATATAGAAAGCACTATTCCACCTTGTAGGGCGCTCCTGTTTTAGACTATATGGCTTCATTGGTTCCTGGGCTTCCTTAAATTTTGCATACGCTATTGAGCTGCTCTTGAAAAACGAAACGATGCTTTTGCACTTTCCCATAATTGTCTTGATATTTTCAAGGGAAAAACAGTCTTACCTTTGCCACTAGAACTGCTCCATTTCAATCACTGCCTGCCAGCACCAAAAGCCTAAATTTTAATTATTTTCATATTAAAATGGCATACTTAATCGGTTCTATTTAATGTATAAATGTTTTTTAATGCATAAAAGTTTCTTACTTACTATTTGCGATCCACGCGCAATTACTAAGTGATGGTACAAAATTTGCGAAAACAGCGAACATCGGCTTACGAACATCGATGTTTCATTTTCAAATTGAAACATCGATACAGCTCTACTCTCCACGAATCACAATAGTGAAAATATTGCCACAACAGTAAGAGAAATTTGTGATGAATGGGCAACATTTGACAAAAATCCATGCGATATTTTGAAATGGATTGTAGCATTCATTAAGAGCAGCTCTATTGCCAATGCCAAATTTAAAAAAGCTCAGGCCACGGATATTCCTTTAAAGTTCTTGCAAGAGGTCCCAAGAAGATGAAACAGCTCTTCTTACGTGCAACGGGTTTTACGAACCAGGGAACCGCTTATTGCGACTTTTTTAAAATCGCAAAATGCGCCGATTCCATTATCGGAGGACAAGTTCCATATTATCGAAGACCTTTGTTCTGTTAATAAAAATTTTGGAAGAATTGTTGCCTACCATGAAAACAGCGTACCGACTGCGACCGGAAGCTGGCTTATTTTTAATAAACGCAGTTAAAAAAGATTTTATCCATATGAAAATCGGTCTGGCTCAAGAATTGGAACCCTGCTTGATGCTCGGTTTAAAAAGCAAGGATTCCCAAATGCAACAGGGAAGGCTGTACACTATCAAAAATTATGCGAGAAATCCTGATTTAAATGAGAAACTGCCAAAAGAGAATAGGTCCCCATTCAAATTCATGGGGCAAAAAGTGAGTGATAACATATTCTTATTTATTTGATTTTATGATTTTCTTTACTTTTAGATTAATGAACATCAATTAAATGGCCTTGGTCGCTGCGCCTTAAAGTTTTCATCATCGGCGACCGAAGAACAATTCTAAACAAAAATCAATAGTTGAGGATGAAGCTGATCAAGAAAATTATGCTTTATTACAGTCACAGCGAGTCACATTTAAACACCGCAACCAGCGGTTGTTAACCAACTATGTCGACTCTCCATTCACATTAAGAAGAAGTTCACGCCGTAACGGTGCACAGACGGAGAGAAACCCGAGTATGGCCGTCACCACACCAACACCTACCGCCAGTCAGGCGACAACAGTCAACTTGGAGGGAGAGTCCGCTATCACTACCATGAGTGAAGCTGGACAAGCAGAGGTCGTGAGTGTGCGTCAAGTCTCACAAGATCCTTGCCAGACCAGCACAAACACAGCCGAAGATGAGAAAGCCAGTGGATCGAATGAGGCACAATTACTCCCTAGAAGCCTCATTGGATAGGCAGCTGCAGATGGTAGTCATGCCGCCATATTTAAGCATGCAACTGCTTGGCCATCACAGCGCAGTCAGCGCTGATAAATGCGCCTGGCACGGGTCAACATTGAAGCGAGCCACCATAAATCTGGAACAGGAACGACGCATTTCCCATCGCCGTGTGTGAATCAAATGTGGACGTTGAGGAAGATCCCGGACTTGCCTGAGTTTAGTGGGCAACCGGAAGATTGGCCAACATTCCATTGTGCCTATACAGAAACGACCAGAGCGTACAATTGTACGGATCTGGAGAATAATCAGCGCCTGGTTAGGGCTCTGAAGGGAGATGCGCTTGAAAATGTGAAGTCATTGTTAATCCACCCCAGCAATGTGAATGCCGTTATCAGTCAGCTTTGCTTTTGCTATGGACGCCCCGAGCAACTTGTACGCAGCCATCTACAGAGTGTGCGAGAAGTGCAACCCATAGCAGAGCACAACATAATACAAATTGCCCCATTTGCGACACGCGTGAGTAACTTGGCCGCTTTCCTACAATCAATCAATGGAGACCAACACTTGGCTAATCCAAGCATGTTAGATGAATTGGCCACCAATCCAATTCAACAGGAGAGTGGAGTGAGCTAGATATGCCGCGGCCATCAAGGCTTACCCGACTGTCGTCGACTTTAGTGCTTGGTTGACCGAACTAGCCAACATCATATGGACAATCCCGGAATCAGACAACAAAGGGCACAAGCGTCGCGTGCTACACACCAGCACGATAGTCCAGGAGGAAGTGCGAGTCGCAGATCGCACGCAGCCATACTCACTTTGTCACGCACCACATGGCATCCCAAGGTGTAATTTTAATAATGTATCCCCATCGGTCAGATGGAGAATAGTAAAGAAGCATCGGCTATATTTTTCTTGCCTGTGTCCAGGGCACATGGTTCGTACATGCGCCAATGTACGCGTAAGCCCTGCATACGGATGCGACCTACGAGGTTGCATCCAGCAACAAATTCGCCAACGGCAAATGAAAGGTCATAGCCACAGAAAAATTTAAGCTGCATTGATATTGGTACAAAACCTCTTCTATTTCGTATCCTGCCGGTCATGCTGTACGGTCGAAATCGAAGTATAGAGACATATGCATTGCTCGACGAAGATTCGTCGATGACGATGATCGATGGAGAGAGCCGTCAACTCGATATCCAATGGTTTGGCGGGAGGTCGTCTCAAGAATATACAAAGGTGGTAAGTCTGCAGATCAGTGGAGCAGACATACGCAAACGCCACACTTTGAGTAATGTATATGCGGTGTTACATATGAATTTGCCAATGAAGACCCTACAGAAGGAGGACTTCAAAGTGGCAAACACGTCAGCGCGTTTGCTAATGAAGCTATAAACCAATGCCGTACCAAGAGTCCTAATTGGTCCGGACCATGCGCACCTTGGTCTGCCGCCAAACACGATGCAAATCGGCAGACAGGGGCCATATGCTGCTGCCACAGAACTTGGGTGGGTTGTCTTCGGCCCGCTTAATAAATGTCAGAACCTCCCGATGCCAAAGCCATGTCTGTTTGTGAGGCATCAGGACGACGAAATACACAGGATGGTCAGCGAGTATTTCGAGATGGAATCCTTTGGTGCAAAGGCAGTTCAGCCAATTTTAGCGGCTGATGATATACGCGCCCAAGGAATCCTGGATGATACAACAGTGAAACTGGGTGGACGATACCAGACGGGGTTAATATGGAAACGCGACAACGTTATACTACCACCCAGTTATTAAATGGCGTTGAAAATGTTGTCCAATATGGAGGAGAAGATGTCTCGCGATACAGGAGATGACTTTCGGAGCTGCCTGTTCCCCCAGCGCCGCACACTATGTTATAACGCTAAATGCGCTGCGTTATAAACATACGGACGATTTACGATTTTCACAACGTTGATGACTATGTTGATAGTTTTGGCACTGAGGGCGAAGCTATATCTGTCTCGGCCAGGGTCAGAGAGATACACTCGAATGGAGGATTTGAACTTCGTCGGTTCACATCCAACTCGGCGAAGGTAGCCCGTCGACTAGGCCAACACGAAGCCTTCGGAACTGTCGAGTGGAAGGAAGCAGAAGAGAAAATTCTCAGAATGTATTGGCAGCCAGCTACCGATGAATTTAAATTCAACGTAAAGCATCAGAGATTGGTAAGCGACGTTCCTACCAAGAGGCAATTTCTCAGTTTGCTGATGTCTACATTTCATCCGATTGGGTTCCTGAGCTGTGTCATGATCACCGCTAAGTTATTGCTACGGATGATCTGGCGACGGGACATTCCATGGGATGAACCGCGCGATTGAGAAGTGGCGTCAGGAATTGAGTAAGGCAGATCACTTCAGGTGCTGTCGATACTACTTTGGAGCAGGAGTCAGCTATTGCAGCTGTTGTTTACTGGACTACACACCACAATGGACAAATACGGGTGCGTTTTGTGTGTGCCAAAACCAAATGCGCACCGATGAAGACTATGTCCGTTCCTCGCCTGGAAATACAAGTGGCCGTGCTGGGCACACGCTTGTTGAACGCTGTAAAACAAGGACACAGCGTAGTGACGGATGGAGTCACCTTATGGACGGACGACAAGACGGTGCTGCGATGGATTGGTAGCAGTCACCGCCGCTACAAGGCGTATGTCGGCAACAGGGTCGCCGAAATCTTGGAGTCTACAAGTATCACCCAATGCAGGTGGGTGCCTACAATGTGGCAGACGAAGCAACGAGGCCGCAAAAACAAGCTGATTTTAGTCAGAATTTGAGATGGATATGCGGCCCTGAATTCTTGCAACAACCCGAGGCTCTTTGGCTTTTGATGTCGAAAGGATGACGAGAAGGATTGATACGGCTAAGTGCTTGCCATACGGTGCTACACGGCCGATCATTCTATCACACAGACACCCGTTGACGGAGCTGATCGTGCGCCACTATCATGCCAAGATGAAACACCAAAATGTGGACGCAACGATCACGGAAATCCGAACGAAGTTTTGCATTACGAGGATACGCCGAGTTTTGCAGCGCGTTATTTGGAATTGTGGCGTGTGCAAACTCCAGCGTGTCAAGCCTAAGCCGCCTTTGATGGACCCATCCTGACCACCCTGCCGAAGGATCGCTTACAGCCAGGCGGCTGGCCATTTGAATACACGAGTCTGGATTGTTTTAGTCCGCTGCTTGTGACAGTGGGCCACCCTAAGGAGAAGCGGTGGATCGCCCTGTTCACCTGCCTGAAGACCAGGACAGTTCACTTGGAACTGGCCCACGATTTCTCAACTGATTCCTGTATACTTGCCATCAGGAATTTTGAATGACGCCGAGGTCCGGTGACAAAACTTCGAAGCGATAATGGGAGAAATGGAAAATGGTGAAGCCAGACGACTTACGGAAGTCTTCGAACCTGAGAGGATCCAGAACGAGATGTCAGCCAGACATATCGAATGTGTCCTTGCGCAAACAAAAAATTATATCGAAATATTTGAACAAACTTTAATTATTTTTTTTAAAATTCACCACACTTCATTTTAGCATTATTTTGATGCACATTATTTTCAGGTTGCTTTAAATTTTGTTATACCAAGTACCTTTAACGAAACAATAGATATAACGAAGAATTTTGTGGCATCCCTCAGATTTGTTATATTGAGATTTCACTGTATTCTCTTAACAAGCCAAAACAGCCAACGCATGCTTTCTCGCTTACTCCTATCAGTGAACGAAACTAATGCGTAATTCGGTACAAAGCAACGTGCGCATGCTATCTCGCTCACACATTTCGGCCGCTGCTGCCCATGGCTATTCAGTGCAAAACATACATATATGTACATATACAGTAGAGTCCGGTTATAACGACTCCGCTTATAGCGTCCGTCCGGTTAAAGCGACGAAAGTTCGATGTCTTGGTTGGTCCCCATACAAACTTACATATGTATATGAATAACGACGAACCGCTTATATCGCCGATATTTTTATACCCTGTACCCATAGGGTACAAGGTATATTAAAGTCACTAAAATGTATGTAACAGCCAGAAGGAAAATTTTCCGACCCCATAAAGTATATATATTCTTGATCAGCATCAACAGCCGAGTCGATATGACCATGTCCGTCTGTCCGTCCGTATGAACATCGAGATCTCAGAGACTATAAGAGCTAGAGCAACCAAACTTGGTGTCAACATCCGTCTAGTCCATACGCAGATCAAGTTTGTTTCAAATTTTTGCCACGCCCACTTCCGCCCACGCAAATTAGAAAAAACTATAACTAGAGTTCTATTAAAGCTACAACATTTCTTTTTGGCAGACTCAATTATATAGCCAATATGTACCATCTGACCGAATTTGACCGAAATCAGTCAATAAATATCGGAGATAATACGTATATATGTTTTGTACTGAAATGCTTTGAGCAGCAGCAACTGAAATGTGTGAGCGAGATAGCATGCGCATGCATGTTGCTTTGTACCGAATGACGCATTAGTTTCGTTCACTGTTAGGAGTGAGCGAGAAAGCATGAATTTGTTGTTTTGGCTTGTTAAGAGAATTTTATGAAAAATTTTATTCAATTAATGAGGATTGCGAAGGAGTCTGTTTAAATGAAATATCCTTTTTTGGTACAGGGTATACTCCAAGTCGGCAGGGACGACTTGCTTACTTCATTCACACTTCAACCGGTTATAACGACGATGCGAGAAAAAAATACATCGTAATAATCAAAAATTCAAGCATTAAACGGCGTTGCTGCAAATGCATGTATGTTCTTGTCAGTGATCGGCACCCTTGCACCTTGTTTAGCAGCGGCACAAATGTTTTTACTCTCTCACCACTCTTATTTTTAGCAGTCACCTGAGCAACGAAGTAGTATTTCTAGGAATGCTGCTGAGAGAGAGAGAGAGCCGAAGTGCAAAGCAGACGACGCACAAATGTTTGCAAAGAGCAGATCTCGTAGCTTTTTCCATATTCGAAAAATTGTCAGCTCATTCAGTTTTGTTCGCCAGCAAAATGTCTTTAAAACGAAGGTGTTTCTCTGGAGAAGAAAAAATGCAAATTATTCAGCGTTTGGAAGCCGGAGAGCGCTATATAACTCTGGCAAAAGAATTCTGCGTGTGCCACACAACAATTGCCACAATAAAAAAAGATTAAGAAAAAATTAAAGCTTTATTTAATAGCAACGTATTTAAACCAAAACGCGCCAGAGCTTCGCATCAAGATCAAGTAGATAAAGCGTTGTTACAGTGATTTACAATGCAACGCAGTCGGGGAATCCCATTCAGCGGTCCACTGCTTCTGGAAAAAGCTAATTTTTTCGCTAAACAATTAAAAATTGAAAACTTTAATTGTTCTTCCAGCTAGATAAGCCGCTTTAAGGTCAGGCATAACATCGTCGCCGGTGCAGTCAGTGGAAAATCTTTGTCTGTACAAAAAAGCGACGTAAGCGAGTGGCTAACAAAAGTTTGGCCTACCTTACGTAAGGAGTTCAATGATGATGAAATTTTTAATGCCGACGAAACTGGACTGTTCTACAAATTAACTCCACACAAAACACTTAAATTTAAAGGTGGGAAGGAAAATCATTTTTTAAGAAATCTATTAATTATTATTATACATACATACATATGTATGAATTTATAGGTGAAAAATGCATTAGAAGGAAGCTCTCCAAGGAAAGGATAACTGTTCTTGTTGCAGCCAATACGAGTGGAAACCAAAAAAAATGTATTGGTTATGGGAAAATCAAAGCGACCTAGATGCTTTAAAAGTGTTAAGTCTTTGCCTGTTGGGTACTGTAGTAATCGCCGAGCATGGATGACATCTGAAATTATTATTAAATGGGTACGCGACTGGAATGCTAAACTTAAAAAGCAAAAAAAGAAGATATTGCTCTTAGTTGATAACTGTCCAGCCCATCCCACAATTAGTTACCTAACTAATGTTACTCTAGTTTTTCTTCCACCTAAGACTACATCAGTACTACAACCAATGGATCAAGGCGTAATTTCAGTGATTAAATCTAATTTTCGCAAAAATCTCGTACTTAAAATAATCAGCAATTTGGAAGAAAACAATGAAAATTATGCGAGAATTACCATCCTTGATGCCATTTTAATGATAAATGATGCATGGCAACAAGTTTCGCCAGCGATAATTGCAAATTGTTTTAAACATTCAGGGCTTAACGAAGAAAATTTAGATGGTCCCAGCAGCTTATTCTTAAGTAATAGTGACGAAGATGACATTCCTCTATCAGTTTGGGCAAGAGCTCTAAAAAATCAGCTACCGATCTCGAAAGAAGAACTGGATGAGTATGTTGTTATTGACAATGATGTAGCCATTTGTGGGGAACTGTCCGAAGACAACATAGTTCAATATACATATATTATTGGAAAATGTGGAGGAGCAAAACGAAGATGTGTCAGCACCAAGCGTCTTAGAAGCATTTAAGGCTGCAGACATTTTAAATAGGTTCGTTCACTGCAATTTTTGGGACGAGAGCTTAACGAATAGCATATCTCGTATAAATAATGCTGTGAGCGATTGTTTCTACAACTTAAAATTTGTCAAGCAATCTAAAATTACAGATTTTTTGAATTAAGATTAATTAGAAAACCAGAAATGTATCTTGGTTTATAATGCTTATGAATATTATGCAAATTTTTTATGTTTTAGAATTAAATTTATGAAGTTTTTTGTTTTGAATAAAATTATAATTTGTGTCATTTGAAAACCTCTTACGAACATCGTAAACATAAAAAAATGAAGTAAGCAAGTCGTCCATGCCGACTTGGAGTATGCCCTGTACCAAAAAAGGATATTTCATTTAAACAGACTCCTCCGCAATCCTCATTAATTGAATAAAATTTTTCATAAAATTCTCTTAACAAACCGCAACACAAAATGCATGCTTTCTCGCTCATTCACATCAGTGAACGAAACTAATGCGTCATTCGGTACAAAGCAACATGCGCATGCTATCTCGCTCACACATTTCAGTTGCTGCTGCCCATAGAATTTCAGTACAAAACATATATACGTATATCTCCGATAATTATTGTCCGATTTCGGTCAAATTCGGTCAGATGGTACATATTGGCTATATAATTGAGTCTACTAAAAATAATTACTGTAGCTCTAATAGTACTCTAGTTATAGTTTTTTCTAATTTGCGGGGGCGGAAGTGGGCGTGGCAAAAATTTGAAACAAACTTGATCTGCGTAGACACTAGACGGATGTTGACACCAAATTTGGTTGCTCTAGCTCTTATAGTCTCTGAGATCTCGATTTTCATACGGACGGACGGACAGACGGACAGACGGACATGGTCATATCGACTCGGCTGTTGATGCTGATCAAGAATATATATACTTTATAGGGTCGGAAAATTTTCCTTCTGCCTGTTACATACATTTTAGCGACTTTAATATACCCTTGTACCCTATGGGTACAGGGCATAATGAAGTAAGCAAGTCGTCCCTGCCGACTTGGAGTATACCCTGTACCAAAAAAGGATATTTTATTTAAACAGACTCCTTCGCAATCCTCATTAATTGAATAAAATTTTTCATAAAATTCTCTTAACAAGCCAAAACAACAAATTCATGCTTTCTCGCTCACTCCTAACAGTGAACGAAACTAATGCGTCATTTGGTACAAAGCAACGTGCGCATGCTATTTCGCTCACACATTTCAGTTGCTGCTGCCCAAAGCATTTCAGTACAAAATATATATACGTATTATCTCCGATATTTATTGACCGATTTCGGTCAAATTCGGTCAGATGGTACATATTGGCTATATAATTGAGTCTGCCAAAAAGAAATGCTGTAGCTTTAATAGAACTCTAGTTATAGTTTTTTCTAATTTGCGTGGGCGGAAGTGGGCGTGGCAAAAATTTGAAACAAACTTGATCTGCGTATGGACTAGACGGATGTTGACACCAAGTTTGGTTGCTCTAGCTCTTATAGTCTCTGAGATCTCGATGTTCATACTGACGGACAGACGGACAGACGGACATGGTCATATCGACTCGGCTGTTGATGCTGATCAAGAATATATATACTTTATGGGGTCGGAAAATTTTCCTTCTGGCTGTTACATACATTTTAGTGACTTTAATATACCTTGTACCCTATGGGTACAGGGTATAAAAAACAAAATATCAAAGAAGCTAACTTCGGCCGTGCCGAAGTTTGTATACCCTTGCAGATTAATTGATTACTTTCTCCGTCATATCGGATTCAAGATATTTTAAAAATTAGAAATATAAAATTTAAAAAAAATTTGAACCAAAAAAAGAAACACTAAGAAAAAATTCGAGTTCGCCAACGGCCGGATTTGAACCTCCGCTCACGTCATTTCTAGAATCGATCTCTACCTATTGCGCTACCAAACTTATAATTCACTGTCTCGCTATTTCGCTATACATTGCAAGCGTCCAGCTTCTCGCTCTCTAAAGTTTCTGACGAATTCTAGAAAACAACAACACAATACAAATAGTTTTCTGTCTCTTTCTGTTTCGCACTCAGCTTGTAGTTTTTTCAAGCACGTGTTCGCATATATGTATGTATGTATGTATGTATGTTTGTATGTTTCCATGTATGTTGTTTTTGTACGCATATATAAAAGCAAATATAAACGTATTTAATTGGCTGCATATGCAAACATACTGATGCTGATGGGGGTTGATTCATTGATTTTATTGATTTATGTCGGTGTTTATTATCCGATCTGATTCAAACTTACTGATATGATGTAAAAGTATAATTCTCATCTGTTCACCAAATTTGGTTGAGATATCTTAAAAAACAAAAAAGTTTTTCTCACAAAAACATACTTTTTCTGATGGGGGTTGATTATTGTTTTTATTGATTTATGTCGGTGTTTATTATCCGATCTGAATCAAACTTGCTGGTAAGGTGTAGAAGTAGAATTCTCATCTGTGTGCCAAATTTGGTTGAGATATCTCAAAAAACAAAAAAAGTTTTTCTCACAAGAACTGTTTTGAACAACACAAATTTTAACCGAGGTACCTCTGATCTTTCCTATTTTTCTATAACTTATAGTTGTCCGATCATACCAACTCTCGAACTTAATTTAGATAAATCATCAATGAAGAGAATGATATGACTTTTATTCACGTAGCTCAAAATTTAAGTTCGATTCCTTGCGAAGAAACAGACAGACGGACAGACGGACAGACGGACATGGTCATATCGACTCGGCTTTCGATGCTGATCAAGAATATATATACTTTATGGGGTCGGAAACGATTATTTCTATGCGTTACAAACATCTGACCAATTTTATTATACCCTCTGCAAGGGTATAAAAAAACATATTTTTGCTCCTTTCGGATATTACGTCTTCCGGATATAACGACGTAAAACGTCGGTCCCTTGAGCGTCGTTATAACCGGACTCTACTGTATGTACGTATTATCTATCTAAATTTGGACTGACGATACATATTGGTTATGTAATTGAATGTAGAGAAAAAAATATGATAGTTTTAATACAACTCTAGTTATTGTTTTTTCAAATGGGCGTGGCAAAAATTTGAAAGAAACTTGACACTACACAGATACATATATAAAATTTGGTTGGTCTATTTCTTATAGTCTCCAAGATCTCGATGTTCATACAGACAGACAAATGTTTAGTCGGACAGACAGACGTACAAATCTCAATCGACTTCGCTATTGATACTGATCAAGAATATATGTACATATGTACATATGTATGTATGTATACATATACATTAAGGGGTCGGAAAATTATCCTTTTGCAGGTACAGGGTACAAAAAAAATGAGTTTGTTTCTTTATATGCCATGAATTGTTCATGTTCATTTGTTCACCAGTTAAATGTAAAACAAAATACATTTTTATCTGTTTTCCTTCCTTTTGAGTGTAAGTATACATATACATATGTATGTATGTTCATATGTACATACGTTTATATGTATGTGTGCGTAATTCTAGATTTCAAATTTGGATTTTTTTCACTACAATTCACTACAAATTTCAAATGAAATATAAAGAACTTAATTCTAAAGGAAATAAAATAATAAATAATAATAAAATAAATAATATGTAAATATTCGAAATGCTTCAACCTATTTCAAATTTAATTCATGTTTATATGTATGTCTCCACACCAGGTTTTAATTGTGTGTGTTGTGATAGTTTAAATATGTACTTATGTATGTATGTACATACATATGTATATTTTAATTAAGGCGGGTCAACTGTTAGGACAACCGGAGTTTAAACCACTTGTTGCTCCAATTTCAAACTCAAGCAACAGCTGGTTGCAGATGTGTCAATAGAATTTCAAGGACTATATCAAGTTATTTAATATAATTTAAATTAGTTCTGTTAGTCACATTTGATTCTGTTCAGTTTTTATAACTCAAATATATCGATACTATCGATAACATGATGTAGCTGTGCTGCCAGCGGTTTAATTTGTGCGCGTTGGCAACGTTGCCAACGTAACGAAAACGTAACCCGTATTAAGTTAATTTCCGCGCCCAGTGAAGTTCAAAAAAAAAAAAAAATTAAACCAAACATGATTGAAGGAAGTAGTAAATTCAGCATTATTAAATATTTGGTGATAGTGGCGACAACTCCAACTAGACGCTAACCACGTTAAGATAATTTTAGAAGTTAAACTTTTAATCTGAAACTAACTGCCGCAAATGGTTAGAAAACTTTAAGAAGACCCAAATTTATATTCCTCAAGGACTAACAGCATTTCAATGTCATTTCAACGTTTTCGCTTGTCGCCCCAACATCTCATAACAAATCCTTTTGATTTGTGATCCGAACGCCCCGATCAGGTTACGTTGCAGCACGCGTGGGCGTAATTTTCTTGCAATTAGGATGCGATTACGATGATGTGACCGAGCTTGGACTAAAGGGTAATTGAAGAATGAACAACCCATTCTTTGATTCGGTGTGAGTCTTGGTTAAATTTTTGTTGCTGGTGTGGCCACGTGCCATTTGAGTAGTAAGGTCTTATAGCAGGACGGTGGGGAACAAAAGTTTCAATTTGATATTCCTTTGCCTTAGCTTGAACAAAGCGTCTTAGGGTTGTTTCTGAAGCAAGGATTAAGTTTTCAAAGTCAGCTGTGTTCTATGGTTATGACCCTGTTCTCTTTCTCCCTCTCTTTCTCTTTCTTTTTCTCTCTCTCTCTGTCTCTCTCTCTCTCTCTCTCTCTTTCTCTCTCATTTTGTGTATGTGTATGTGTGTGGGATTTGTCCGGAATTTGAATTTGACAAAGTGCAAAATCCTTTGCACTTTGAAGACTGATTGACTTCTTATCCTTGAATGGATTTGAATAGAAATTTTATTTCACTTTTTTTTTTACTAATGGAGGGTTGTCTCACTCTCACTCCCTCCCTATCTTTCTCTCTCACTGTGTTCTTAGGCGTTGTGTGTGTCCTGTGTAAACAAATGGAAGATAATCAAGATGTAAAACACAATCCGACAAGCGTGTGGCTATGACGAGGACATGGTCGGGATGAGGGAGTAATTCAAAACCAAACAAAACCGTTGCGGAATCAAAAGGCAAGCGGCTAGCAAATTACAGCCTCCATTCTGAGCTAAAGTTTCAGTTCAAGGAGTGTGCGGAGCTGGGCGCATGGAGCGAATGAGGTGGTAAAGGAAAAGGAAAATCGTTGGTGAAAAATTGTAAAACAAAATTTCGCAATTTCACTTTGTACTTTGGAAAACTGTTATTAACTTAATGATGGAGTGTTGTCCGCGAGCAACGTTTACCTGACACTTGATTCACATGGCCAAATAGAGTTTAGGAATGGGAAGGATGTGAAAATTGTGAGCATTTTAAACACCCTTTACCCATATTTAAACTGCGATTAAATCAGCCATAAAAATTCAATAAACAATCAGATTACAGAACGAAATCACTCACAGCAGATCATTCCAGATGAAGAGTAACTTGAAGCCGACTCCAAAGCGACGCAATGCGCAGAGCTTTGCATTGAAGGTGTTGATTTGACGAGTGTGCCATTGCACCGATTGTAAAATGTAATATGTAAAATGTCAAATGATGGATTCATAATTACTTGAGATCAGTTCGATCAGTTGGGATGTTAACCTAGATATTAACTGACGACTGTATCAAATGACAATTCAATTTTAAGGTCTCTTTGTGCAATGTGCATAAATACATATGTACATATAGAAGAGTAGATATATGTACCTAGACACATACATACATATATTTTACATATATTTTAAAGATAAATAATTTCACTTGTACATATGTACTTATATTTGAATATATGCTCCCAACAAATACAAATACATAAAAAATAAAATAAATAATGTTTTATATATTTATTTACACATTTTCAGAAATGAAAAAAGTAGTGGAAAAAGTACAAATACTCTTGTTCACAAAAATAGAAGTGAAAACGATAAATGAAAAATTCTTCATTCGAAATTATTTTAAACTTCAAATCAAAGGTCAATTTAGGTTTTTGTTACTTAATGTTAATAAGGAGTTCACGACCAAGTATTAACGTCTTTGCATCTGGCTGGTATCGTATCCACTAAGTCCTGGTAACGCTCCAGAAGGATGTCTTTCCATTCCTCTTTCTCAATCGAGCAATGAATTTCTCATCCCACTAACTTAAACATTTTACCATTTTTAAAATAAAGAATAATAATTAACTCAATAAAATGTACTTTTCCCAAGTATCAAGACTTTTTTCTTACTTTTTCTGCTCTTGAATCAAAAAATGCTATTTTTGTGAACAGGACAATTTGGATTATTTTGATTATTTCTCAAAATATTAAACAGAAGTTTCAACAAATTTACAAGCAAAATAAGAATTCATTTATATAATATATGTATTTAAAATTCTCACGGGTATTTTTCTCGTCGATCGATCTCTATGAAATTCAGTTTTTTTTTTTTTAGCAAATTTTACCTATGATATATAGTTATATACATATACGACTTATGGAGTTTACTTTTAATAAAATGTAATCTAATTGGTAAAATAATAAATATTTATATTGTTATTGTTATAACTATTTATTTATTTTTCCTAAAAACTTTTGTAGTAATTTATATTACAGCGATATTGTATGTATCTACATATACATACATATGTATGTACATATTTTAGTTTGATTACAATTCTGTATCTTCGATTATTCCACAATTTCATTTCATATTGCATTTAAAATTAGTCTTACACTCAATTCCTGAGGCACTGGTCGTGAGAGGTTACACATTTAACAGGCGTTGACAATTCGGTTGGGTTTTTGTAATTAAACCAAAAGCCAAGTACACACCATTCAACCCATGTGTCTGTAACATACATACACTCACTGATGTATATACATACTTGTATGTATGTGTATCTGCTATGTATATTTACATACATACATATACATATATACATATATCAGTGTACTTCGCTTACAATGTGGCTGCGATGAAGCTCATCTGGGCAAAGTAGCAAGTTAAGTAAACAGTTTCATTGTGCGAATTCAATTAAAATTTATTCAAAACGTCAACGGCAGCTACTCAAAGCGCTAAAAGCAATGACAATGGTGATAGCAACGGTAACAGCAATAGCAACAGCAACAAAGTGTCGTAGTGCTTGTATCTTTAACTGTTATTACTTCACACAAACACAAAACCATCATTTATTGTATGTAGGTACATATACTTGTGGTATGAATCCGTGTGCAGGGCTGCCATTGGCAAAGGGGTGTGTCTAGACACGGGATACGCCTCCCTAAAGACAAGAAAGAGACAACAATATGCACATAGGTATATGTACGTTATTTATGTATCTGAAACTCTTTATATGCATTTGTATATATATAAATACATACATATATACATTGTATCTGTGTGTGCACTTGCCTCTGCCTGTTTCTGCTTCTGTTTTTGACGCTACTCTTGTTGTTGCTGCTGTTTGTAAGTGGTGTAAATGGCAATTTGTTGTTGTTGTTGGGCGCCACAGCCGTCGCTACCCCCGCCCTCACACACGCATACGGTAGCGCGCAAGCGAATCGCTGACAGACAGACTGAACCTCTTCGGAGGGGTGATGCAGGAAGCATTGCCGCGTTTCTGCCATATCATCGCCTTCGTCATCATCATCTTCGCCATGGAACATTTTCAAAAAGTGTCTCTCTTTTATTGTCTGTATTTTTTCTTCTGTTGTTTTTTTTTTTTTTGGTATTATTCCTTTATATGAAACCGTATTCGAGCTGATTCATACATATATGTGTATGTATATATGTACATATTTATTATGTATGTATATACGTATGTACATATAGACCGGCTGCTCAGTTGGGTTATTTTCTACTTCCTCTGTTGCGTCCAACCCATCCCTATACAAAATGGCATTGCCCTCACCAATCCCCAACTACTGCCTCTTCTACTACATTTTTCTCCACTGTTCAGTTTCAACTAATAAAATTACTGAGCAACAAAAGTGTTCTTTTCTATGTATGTATGTATGTACATATAAGTTGTACAATAGAAACAGAAATAGTCGTCTTTAGAAATACGTATGTATATACATACATACATACATACATACATACATGTGTATGTACGTCCGTAGAGCGGGTGTATGATGAATCTAAGAAGTCTTTTACCGATTTTGACCCGAAATTAGATTTTAGCAACAATACGCAACATTTTCGATGTTAAAGTTAAAAAATATATACATATGTATATATTTGTTATCGCTTTCAGAATATTAAATTATATAAAAAACAGACATAAATAAACACGAATTAAAAATTCAAAATTTAAGACTGGAAAAATATATATGTAGGTCTATTTGTTATTTGGAGTGGCTAAATTATTTCCTACATTTATACAAAGGGTATAATAACATTTATTATGTAAATATAAATAGGATTGTTCAACCGCTTCTTTTGCTCCGTTCCGGGAATTCCCTTCCCTTGAAGCTTTCCAAAGTCAAAATTTGTCAGTTTATTGTATCTTTTGGTTTTTAATTAACTTTTAATTCATTGCAATTCAACTACGGATTTTGAGAATTTAATATACATACATGCATTTGTATTCATTTTTATACTCTTGCAGAGGGTATAATAAAATTAATCAGATGTTTGTAACGCATAGAAATAAACATTTCCGACCCCATAAAGTATATATATTCTTGATCAGCATCAATAGCCGAGTCAATATGAATGTCCATTTGTCTTTTTCTTCGCATCTTTTCGAACATAAATTTTGAGCTAAGTGAATAAAAGTCAAATCATTCTGTTCATTGACCATTCATCTAAATCAAATTTAAGAATTGGTCGGATCGGACAACAATAAGGTATAGGAAAATAGTATAAATCAGAGGTATTGGGCAAAATTTGTTTTTTTTTTTGATTTCCTCAAACAAATTTCGTATACAGATAAAAATTCAACTTTTACACAATACCAGTAAGTTTAAATCAGATCGAATAATAAATACCGATACACCAGCAAGTTGAAATTTCCAAATTTCTTTAAATTTTATATTTACAATCTTTAAATAATCTTGAGGACGATATGACGGAGAAATTTATTAATTAAATTTCACTTTAGCACGACCAAAGTTAGCTTCTTTGATATTTTTAACTTAACATTATTTCAATTGATTATCTACTGTTATTATCTACTTTCCAGACACCCCCCGTTGCTTTTCTCCTTGCATTGGAGAAATTCGCTTGTTATGGGACAGATTTAACGACAGAAAACCAACCAGTTGAGCGGTGTCATTGGTGGGTCATTCTGGTCCGTTTAGTTCTGTTCATTTCTGTTAGTAATCAAACCATTTGCCAATTCTGTTAATGCTTTGCTATACCCGATTTCGATTTGTATAGCCGAACATATGCTCTTTGGCCTGGAAGCGGATGCATTTGTTTACTGGTTTGTTTACGGTTTAGGGGATTATTCGTTATAAAGCCATTGACGCGATTGACTGAATCTCGGAGCGACTCGAACCAACTGCCACTGCAACTAATACACTGAACTGAGAGAATCGAAAACTGAGAATTGAGGCTGGCCTGATCGTTTGTCGCTCCCAAGGATAATACACGAAAAGTCCGTATTGTCAATGCATCAATAGCCATAATAGCTGCCATCAATATTTACCCATATACCCATAGAAGCCGTGTGGCAACAATACAATGCCAGCAGCAAATCTGCAGCCAACGTTTCGAGAAAGGCGATTAACACCTAAACACCTAAACACCTAAACACCCAAATATCTAAATATGTGTGTCATTAGAGGCGACAAATGAGAAATTGACAGGCCAACGGCTTTGACAAATTCATTCTCATCCCTCATAACCGAATCCCAGATCCCGACTTATTTAGATCCAGATTGTCATCCAGTTGCCAGTTTCTGTGGTTATCGCCTGGTGTCGATAATGCGCGTGTTTTTATTTCCCAAAATATGGATAACTTTGCCGTAAGCCGATTTCTTCATATTCTCTCTATTCCTGTATGTATGTATGTATGTATGTATACAAATATGTATGTCTGTATGCATAAACATACATATTTACACTCACACATACACAAGTATTCAGTATATATCTACTAAAGCAAAAAGTTTAAAATGTCCCCATGACACTAAATTGAATCTTTTCATTTTGGATCATAATTTATAAGTTGGCATTATCATCATGCATTATCTGTTACATAATCAGGTACATATGTATGTATGTATGTATGTACATGTGTATGTATGTATGTGTCTGTGTATGGAATCTCTAAATTTAAGCCGATTAGATAGATATTGAGAAATCAAATGAGTATCAAGTGAAATCTATATCTAGCATATACACATTATGTATACGGAATGTTTTATTTCTGATTACTATTCCAAAAAAAAATTAGTTCCATTTTTAATAAATGGTCTTAACAGAATATTGTAGATTTCAACAAAAACAGATCAACATACATATTCCATATATTCCATATTTATCAAAAGTCAACAGACTAACTGAACAAAACATTAAATTCATATACATATAGTTACAAGTATCGGGCAGTCTATAGAGTCTTGTCAAAGGAAAACATCGAACAAAATAGTAATTTCTATTAAGTCCTTTGTCCTTTAAGAGCTAGGGCTATTATTTCGTTAACTTGTAAAAAATAGACAGATCATTATCCATCCGTCTGGATAAATCCATAGTCGAGCTTAAAACAAATCGGCCGACTAAGTAATATAGCCAATGTAGTAACGTTCGACCGATCGTTTGTTTTGCTTTGGGTCAGTGGACCCTCAAGGAGCATCCATTCATACATTCTAGATAGGAATGAATCCCTATGACAATGTCGTACAATACAAAAGGATCTATTCTCTTCATACTTGTGGGCAACTAACAAATCGTTTATAAATAATGAAAAAACATTGTAATTATTATCGAATTTGTAAAATTTACAAATATCTTCGACATAAATTACAAATGTAGGAAAAACACTGTATGTACATATATAAATATGCAAATAATATCCAATTTATGGAAATCAATCAATCAATGAATAGTCAATACTTTATGTAAATAAATAAAATAACGAAACAAGAAGAAAAAAAGTTTTTTATTGTCTCTATTTCCTTCCGGATGAGTTCAAGTAAAAAAAAAAAGGAAATAAAATGTAAAATAAAGTAAACAAGTCGTCCCTGCCGACTTGGCGTATACCCTGTACCAAAAAATTATATTTCATTTAAACAGACTCCTTCGAAATCCTTGAATAAAATTTTTCATAAAATTCTCTAAACAAACCGCAACACCAAATGCATGCTTTCTCTCTCACTCATATCAGTGAACGAAACTAATGCGTCATTTGGTACAAAGCAACGTGCGCATGCTATTTCGCTCACACATTTCATCTGCTGCTGCCCGTGGTATTTCTTCGATATTTATTGACCGATTTCGGTCAGATGGTACATATTGGCTATATAATTGAGTCTACCAAAAATAAATACTGTAGCTTTAATACAACTCTAGTTATAGCTTTTTCTATTTTGCGGGGGCGGAAGTGGGCCTGGCAAAAATTTGAAACAAGCTTGATCTGCGTAGACACTAGACGGATGTTGACCCAAGTTTGGTTGCTGTAGCTCTTATAGTCTCTGAGATCTCGATGTTCATACGGACGGATGGACGGACGGACGGACGGACAGACGGACGGACGGACGGACGGACAGACGGACATGGTCATAGCGACTCGGCTGTTGATGCTGATCAAGAATATATATACTTTATGAGGTCGGAAAATTTTCCTTCTGCCTGTTAAATACATTTTAGCGACATTAATATACCCTTGTACCCTATGGGTACAGGGCATAAAAAGACACAGTCAAGTTTTTCTTATTCAGTTTTTTTTTATTTTTATTCATTTATAGAGATATAAAATATAGAATTTATGGCATCTGGCATCTTGTTGATCTTCTTAACAATCAGAGTAACACGATTACTCTGATGCATCGGCATAATGAATTACACGATCTATAAAACGCTCATGTCACGCTGGTTCAAATTACAATTAATTGTTGTAACATTTTGTTTTAGATTTGAATTACTAGAGATCAAGAGGGGGGCGAGGGTGGCTTCTGGCTGACAGAAACCAAATCCATATCTTAAACCCAATCCATGTTGCAGGCTTAATTTGTAAAAGAGATAACATTTACACGTCAAATCAAGTGGTGGGAGGGGGGTTGGTGGGATTGGGCGTGACTGCAGTTGCGGGCGACGACAATGATGAGGAAGACCATAAGGGGATGTGAGAATGGCGATGGCAATGGTGATGATTTGATGATGCGATGATGCCAAAATGATGATGATGATAATGATGATAATCATGGTGGTGGTGGTGGTAGTTGGACTGAAATACAATAAGTTCAGACTGATGAGTTGGGTTGTGGCATTAAGTGAATTTGAATCTCAATTGAATTGCTTTCAGTTTGAGTTAGAGTGAATATTTTTTGTCGTTCCGTGTGCCCGTTCGCTTTATTTTTGACTAGGGATTTTTTTTGGTTTGGTTTGGTCTGATTTGGTTTTCCTTACCGTAACGGCAACTTTACGCTTGCCTGGCGAACCCAATTATCTTTCAATAAAAAGGGGGCAAGGGCAACGAATAGTGCATCCTCAAGTTACACATACTGGGAATAGATGTTGTAGCAATAACGGATTTGTGTGTTTTTCTGTTTGGCAAATCCAAAAAGCCAAAACGGCAATCTCTCTCAGACCACATCAGGAACACACACACGTACACACATACACACACACACACACATATATCGGGTTGTTGGACTTGCGTAACCCAAATCTTGCCTGCGGGCGAAACATCTTTATTAATTCATAATTCAATCGGGGCACTATGGAGCAGTAAGAACAATGGACTGGCTGGGCCCTTGCCTTTTGCCTTTTGCATTTTGCCTTTTGCTATGAGATATTCAGCCTCTTCCTCAGTAAAAATTTTTATTTTCCCTTTCTCCACTTCCGCCACTCCCCCTCTCGCTATCACACTCTGCCTCTTGTTTCCCAGTAATTTAATACGATTTTTCAATTTTACAATAATAGAGCAACAAAAGGATGAATACAGAGATTACTTCTATGGGGAAAGAGCTTTACTCTCAATTTTTGATTTAAATGATGGAAAATGTCGGCAGAGAATAAACGTCTGAACTAGCCAAATTGTTGAGCAATTGGAAAATTGAAAAAAAAAAACGAAACAATTTTCATTTAATAGTTAAATGAAGCAAAATTGGAAAAAAGAAGTGAATGGAGGGGGAGGTTATAAAATACATATCTTGTTTTATGACCTACATGTCATGCACGTATATGATTAAGCAATATGATAATATCATATCAAGTATCACTATCGATCATATTGATAACAAAACATTGATCCTCATGGTGTACTATAACGAATCTTTCCAAGGCCTGCTCTCACTCAATTCTCTACAAATCTCTCCGTTTATTTAATCAAAAACGGATGTAGGGAATTTGTATATACTCAATCTGATCATTTATACCAAAATATATATACCAAACTGAATTCAAATATCAGAACTTAGAAGTACATATCGAATCGAATAGTTCGTGCCAGTTGACTTGGGTATTCCCTATACCAAGAAGTGAGATTTGATAAAGGCAAACTTAAAATAAAACTCTCTCATTCGCATATACATATATGTATAGATGTTAATCTGGGTATTTCTGTTATTATTTATACATTATTACGTAAAAAATTTTTTCGACATCTATTTTTCGGTTTTACAAGAAAATATTGGCGATTAAATTGATATTATTATTATGAGAAAGAATTATTTGGTAACTGTAGCTTTAGGACTATTTCGGTTTTCGTTCCGACATATTGTATATATATGTATATCGATTACGGAAAAATGGCAAGGTATAAAATATCGAATATTAAGTAAGGGAGCTTAACTTTATGATATTGAAGTTTCGCCTGTACGTAATTCAGGGTATATCCAATTCGTCGGGACAATTTTCATGCTTTATTTTTTTCAAAAATAGTTTTAGAGTAGCTTAACATAATTTATTTCTTTAACATATACCTATACATATACATATACATATACATATACATATACATATACATATACATATACATATACATATACATATACATATACATATACATATACATATACATATACATATACATATACATATACATAT